>CM074501.1:12895880-13458705 GCA_037389245.1 Oryzias sinensis | reverse complement strand
TATATATATATTAATTAAGGTAATTACTAATAAGAAATACTGCTTCAAGTTAATCATTTTATGTTTCCGAGTTTGACTTTGCTTCAGTTGCTCTTATCAAAGCCTTTTTGGGTTTGGCAACTTTCTTTCAAAGAACTTTTTGAACCTTTTATCACTGAATGAGGTCACAGCAGGGACTGCTACAGGTGTGTTGAGCCATCATTCACTCAGCACAGAAAGAGCAGATGGAACGCTCACTAATGGCGTCCAGGAAGTTCAGATTTGGCCTAGAAATAAATTTTTGGAATTGGTCAGTGATGTGTTGAAACAAATGGATAATCTGTTAACTGGCATTTGTGTTTGTCACAATCAATAAGCATGTGAAAAAAAATCATAAAAAGGATTTAATTTAGTGCTTTTTTACAGTTATAGATTTCAAAATAAACATAAATGTCAGAAATTTGCATCAGGAATTCTAGTTATCCGGGGTTACACGGGTTGTTTGTTTATCTGTTTTTATTTAATTCTGACAAAATAATTACAAAAAATTAAATGCAAAACAAATTTCATTTTTGTGACAAGGAAAGGGAAAAGTAGACAAAAACATTATTTTTGCCTCTTTTACTAGATCATTAAACCCACTGTTGCATTTTTTTCATTCTCTCGAAAACAAACAAAAAGACAAAGAAAAAAAATTTAATAAGTAGCAAACACCAAAAAATGTGTAATCCTTCATTTAAAACATGTACCATAAATATAGCGATGAAGACAATAAGACCGAAATTTGCTTTTTTTCATATTTTAGAAATTCTACATTTAACTTTTTTTTTAAGTAGATTTTTTGGTTTAACCTTTGTGTTTTGTTTTGAAGTTTCTTCTACGTAATACCCAAAATACATCTTTCTTCAATTTTAGCTCCAGATCTGTGTTTCTTGAAATGTCCTTTTAAGATGCGATAACTTTTTTCAAACTTCCCAATTAAATTATAAAAGGTAAATAATCCACTTTATGCAATCATTTCAAAATGCTATATTTGAGTACATTATTTGAATATTTTTAATTAAAAATTCAGATTATATTGGAAATTTTTATTGTATCTCTTTGAACAAATGTTCACAGCAAAAAAAAAAATTTACTTTTGCGATGTTTGTTCTGCAGTCTGTCTGCTAACTCTGTTTGTAAATGCTTGCAGCAAAACTGAAATTGTTTCAGCGTTGGCTGCAGAACTAATTATTTATGATTAACCCCTTCATGTCTGAATTTACTTGGAATTGTATACCAAAGTATTTTTCGGTTTAAGGTGATTCTAAACTAAGTGGAGTTCTGGATTTTATGGTGCAGTGTTAATTGGTGACATACGGCGTGAAGAGGTTAACAAGATGGTACAAAACAGACTGATATTACCTCTTTAAAGACATTGGAGAAGTCAGAGAGACTCACTGCTAAATATACATTTTAGTGTGAAAAATAGGACGCAGTCGTTCTGCTTGGAAAAAGGATGCCGCCGGAGACCCTCGTGTTCTCGAAGGAGCACTTTTTGCTGAATGTGGCACAAGCGAGAGTTACCTTAAAGTCGGAAAGGATTGTTTTGGGGTTGCCATGACAACACAGTAAACGCAGATCCATAAGGGCACAACGTCCTTGAATTATAGAACCGGTTTGTGTCTGACACTCTGCTCATCTGTCTTTGCAATCAAGTCAGTCCTGTCGGAGCAGAAAGGGCGTTTCGGAAACACGTCCAGCGAGGAAAAGCATCTGCATCATGTAGATAATTTCCATGAAGGTAAAAGGCACTCGTTCAGGGATTTAAGCACTTAAAAGCAGATGATGAAAGCATCTGAAATGAGATTCGTTGGAAATATTTAAAATGCGAGAGGCTCATTGTGAGACCTTGTTTGTGTTAGCATGTACTTCACATGTCTCCATGCATTACCAATGAACTCGTTATGCTAAGAGTTTGCCTTTGTGCGTCTAGTGTGTTGCCTTTGTGCATACAAATCATTCATCAGCCTCGCCCTGGTGTTTTAGCACCTGTCCCCTAGGGCGACATGTCAGGATGGGAGGCAGCAGCGGCGTTGCCGATTCCCGTCACAACCAACCGTTCCAAACAACTTGACTCAGCGCAGACAGAGAGCCCATCAAACAAATACAGATTCGCACGGGGCTCACAGCCCACGAGCAACTGAACCAAGATATTTTGAGGGTGCTCTAAAATTCTTTTGATCTAGTCAGGAGCTGCCAAGGAAAGAAAAACAGGAGGCAAAACAGAATCCGGAAGGGAGGAATGATGTCTGGAGGAGGAGTGGAAGAAAAGATAAGGGATGTCTGAGTATCTTTGGGCAATAAAAATGTGGAAATTACAACAAAATCCAGTTTGAGACTAATTTTCATTAAATGATGAGTAAATGACTGATCCCCCTCCGAAAAAACAACAAATATTATAAAACCTTGGTAAGTTCTAATATCTAAGCTGTTTTTATCTATAATCTAGGCTTGCTATGTGTGATAAGGCTAAAACAAGTTTTTTTTTACAATATATTCAAAAATGTATGTTTTTGTATAAAAAATTATTTTAGATTTTGATATTTAAAAAGTGTCAGATACAATAAGGTATGTATGTGTATTCACTTTAAGGTAATTTATCTAAATTATAAAAGTGCCGCCATGTGAATGAACACATTGAACCGCTTCTTCAGATTTATTACCCTCTGTAATCGCAGCCTTATCAGATTTTGATATTAAACACTAAAAACGTGAAACAATCCAAGAGAATTTTAATGTCTAATTCTGAAAATGAAATGATGAAGGGACTCTCATTCATCACTGAAACTGAGGCTGATGTAATCAGCACCTCTTCCGTGGCACACGAGCATGCCCAGATTCACACAGCATGTGTGCAGGGTGACAAATCAGGGTGGGAGAGCTAAAAACCAATGAATGAGTGGGGACAAGATTCCCTCTCGACTTCAGGGAGCTCATTTGAATCCGAGCTGCAGAGCGGCCAGATGGAACGGACAGGAACCACGTGTTTTGTATGTTTACGTCTGAGCACATCACTACATTTTCATCGTTTGATTTGCAGGTTGTGGGGGGGGGGGTTATCCTGTGACAGTGCTTCTGGACTTTATTCATAGCATTTCCTGCTTTATGCATGGCTTTTCTGCACTCATGCATGAACTCCATCCTTTCGCTTTACTTTTCTGCTCTGTTGAACACTTACATGAGCAGCATTTCAACCAAAGGTAAAAACCTTTAGCCTCCAAAAAAAAACCTGAAATAACCTGGTATATTTTCTTTACCTAGTCTGATCTTTGCTCTCAGTTCCACAACGAATTAAAGTCCAGAAAGGAAACTTGATCTCTGCTGGGACGTGAAGGAAGAGGTGATTGTTTATCCTCATCTGGTACATGCAGTCCTGGAGGTGATTGTGCAAACATGCAAAGGACTCACATCCACTGAAACATCTTTTCAACGAGGAAACAACAATTTGTTTTCCAAGCTGCCTCAACAGCAACAAGAATGCAACAGATCTTTAGAAATAAGCTTTCTCCAAGTAAATGCCGAGCTTGATTATTTGGAACATGTCCCAAAATCATCATCATCTTTCACTGCAGATGTCTTACAGTTGGTTATAGAAATTATTTTCTGTGTAAAAATGTTACTTTATGTCTTCAGTAGTAGCAAAAAGACTGTGTTATTATGCTAAAAGCTGTACTTTATAAATCTATAATAATATTCTCAGCTGTAGCTGCAGAAGTGGTTGAAAACGCATTAAGATGCATTGTGCAGTTGATGTTGTTTGTCCATCTCTGGCAACATGTCACATGATTCTTTTGCATTTGACCTCATAATGTTGAGCACATCGCTCTTTAGACGAGAGTGTGGGCTCAACAACCACAAATACATCCCGTATTTCATGCAAAGGCGAAGCGTGTGGGTGTGAGGGTGATTGACTGCAGGCCTGCTGTCAGAGAGCAGCCATGTGTGGACGCGCCACACACGTGCTTTAACCTTACAGCCGCAGCAGCGGGGATGTCAGCGGATCTGAAGTGACATCAGCACCAGTGGATAACACTAAGGACGCTCGGATGTCACTCTGCCCCCTCAGCACATCTGAAAGGGGAGGCTGGTTTTCCGTACAAAAGGCTGGTGCCCCCCAGGTGTGTTTGGGAGATTCCAATTATGTCGGATGCTGTGAGGAGCAGCGCTTTCAGAATTTCTGTTGGGTTTTTTTTACCTCTGCATTTGAAGTTAGGTGACTGGAGGCAGACTGGATTACAGACACGATAGGCCAGCTTGCCTGCATCCCATGTTCGTAAGTAAAAAAAAATTCCCCTCTGAGATTCAGGCTAAAAAAAAAAAAGAATTCCTGCTTCCTTGTATCAGAGATTTGTTGAAGGACCTGCTCAGGCGGCCTCCATACAGCGGTGCCATTTGGTGGTGAAGCAGCCATCATCAAGAAGGCTCAGTTAGAATACGTCTAATTCACGCAGATTTAACTTTTCAAATAAGTGTCTATGATTAAAGGACTTTAGATACATGTTGGTTTCCGGTCCAATTTCGTTTCCACATGTAGTTTTTAATCACCAAATTTTTCTCTTTTCCCCATTATTGACAAAAGACTGGCAATGAACGAGTTAAAAGTACATTTTACAAGCAATACTTTACTTATTTATAATGAAATCAAAATCAATGTTAACATTTAAACCATCAATGAAAAAGAAACATTTGATATTTTTTTAAATCTTTAAATATGGTAAAATCTAAGTTGGGTGTACTATATTATTTATTTTTACTCAAACTCTTAACCAAATAGACCTACATCTGAAGTCTGTGCGCCTAAAAAGGAATTCCAAGTCAGCACATTTCCATTAAGTTTCAGATGAGGCAGTCTTTGGTTTGCGTGATCACAGAGCTGCAGAGTTTAGCTTTGATGTTGTGCTGCAACGTGCCGTGACTACCAGTGACTGTTCTCTGGCAGAGTGTGGCGAGCGGGAAGGTTTGGAAACCCGGATCAGGGAGTTTAGGTCTGACCGGCCGTGGTAGGGCGGTTGACCCATGATCGTAATATTGCAGGTTCGATTCCCGCCTTGCCCTTGAAGTATCCTTGGGCAAGACACTGAACCCCACCTTGCCTCTGGTGGTAGGCGGGCGCCTGTGATTGGCAGCGGAGCCGCCACCAGTGTGTGTGACTGGGTGAATGGGTCTGTGACTGTAAAGTGCTTTGTCCTTGTAGGAAGAAAGGCGCTATATAAGTATACGCCATTTATCATTACATGAGCAGAAAGTCAGTGCACAAGTCCCAACAGTACGGTGGCCCTGAAGAGCAAATCCCATCAATGCAAAACCATCTTTAAAAAAAGAACATTACATTTTAGAGATCAAAACAAAATTCCAGAGACCAAATAAGAAAAATAATAATTAAAAAAGAAAACCTCACCACGCCCACTGCAAAAGTTTGGCGATCAATCAACTCTTTACCAGTTTGAACATCTCTCTGCTTTCCGTCTTTAAAACTCAAACATGAGTTTTATCACCCCATCAGTGATGACCTATAATACCGACCTTCACTGGTTTCCTATGTCGTTTCATAATTTAACATTTAATATTGATTTATGGAAATGACTCATTTTCTGTTTTTTTATGTTTTGGTCTCTGAAATTTTACTTTGATTTCTAAAATATAATTCTTTATTCCTGAAGGCCACCGTAGACCAGCGGCGTGTTCGTTTTGGCTGATTAAAATCATAGCTTGCAGCAGTATTTTTAATCATCTGTAGAGGCTTATTTAGAAATGTATTTTGGTTTTTATTCTGCTCAGGTATTGATGTATTATTCTTCAAACTCAAATAATGGCTTAAAACATATCGATTTAGTAGCATCAGATTTATGAACCAGTTATTCCTACAGGCTTTAGCAACAATAGACAGTGTTACAAGCCAACAATAAAAAAAAAACTATCATAAAAGTGGCAGCAGAAGTCTGATTACTAAAAGATGAAACCAACTTCAGGAAGCCTCAAAGTCTGCATCGTCAGATGTTCAGCTAGCAGAAATGAAAGCATCAGCTCTCAGATAGTGACAGTATTCATGTCAGGTTTGTTGTGAGGACTGCTAGCAAGATCGTTGGTGCACCTCTCCCGATCCTGGAGGAGCTATAGGAGCAGAGCTGCCTACGCACAGGAACCTCCATCATTAGGGACCCCCAGCCCCCCTCTCATGGACCGTTCTCCCTCATGCCATCTGGGAGGAGGTTCAGGAGTATCAGCTGCAGATCCAGCAGGATGCTAAAAAGCTTCTTCCCACAGGCTGTGAGGCTGCTGAACGGACTGTCCTCCTCATCCATCCATGCTCTCACAAACTCCACTCTGCAGTAAGACCAAAAGGATTACCCCCAACCACACAAACTCGACCCCCCTCCCCCATGAACAAGACTGCTGCTAAACACACATAAGTCACTTTAGTCACATTAGTCTCCATTTCATTTCATTGTATTTTTATTTTATTCTATTGCATCTCCATCTATCTTATTTACTGCTATTTCTTTTTATTATTTGTTTTTTTTTTTATTGCTGCTTCTTTGCACTGTCATGCTAGTGAGAAACAACATCTCGTCTCACCTGTGTCCTGCTCTGCAGAAACTGAATCTTGAATCTTGAAGTTATCACTTGGGGATGGGATGGAGGGGCGGGGGGTTAGGACCAGCGATGGAAAATGGTTAAAAAGGGCTGATCATTCTGCTACCTGCAAGCTAAGGAACCGCTCATGGATCTGAGAAGGGTGTCTGCTGTGGCTTCATGCAGGTCTTAGCCTCAGCTTTGCAGCCTGCAGTAAAGCAAACCCTTTTCTGCAAGCGTGGTCATCTTTGCAGGGCTGAGAAAGAGCAAGGCGTGTGTAAAAAGCACGCTCCTGCTGTCTTCCTTCAGGCGGCTTTACAGCCAATTATGGACATGAAACTGGAGTAGAAGGACAGACAAGAAGCCGTGTCTTCCACCTTCTGGACCGCTCTGCAGCTTATCAAGCCTTCCAGGAATCTCCACTATAGATGTGATATTGAGTGTCGTCGGTGGGATGAAGTTGACTTCCACTGTCTGCCTTTTCCACACATGTGAAGCAGGGCTGTAACCATGGAAACTCTCACAATGGAGACAGTCATGACATCATGGGCGTGTTTACACGCCGTTTTGGATTCTAAAGTCAGGATTATTTCATTAAAGCACACGTGCATTAAGGCAGTTTTTAAAACGAATAACAAATATTTTAATTTGTTTTAGTTTTTTAGTTTTTTTCAAATTGTCGTGACTTTTTTATGCTATATTCAAAATTAGCTAAATATGTAAACATACTTTAAAATTTTTGTGATATATATCAAAAAGGTGGGTTCAATCAGATTTTACATCCTAATTATTTTTCTTCAGATTTGAACATTTTAAGAAAACTGTAAAAATAGGAGATGACATTATAATGAAAGAATATTTTGTGTTGGGGTTTATTTGAGCCATTTCCTGTCACTACACATATAGCTGCATAGTACCTTGAATATTAAAACACGCTTTGAAGGTTATCGTGTATTTTAGTATTTGATTTGTTACTTGGGCAGTTCTGGCTGCGCAAACAGAGTGAATGGAATCATTCTGCATGAGGGGTTGGCGATGGAAAACTGCATGAAAGGCAGGTCTGTTTAAAAAGCCTGCTTGAGTATTTGCACAGCGTGAAGCCGGGCAGGCAGTCTGCTGTCACTGAATGCACAAAAGCCTTTGAAAAGACCCACACAAAATCAAGAGGCCACTACTTCTCGTTCGTCAAATGTGGTTGAAAGTACTCGAAGACGTCAAGCAGGTTTCCTACACATATTCATGTACTTTGGTGTGCTATAAATACTCTTACAGATTTTAAAACATAATGACAGATTTAGATTTTTTTGCACAAACAAAACATTTTCCTAAAGCCCTGCACCTGAATTCAGTCTATGGAAGACTTTGATCAGATTTTGGTGGGTTTCATTGTTTTTTTGCTCGACTCGTCCTCTCAGCCCGACAGCAGCACCTCCCTAATTGATCCCACACTGTGGCTTCTGACAGGCATCCGACACATGGTAATGTGAGACTAGCTGGAAGGCAGCCCACTGAGTCATCACACCCATGAAGAGCTTATGGGGTCGCTGGTGAGCGAGTGAGCTGATGTCATTCTCACTCGCCAATATGTGAGCGGAAGAAGAAGCAAAAAAAAGGTCAGCAAACCTTTGATGTCAGCCGTGAGCTTTACCAAATACTAGATTCACTTTGTGCACACATAAATGACTCCTAATGGGTATTTTTTTAATGCCAAATTAAACCTGTATAATTGCTCCGCTGCATTGTGTTTTGCTTAAGTTGTTTTCCATAATTCCATCCATTATTTGTTTTAAAAACGTGTATGAAATGTTTCAAAAGACAGAGACGGATAAGTGAGGTTCCTGTAGGGAAGGACGAGCTGAAAGCCACATCGCTGCTGACTTCACTAAACTCCTTCTGCAGACCAAAACGAATGCAGTTGTCATATAATTCACAAACCCGTTTAGTTTATTAGCACAGCGTGATGAGATTAGAAAAACATTACAAAAACATGCTTTCTGCAGACAATTATAGCAAATAAAAAAATGATGCGGTGGCACATTTAATTTATTTTTATCCTCCTCTATTATTTCTATGTCATGCAGCAACTTTAACATGTTCCCACCGCAGGATGAATAAAGGGTTATCGTATCTCTTGCTACGGACACAGTGACATCCAAAAGAGTCATTGTTCAAAAAAATATTCTCTCAGATTCCTTTGATTCAGTAAAGGCAAAGAAGACATTAGCTGCAGAGTCAAGCCTAATATCAGAACATGCAACAAAAATAGTGGTTTGGTGGTGTTCAGAACAAAAAAGTATATAAAAAAATAACAATAAATAGCTGTTAAGACACCATCAAATCTTTTCAGGTTCGATAAGGTTA
Source organism: Oryzias sinensis (assembly GCA_037389245.1). Taxonomy (NCBI): domain Eukaryota; kingdom Metazoa; phylum Chordata; class Actinopteri; order Beloniformes; family Adrianichthyidae; genus Oryzias; species Oryzias sinensis. The sequence goes on along the minus strand of CM074501.1, from coordinate 13,449,750 downwards.
ATGTAATTTGTTACTTAAACATTTCTCTGCACATTTAGCCTTAATCGTTTTTTTTTTTTTTTTTGGTTCCATCAGTTTATGTGTTTCACCTCTGTTGCTTCTAAACTCAGTTTTATGTTTGTCCTGTGGCGGGTTTGCATAAATATTGTGCACTGTCGTCCACCTGATACGCCTGGTAACACGGTAGAACTTTTTTTATCTTTTTTAAAGCTGGGAACAAACATACAAGATTTGGATTAAACCCATTTGACTGTAATTTGGCACCAGGTGCAAGACAAAACAGATCTAATCTATTGTAATAATGTTTATTCGCTGTGTTTTACAGAGATGATGATGTTAGTTCACTTTGGCACACAAACCTTCCTCATGAGCCTCAACCTGAACTTGCTGAACCTAGCCGGTAATCCACTCTGGAGGGAAAAACAGTGGGATGCTGCGTTAAATCATCGACCATCTGTTTAGACCCGGACACTCTAATGTCCAAAAAGGAAGCTTCACGCCCTCAAGCAAAGGCCCTTTGAACACCGTAATCTGTAAAACAAACAAAGCAGGTGGGAGGTCACATCCTTGAACTTAACCAGGGGAAGAGTAAATAACGTCTAAAAACCGACGACCTTAGAAAATCTGTCAGCGGTCAGGCTTTGGTCTGTGTGGACCTGAACTGGAAGGTCACCCAGAATGACTCCTGTTAACCTGCCGACAGTCTTTACAGAGAATCAAGCAGAGCGCAGAGAGATATTTCACCGGAGAAATTAAATGTCAGAGGATCTCCAGAGTCACAGCTCTCTGATGACAACCTCACAGCTTTCTTTACACCACTCAGTCTTAGTTTAGCATGCAGCAAAGTTATGTGAAATTGAAGCTGTAGTGAATGAATATTCCTGAAAGTTAAAAAAAATTCCCTCAACCTCCTGATCACCTTGATGCAACAACAAAGAACCGTTCCCATCCTCATTCCATCATCTGGAGAAAGTTTTATTACCATTTCCATTGAGAAACACAGTTGTGCTTCTGTTATTGGTAATTATTCCTCCCAATGTGAAATAAAGTAGACCAGAAACACAAATGTGGGCAAGATGTCCCAGCTGTGTCACTTTTGATAAGTTCAAACCAGGAGGGAGCTCGAAATGTTGGAACAGGAACTGAATGTTCAGAGAGTTTTACGTCAACAAATCCTTTTTGTCCTAATCACATTTTAGATCTCTTTGTTTCCTATGGATGGAAAATATCATTGATAGGTATTAAAGGTAATGTTAGATTTTATTGTTTTCTTTAAAAACATTTTATTAATGACTAAAAAGATAAGAATAATTTCAAAAAAATGTCTCATTTAGCTAAATATCTTCTTGCAGTGATAAAAAAAAATCCAACAGCTCCTGTTAATTCTTTGCGATCGTATCCATCGTTTTGCGTCCCTAAAGCAATCGTGCGGTCAATTTCAAACGAAGGTTTCGCTTGCGACTGTCCGCGAGAACTGCAACCAACTTCTGAGTGCTATTTCTACTTTTTAAGGAAGATGTGATTTTTTCCAGCGTTGTAGAGATTTGGTATTTTATTTATGGTGATATATTGAGATCTCTGAGAGTCCGTTTATATATACATTAAGCTTTTTTTTTTCATGTGCAAAGCTCTTCTAAAGATGCTTGCATCTATTTAAATAAGTTTGTGGTCAATCAAGAATGCAGACAAGACATGGTAGATGGTGCTTCAGGTTTTTGTTTTTTTTTGTAGTAAAAACCTCAACATACCAAATAAGGAAACTTTTTTTTCGAATAAAAAAGCCATTTTAAATGATTTGCCACCTGCTCCATTGTAACAGAATAAAGTTGAGGTTACAGCTGCATTACAAAGTAAATATGCAGTAAAAATGTTTATTTTTTTTGGGAACTGAGCCAGAATTAAATCATGTCAAGCCTTACTTGTATTTAGAATGTAGTAACAGCGGTTTGCTCTTGATAAGTTCATTTTGTCAGAAGTCAGAACTCTGTCTCCCCTCTGGTCACCGGTGGGAACCATCTCCGGAGTTCTAAACACGCTGCATTTCCCAGCAACCCCAGCGCACGGTTGCTGGATGCCACACACCTGACTTTCATTTGCAATGACTCGCAGTCTACTTAAGCGCTGCACTGAGCCTCACTCAGTGTGATGTTTTGTTTGTGCCACTTTGCCTGCATTACCGAGCGTTAGATCTGGACCTGGGGCCTGTTTCAGAAAGGAGGTTCGACCAACTCTGAGGTTGAACTTGAACTCTGAGTTGGTCAATCGGGAGATTAACAACTCTGAGTTTTCTGTTTCAGAGCAGCTGATCCGCGTTAGATCAATCAACTCTGAGTGGACTGATTCGGAGGTGAGCGTGCGCACCGCGACTATAGGAAGCCATTTTCAATGGAGCGCAGATATCACGAGTCACCATGGCAACCGTGAAAAAAAGAGGTCTGCGTATTTTTGCCAGCTGAACTTGACGTGCTGCTGCAGAGTTACAGTGAATTTGAGCACATATTCCAGAAGAAAAGCAACACCGCTGCATCTGCAAAACAGAGACAGTTAGCGTGGAAAACATAGCTGCTCAAGTTAATGTCTAAGTTTGCATTTAAATCGTTGTTATAAAATATTGGCTGTAATAACTTTTTAAATAGCGTAAGGAGTGAAATAAAAAATGGCGATATTTAGGAGTACTTTTGAAGTGTTCTTCCTGGTGTAAATGCATGAAATGCTGCATAGTGTACAGAACCAATGTGGGGGAAAATGCATTTAAAGTCGGTAATGTTTAGAGGACTTTTTTGTTAACCTTCCCCTCTTGCAAACGTTGGTCATTTTAATATTAATACATGCAATTGTGTTTTTAAAAGTGAACTTTTGTCTACTGTTGAACCTTTCGCTGCGCGAAGACTTCTCCTTTTTTTTCTCTCGTCTTTCCGACCGTGGTCAGAAGCGCAGGGGAGATTTCCTTCAGGGCCGAAGGGAATTCTCCTTCGGGGTTCACTTCCCGTTGGAAACCCTCAACCTCCAGAGCGGATTAAGAATGACTCCAAAACAGTTATTCTGGGAATGACACCTTCTCTTTATTTAACTAAGTGCTCCGTCCTCCGAACACACAATATATACCACGCACCCCCCCCCCCCCATCTGCACCTGCACTCGCCCCTCCCCTTGTCTCTCGTGGCTCGCACCCCGCTCAGCACACACACACTGCAACACTACCCTTGTATTGATCAAGTGGTATAGGTTTATACGGGATTAAGAAAGTAAGCAGTGCTAGCAAATTGTGTTTCCAAAAAGTAATTGTTACATTAATCTAATTCAATGTCCCTGATTTCATTTTCATGTAGATGCAATCCTGCAGGAATTAAAAGAACATGGCAGCAGCTAAAAGTGAAGTATAAAAACATAATTCAATCAGGTCAAAGTTGAGCATGTCATGGATGTAGGCTTTGTTGACAATATTTGACATATGAAACATCTACATAGCAATATCTAATGTTGTTTTCATTTTATATATGTAATTGACTGCAACGAAAAACGGTAACGCTCAAACAAAAACGTATGGGGAAATGACAAAAAACCCAGTCTTCTCAAAATCCTCGTACGAGGTAAATATAATTTTCTACGAATTAATGCAGCCTCCTCGTCTATTGGGTCCTCCAAAAAAGAACAAGCCATTCTTGTCACTTAGACCGTCTCTGTGTGACGGAAATGTGGGCAATGAAGGTTAAAGCGAAAAATACCGCTTCGTCTTTAAAAAGGGGAGGGGACCGGCAGAAACTTTGGAGAATAAAACCTGCTCCCGACCAGGTTAGGTTCACAGCATAAGTAACCATGGACACTGACTCCGAGTAGAAGTTACCTCTCTTTCAGAAACGGGTTTGACTTACTCTGCTTTCTCTGGTTTATCAAACCTCCCATTCTGAAATGGAAAACCCAGGGTTTCCCTGATTTCAGGGTTAACGCACTCAGAGTTTACACTAAACCTCCTTTCTGAAACAGGCCCCTGATCTTCTGTTTTGTCACTGACTTTGTTTGCCTGCCCCGAATCTCCCCTGGATCCTGACTACTCTAGTTTCCTCCCTGATGCTCCCATGCCTGTTATTGACCCGTGCCTGCCTGACCACGATTTAGCTTTGTGGACTTTTAGCTGAGTTAATAAACCTGCTGCATTTGCAAACAGCCGTTTGCCCGTTTTGTGACATTCAGATTAAATGGCGCGATTGTACAATAGGCATAAAATTCCAAGCGCAGATGACGTCATCAGCTTGTGATAGGCGATGGCCTTGCGACCAATGCAACCCGAGTGATTACAAATCCCTATGAAGTATGAACTAGGCCTTAGGACAAAAAGGCCTCAAAGGGGGGAAAGACAGCTGCAGTTTGGTTGCATCGCAGAAAACAATCTGCGACATTCTCTTACACAATGACTGCTGAATCATTTTCCACCATACCGGCTTTCTGATCATCATCTCAATCATTACGGCAAAAATGAGATGGGTTCTCTGCCGTGAGAGAACTTTACGCAGCTGCCATCAACTTCAATCACCTCCTGCTGTTCCAAATCAATTCATAAACACAGCATCCCACTCAACAAACCCTTATCTGCTGCCTAATTGGGTCTTTGAGTCCACATGAGTCTGTCTCCGATGTATCAGGACCTTATCACCCGTGCGCTACAAACCAGCACATTGCTTTCTGTTTTAATCATGACCTCTACTCACATTTATTTTAGGGCACATGATAGACCAACTGTTTGTGTAATGTGTTAACTGCTCCACTGGATCTGATGTTCTTAGGAAAGCTTGCCTGGAAAAACCAGAGTGACACAGCACAAAGCAGAGATGCTGCTCCGCTGCGTTTCACACCAGCAGAGATTTAGGGAGAAATACTTAGACCGCAAATAAATAAACAATAGCAACAAATACAATCCCCCCCCCCCCAAAAAAAAATGTCATTGCAAAGTCTTTTACCAAAAAAGAAGAGCAGTTTTAATACTGCATGTGAAGTTTGGAGCTTTGTGCACATTTCCATCACTAAATGTCCTTCAGAAATACCGCTTTGTGTTGATGGGTGTCGAGGGTTTTGCTGTCTATGCTTCACCGTCTCTGCTAATTCAAAAGGTCTGTTACATCAAGTTTCAACTTTGATCAATTTTAATGGACTTTTTACTTTCTGTGAGGATTTTGTTCATTATTAAATCAAAGTGTTCATTTAGGACAACTTTGTGAGCAGAAATAGATTGCAGAGATTAATTCAGGGTCATTAAAACAAACCGTTTAAATTAAAATTTAAGTCGAGTGCTTTTGTTTTCTGGAAAAAACAATCCCATTTTTAAAATCCAAATCCACTGATTTTGTCATGAATACTTTGGATTTACTCCATAGAGGAAAGCGTGGAAGCATTTAGGACTGACTGAAAATATGGAGGAAGATACTGCAGACCCATAAGTACTCATTTAGCTGAAGATCTCAGCTGATTTACTATGATGATCACATTTGTGAGTAGAGCATCACGGTTCAAACTGCTCAAATTCCATCTGCATCCACTTCAAATCATACCAACAGTTTCCACAGATGTTAAAGTCCCAATAAGTGCCACAAACACAGGTGTGCAAAACCTGTTCTTGGCATTTGGGGCACCCCAAAGACAGAGGGAGAGGTGAACTGCAGTCACAGCCTCACTCAAAGAACTATTTGGTGGTTTAGACTCTCCCCCAAAAGGCTGATGGTCATACAGGGAGGTTTAGGGTCCCATTTTATATTCCTTGGTGCGACCGATGCATTTAGTACTGTGACAGTGTTCTCTGAAAAATCCCAAGGAGACACTCCGACACTCCAAGATATCCAGTAGATCTCTATTGTAGACAACATTATGTTACTCGATTAGATGTCCACCAATAGTGTTCTGAAGGATATCTGCATACAGCGATCCCTAACCCATCTACCTTTAGCCGTCTCATTTTGGGAGATAATAGAAACTAAATTTAACATTCCAAGAAATATCAACCATTTCTACAGAAATCTACCAGGGGTTAAAGCTCTGAGAAACTTGCATAAAACAACAATCAAACACATAGATGCAACGTCAGCATATTCATTCATTCATTTCAACAACCTTACAATTTGAGGCATTTTTTAACACAAAAATCCCCTCAATTAACACAGCAGATAATCACTGAAACAGGTTACAGCAACCTCTGCCAAACGTATTAATATATTTGAACAAGTGAACAGACACTTAACCAAAATGATCCTGTGTTCAGACACCAGAGCGTCTTTACGAATGCTGTCCTCCACTGCATTGTAGAACGATTGAAAGATTGTTTCTAAAGCCCACAGAACCACCATTAATGCAACTCCTAAATTATGCCTAATGTTATTTAAAATAACCCTATTTAATAAGCCCTAACCCTGTTTGGAAAAAAAAAAGGTGGCTTGTTTACAACATGCAAGGCATGATGGGACTGCGACGCAATTAGCTGTGGGAAAAAATCACCTGTTAGAGATCTAAAAAGTGATGTGCAATAAACCTCTATGAATTAACGTCCATCTGTTGCATAATGCATAACTTCAGCGATAAACGTCAAAATAGCCATGATTTAGATATCCGATAGATGTGTCAGTGCCCATGGGAGCTTTAGCTCATTTAGAACACAACGGGCAAGGTTCTAACAAGAACCAGGAGAACTGAGCACATCAGTATTGTTCTTAAATATCCACAAAGGATACACAGAAGACCTGAAAGTGTTGCTGCTCCTTTTATAATCTAAACATATTTCCTGATTCATTGACGGTAGTGCATCCATTTGTATTTTTTATTTTATTGTAACCATTTTTCAATCAATCAGTTTGATTCTTTTGTCAATTTTTCCTCTCCAAGTCGTTCATATGCCCATGTTTGCAGTCTTTTGTTCCAAAGTCCTGTGAGGTGCTTAGGGGGACCTCTCTGTTGGAAACATGCACCTGCAGCTGCCTCGCCTCAATATTAGCAGAGATCAATCTCCAGACTAGATGAGATGTCCTCGTTTGACTCCCTTGTGCTGAGTGATTTCAACCAAAGCTGCAGTTCAATTACACCCTCCGGTACGAACCGTTAACACATTAAAATAATTTCAAATTAAAGCTGTTGTTGAGTCCTCCCACACCGCACATCGAGGACAGAAGTCATGACTAACTTTATAAAGTAGGCCAAACACTCCCACGCTCCGCACCAGCTGACAGACCATTTTTCCCCACAAAAGGCAAAAATGTCACCAAAGAAATATTTGGGCTAATGCGTTGTGGGGTATTTTTAGATGTCTGTAACACTAACAATTCATTAATTAATAATAATTATCATTTTTATTGTGACAAATGTAAACTAACGTTTAAAAGGTTTGTGCCGTGTGCACCCTGATCATATGTCTGTCTCTGCAAATGAGAGGAAAAAGGTCTGGGAAGACAGAGTTTTACTAATTATGCAGTGTTGCGTGTGCTCGTTTGCACAACATCCTTCCGGCGTGACATGAGAAAGCAGAATTCCTGCTAAATGAGGAAAGAAGAAATAAACAATCTTTTTTTTTTTTTTTTACAGTCATTGTATGTACATTTTTAGATTCTGTTTTTTATTTAAATCCTTTTCTTAGAGGACCATGCTGCTTAAAAAAACATTTAAATGGACATTTCTGCACACGTTTAGGGGCGTGCATTTGTCTTAAAATGGTCACTAATGCCTCTTTGTTATTTCCTGAACATGATGTGCAGAACCTGTTTCTTATTACATATACACAGAGGAGGGCATCAATCCTGCACCTGTTTAAAAAAGAAAGAATCATTGGTGGAAAGCATGCTTCTATTTTCTCGCCTTTGTGTTCAAAAAGTTTAAAAATCCGGCCAGCCGTGAGGTGCAGCGCAGGACCAGGCGACCACACTTCCCTCTTCTAGCATATTCTGTTGCGAGCCATAGGGTGCTATGCAGCATCCTTCTCAGTTTATGAATCAACCTCCCTCCTCAGCCCCCCCTCCCCTCCAGCCCACTCCCTCCTCGACCAGCACCACACACTACCCAGCAATAACACAGCTCTGCAAAACAAGCCACCCCCCACCCCCCCGCATCTTAATTAATTATTCACAGCCATATCCGCAATTCACCCCCGTTTCTTTGAGGATAAACAATAAACGCAGCAAAATTGATCCAGAAAATGGACCGCAGTGGGCGGCAGTAGCGGCTATAAATACCTCCACCCCTCCATTCAGCACCCCTCCCTCATTCTCTGCCTCCTTCCCAGTGAAAAGCGCATCAGCTAGAACAGCACTGCAGGGCCCCTCCGCTGACTATTTTTTTTTTTTTTTTTTTGCAAGGGAGGGACACCAGTTATGTCATCGCTCCCACACCATTCGTGTTGCTCGTTGATGCAATAGGGATGCTGCTATTCATTGACTTCACTTGCACTGTTTGTAGCGCATGTACATGAGCCTCTGCAGCCTGGAGCTGTGCTGCACATACTGATGGGAGCTGGGAGGGAGAGCACCACCTGCGCACCAATTTGTGGAGCTTTTTTTTTTTTTTTAAACAACGGAGCGTATCGAGTTTAGAAAAAAAAACGCAAATAAAGAAGAAAACAGGCTGCAGCTTTGAGCAAACCACGACTACTGGCCGGAGCTGGCCGTGGTGCTGAACTTTTAATCCACAGAGCTACCGGATCAGAACCAGCAGCTTCAGAACTGAATTGAACTTCCACCCTCGCTCCTCCGAGAGATGTATGCACGCACACATTTAGGGATAACGTCGCTTTTGCCTGCAGTGCAGTCTTGCAGGCCCATAGCTTTACACACCCACCTTGCACAGCTGAAAGTTTTCTGATATTAGCGTCTCCTGTACGTCGATTTCTTTGGGGGTTGGCGCCGCGGTGGGGGTCCCGGCCGCGCTGCCGCCCGATGGGGTCCCTATAGTCCCGCCTGGAGAGGATGTGGTCAGGCCGTCCAGCACCTTCCGAAACTTCTTCATCCTGTCGCTCGGTCTATTTTTTCCCGCGAGGGAAAGACTGCTGTCTTTGTTTTCCCACGCTGCTCAACAGAAAGATGCTGATTGTTTTTTCTATTGGTTTTTTTTTTTTTTTTTTTTTTTTTTTTTTTTTTTTTTTTTTTTTTGCAAAAGCAGAGTTCGAAAGTATTTTATTCTGGGGGGAGAACAGAGCAGTCACAGATGAGACTCATCTGAAGGAGTCCTGCGCACGCTGATGCTGCTGATGCAGGTCTGTCGGTCTTGAAACTACTCAACTTCATTTCCGTTTGCTTTCTGCGGCAGCAGCATCTCCCGAGCCCGGAAACCAACCCCGCATCTCAACAGAGTCCACGGACAGGAAGCGGATGGGTCCAGAAGTGTAGGAAAAGGTAAAAAGAAAGTAAGAAAAAAAGAAGGTAAACTTCCAGCGGGAAAAATCCTCCCCCCTCCCCCGCCCTCCGAAAGAAGTCTTCTCCAGCAGTGGTTGTGGTCGCCAGGGACAGGAGGAGGAAGACCCAGCAGCCGCAGAGGCAGCAGCAGCAGAGTAGTCAGGAGGCTGGTATCCTCACTCACACCGCCAAACTACCGACAAGGGGCCAGGGTGGGGGCGGGGGAGGGGGGTCTTAGTTAAGGTTTGACGCGTGGTTGATGAGTGGTCAGATCCCGGTCGGTTTTCAAACAGATCCAGCTGCGGTAAAGGGTCGCTACCGCGCCTGCGTTCCGGATCCAAGTGACGGGAGCTGTCCACGGTGCTGAAAAACCATAGGCAGTTACCCCCACCCCCCACCCAGCTCTTCCTCCTTTCTGCTCCTCCTCCCTCCCTCTCCTCAATGATTGGCTGAAACCATCTTCCTCAGAGAAACAGCATGATAGGTTTTTCATTTTTTCCTTTGGAGGAAAAGAAAATCTGAGAAAAAAAACGACTATAAAAGTAACTTATAGCCGTTCGGTTTGAGACATGAAAAAGGACTGCATTTATTTATTTATTTTTTCATAATTTTCTTGCATTAGAAAACAATCTGTAAAACAATCTGTAAAACCTCAACCATGTATATGCAGATGAAATTTGGCTTTTGTAGACATTTTGATTAAATGTCACATTTAAATTCAAGTGTAAATGGTTTGTTCGAACACTCTTATAAGTATATTGATCTAAAAAAAACTTGTTTAATGATTTTTTTAAATGTAGATATGTGTTTTAGTTCAGTGTAAAAATAAGAGAAAAAATGTTTTTGTATGGAGCAAAAGCGGAAACTAAATCCTTTGTCTCGGTAACAGATTGTCCCCAACTCCAATTTGATCAAACATCCATTTTGTAAACCTAGAGTCACAGAAAAGGCCGAACGAACTCAGCTGCTGCTGGGCAAAGGCGGAGTTCATCCGTCATCGCATGGCTGCAGAGACACAGCCCCCCCCCCCCCACCCCCCCAAACACACACAATTTGTAGTCACCACTTAACCTGTAGAGCTGTTCCCGGAACCCGTTTGTTATAGCTAACGTCATTCTTTCACCCTTCAGTAGATGTGATTTGTTTTCATGTTAGATCCCAGAAAAACTAGTTTGCAATTGTAAAAGTTCAGACTGGTTTCAAGTCTCACTCCAATCCTCTTTTGGTCCATTTTCAAAGCGTTTCCAGTGGTCCGTGACTTATAATTATGCAGTTTTAGGCCAAAAACTATAAAACCTGTGTCCCCTATTCCCGTCACCCATCTGTTTACGCGCTTATACCAATTTACAGTTCCTCACGCTACTAAGCTAACATTAAATGTACAACAAAAAATGGCGAGCGATCTCGGAGCTATCCAGCCGTAATGTTTAGTTCCAGATTTTAGAAAGACATTCATGGATCTATTTGTTTATTGGTGTATTTTCTGCATCGCAAAATTTGATCTTTTCCAAATGCCATGTTTTGTCTGCTCCTGTTTTACAGCTATTTGAATAAGGAAATATTCAGAAATGCAGTTTATTTATGACCACCATCATCAGAAAAATGCCACAAGATCATGTTCAATAAACCAAAATACACTTTTTATTGGAGTTGGCTTATAAACAAGCTGCAGTGCACTGTTTAAAGACCAAGTGTGACCGCTTTGTCAGTTCTCCTGAGCTCTATTGTAGCTTTTTTTTCTCTGTGTAATCGAGCTGATCGCAGCCAAACATGCTGCAGAGAACATACTTGTGTGGGCTCCAGCACTGGAGGATGAAAAATGATCAACAATACTTACCCCACTTGATTTGTGAAGACTAGTGATGTTGCATAAGCCCTTACATCACCAGCCTCTGCCTTCTGGCCATGCTTGGTATTATAGTCAGAATGGTTCTTCTGTTCTATTCTAAAGTCCAAAGCAGGTGAGTAGAAGGGATCTGGATATTCTGCAGATGTAACAACAAAATCAGTAAACAACAGTGGATAATTTTATTTTCCTAGCAATGAGGGGGAAAAGACGTGAGACTATAGCTTTCCTCTCTGCAGCACAAGTAGTTATCACTGATGTTTTGAATGTGACTTTTTTTCTTTCATTATTTTTTAAATCAATAAATACTTTTGTTTTTTGGCTGGTTGACTTCATAAAGAATAATTTTACATTTTCAGGTGAAACATTTAAGGAACACTTTCAGCATAAAGACCTTAAAACAATAAACAGCTGTTTTCTCTGTTACAAGAAAAATCAGCATTTAAACTTAAGGTTGTAAGAAGCGAGTTTAAATTGGTTGAGCAGATGTTTTTACCTGGGATAAGGGCTGGTTTGAGGTGGTCTGGCAGGGTAAAGCTTTCATTTTGGGTTTTCTAAGGGCTCAAAGAATTGAAAATCCTGTCGCTGCTGATTGGAATTGTCTTTAAGAGTTCTGGTAAATCGCCTGTCCATCCTGGGGGAGGATCCCTCCTTCATGTGGGCACTCCTGAAGTTTCTTTTTTTTATAAGTAGGAGGGTCTAAAGGCAGGAATGCCCAGTTTAGTTTAGTTTAGTCAATACCAATTGAATTGTATGACTTCATGTTCTTTATGATTCCTATTTATTATACAATTACCAGTATGAAGCCCATTGAGACGACTATTGTTGTGAATATTCTGCTATAAAAAATTAAATTGAAACTTTAATTGAATTGCTGGATAAAAAATCTTAATTAGAAATCAAAAATTATTTGCAGATTTATGTTCAAATGAAGAAAAGGAAAGGTCCGTCTTTTGTTAAAGACAAAATGATTGCAGAAAATGGTGATGGCAATGAACTTGCAATTTAGTTTAGTGGCTAAATGTTTTTGTGTTGGTAATTTGTTATTTGGCTGTAAAGATAAACAGTGAGGAAAAGAAAGGAGTTTCTTAAAAGGCCAAATAACAATAATCATAACAGAAAGCAGCAGTGTCAGGACCATGACTCAATGCTTGGCTAGTGCATCATGGAAAATGATGCCCCTCTGTTCAGCTTCACCTCAGATGATTTGCCAAGGTTGATTAATTTTGAGGAGCAGATGTAATTAAAATTCAGTCCAAGTAATTTGAACTTAAAACACACACATATACACACACACACACACACACACACACACACACACACACACACACACACACACAGCAAGGCCAAATGTGGAATAATGACTGTTGATAAGGGCTAAGTCATTACTGCAGACGGCAGCCCGTCAGATTAACTGGAGGGTGCGTGTGTCTGTCTTGAAGCTCTCCAAACATCATGTGAGGCTGCAGGATTTAAGCGGAACCTGACACTTTAACACAACAGAGCGATGACAGATGACTGGCACGTTACCTGTGTGGCCACAACACGCCACAATTGTTGTCATCATCAAAGAGATGATGTGGAAGAACTTGCCTCTAGTGCCCCCGTGAGGTTGGTATTCACAGATCTGCCGGCATACGTCCCCCGCTGTCTGAAGCGGAAACATGATCAGTGGCACCAGCATTATAGTGGAACCCTCAAACATGTTGTTCTTGTTCCTCTAAAAGGTGTTGCTTAGCAACAAGGACAGGATGACTCCACCAGAATCCTCACCAAAGCCATCTGAGCAAACCTAGGCTTCAAGCATTCTCCGACAGTCCCTACTGCAGGTTAGAAGAAGACAGGACAGACCTGTCAGTGAGACAAAGTGAAACCTAAATGCTTCATTTGAACTCGATGCTCCAGAAACTGCAATGATGGCTTTTTATCAGCAAGCGCATCTGTGATTTGTGTCCATTTACCCACCGAAGTCTCAGCATGTGCAGTTGGAGATGAAGCCCTAATCTTTATTTTAATGCAAACTTAGCTTCTAAATCACTTTAAATACAACTTGATTTAGTTTTTATTTAGGTCTCCATTGATTAGAATTTAACTAAAACCTCCTCAGTCTGGTGTAAAACAGATCAAATTTGGACATCCTTCATAAATCTTCAGGTCACTAATGAAGAACATTTGTGTTTACAGCAGGCATCCATCAGTATTTCAGCTGAGCTTTTTCCTCTGCGTCTTAAATTTTTGATTGTGGGCGGGGCTGACCTTTGGTCTACATTTGGATCACAGATTGGGGTTTTCAAATATTGATGTCTTAACCTGAATGCAGTATTTGATGCTGTTGCTGACATTCCTCATGTATAAACGAGTGAGTTGCTGATGTATGGACAGATGTTCATGAGGAAAAGAAGCAAAGTATGTCCTGGTTTTTGTTTGTGTTTTTCATGATTGCATTTCATTATTTTTGGAATGATTTTGATAAATGCGTTTGTTTTTTTCCCCCTCTTGTATTGTGTACAATTATTGCTTCAAATAAACCATAAATCTTTCATTTCAGTGAATTTTCCAAACATTTGTTCATGCATTGCTGACATTTTTGTCACATTTATTAAGCCTTTTGGGTTTAGTAGTGTGACAAAGCACCACCTGAGCAAGAATTCAGACGTGAAAAAAATTCACACCTTTTAGTTGCCATCAAGCAAAGACTTCAGAGTTTTAACACCATGTACTTTACATTTATTTTGATAGAATCCAACCAGATGTGGTTTATGTTTATTTTATGATAAATCAAATAGTTTTTTTTTGCTTCTAATGACCACTTGTAAATTTCTTCCCGACTTTTCTCTTCCCAACCACCAACCAGTATGTCGAGTTACTTTGGACCAATTACTACCCGCTGTGTGATTTGATAAAGTAGCAGACGGGCAGAGTTTAAAAGCAGAGTGAAGCCATGTAAAGTAGTCATTTAAATCAATTTCCAATTAAGAAAGCGTCCCACCTGTTTGTCCTTAGAATTAAGTTGAGGTGGAGTAATTGAAGGTTTGGGAGTTGAGGCAATTCCCTGAGGGATTTTTCATTTCCATTTAAATGAGCTCGCAAATGCACTCCTAATTTTCTCAAATCATTATTGAACAGGAAAAGATTTGCTGTGGCCACTTTCAGTTTTTGCTTTAGAGCCAATTTCTTACTTTATATCAGCTGAACTGTGTTTGCTGCTTTAAAAGTCTCCAAAATGCTCACATTGGGGGGCGTTCACTGACCTGTGAGTTCCAATGAGTTTATCAGCATTAGTTCCAACACAGTACATTGTGTTAAAAGACCTACTCTAATAAAAAAAAGAAGTGTTTTTTTAACATGTAGCATTTTGCTCATGACGGAGGCCATACTGTATATAAAAAGAGATTAAAACTGTCTGAGTATTTCTTTTCCCAAATGGCGATGAATCAGAATCAGATAAAAAAAACTGCAGTTGAGGAAGGCCCATTTGTGACGCACAACTGAAATGGTTATGCCAAAGTCTCCAAATCAGACACATCTACTATTGCTATGTCTATATGCCTCGCCAGTTTTGTTGCACCGCTAATGTAAGCTTGGGGTTTTAAAGGGCTGTAAGCTAGCGTGAGAGTATGTAAACCAGGTGGTGTTCCAGAAGGCATTTTTAAACTAGCCTGACTTTAATCCTGAACTCTGGCTGAAATCCACCTGAACTTGCTTACTCTGGGTATGTCGGTTCCAAAAGACCGATATGAGTTAGCGTAATTACGCTCCACTCGGTAACCCTGGGTTAACGCACGTGCACAGCAAGTACATTAATACATTCTCAATGGAATCATCATGGAAACGCGCGGAGAAAAAAAAAAAGAGCGCTATACTTCAGTGAGACGGAGTGGAAGAATTTTAATGACGGCGTATGAAGATTATAAGACCATCAAAAAAGTAAAACGCCTGCATCATCAGCAAAAGAAAGAGTTTCTGCTTGGAGAAAAAGAACAGACAAAGTAAACGCACGAGTTTCTATCTCATTTCTATTTTCATTGTGACGCATATATACATATTTTGAACATATCCAACTTAAATGAATTAATTACTTCAATTGGTAACAAGTAATTGAGTTAATTTTCTTTCAACCTAATTCATTACGTCTACCCAACTCAATATTTTTTTACAACTCAAATTTACATATTTATCAAACTAAATGTCATTTTACTCCAATTCAATTAATCTTTTTTCCCATCTTAATTTATTGCACATCTTGAACTCTCATGTCTAAGTTTGAGCCTGCAGATATATCGGTACTCATTTTTATAACCATAGAATGAAACAAAATGGATTCACAACATGAAACATAACATCATTTACCATTTCTGGGACTTTAACCTTACACCTCAATGTAGTAGTGGTGCTAAATAAACTCATCCTCTCACTCATGGTGCTGAGAGAATTAAACATAACAGGATAAAATAACTAGACAAAACACAGAAAAACATCTAAACACCTTTGGTCAAAAACCCACACTTAAACCCAAATCCGTCCAGACAGGCAAAGGGAATGGTATCCCACAATTCCTTGCAATGCCATCTACAGCAGCACCAAACTTACACCTACTTAATTGAATTAATTTGAATGACATTAAAATAAATGTCTGATAACTACATGTTATCTTTAAGCTGACTTAACAAAAAAAAAAGATTTATCTTAACTGAAGCAAATAATTAAGTAAGATCAATGTAAAAAGGTTTCTCTTTCCAACATCCATATGTGGTCTTATCACCCTCTCAGGGTGGAAAAAGTATTATCTGAGCTTCTCCATCCACTAAATCATCTTCAAATGGACACGCCATGCTGCTTCACCTCTCTGAAAACAAACTAACCTTCAACTAAGCCTGCAGACCAGGTTATGTTCAGAGCATGAGTTGCTATGGCAACCTGACATACCCTGAAACATACCTCCATTTCTGGAACCCAAAGCTGAGGTTATCCCCTTCCTTAGCCTCAAATGGTAACTAGCATAGCCTGCTTTCTGGAATACCCCCTGGGGTGCCCAAATCCAGGCCTCATGGGCCAGTGTCCTACACGTTTTCCAACCAACCTGCTATTGAAGCTCCTCATTGGCTAAACACACCTGATCCAGGTAATCAGCTGCAGATAAGGCAGGATTTCTGGAAAACTAGCAGGCCCTCAAGGCAGGGGTTTGGACAACCCAGATGTAAACAAAGATGTTGGGATGTGAGCAGTAGCTTACTTCCATGCCAGCTGTCCCGCCCACAACTCAGGTAAATTTCTGATGAACTCCTGCTGCTCTGCAGATACTGTGCCTTAGAAAACAACATGTTTTTAGATTTTGCCTAAGAACTGCATAATCATAATTAAATTAAAAGATGATTGGATTGGGACTTTAAATGCTGATTCAAGCAGTGATAAAATGTTAAAATTCTCCTTTATTAGATTCTTTGACTTTTTTTGTGGAGGTTGGGGGTAAAAAGCTAAGGTAAAAAATATAGAAATGCCTCTTACAGTCTTTTACCTCTCAAGATTGCGCTAATATTTGAGCTAAGCCTCTACACACACAGTCACAGGGTCAAGCAGCGTTAACTACTATAAATTAACCCAAAGTGGGATGTCCACTCGTGGACCCCAGATCTGAAGATGTTAAATCCATCCCTGCTACTGGAGAAGCAGCTGCAAACAAGTTCAACCATTTATATTCACAGAAAATGGACTTTTCGCTTGAAAACTAGAAGTTCTTTTTTGTAAAATGATGGCACTTCAGCCAGTCCCCCTGGTTGCCATGGTAAAGATCCCTCCTTCTGTTGCTTCCAGTCGCCTCTGAAGTTTTGTGTTTGAGTGCGGCCAATCAAG
Source organism: Oryzias sinensis (assembly GCA_037389245.1). Taxonomy (NCBI): domain Eukaryota; kingdom Metazoa; phylum Chordata; class Actinopteri; order Beloniformes; family Adrianichthyidae; genus Oryzias; species Oryzias sinensis. The sequence continues at coordinate 13,432,698 of CM074501.1, read as the reverse complement.
CACCGCAGGAGGTCTCATTGACGTCTTTCTTCCCGTGTTTTTGAAGTTTAAATAGCCAAAGGGTCTTCTATGCCTCTATTTCTATTTCAAAATCCCAGGTTGCAGTGTTCAGGGAAATGATCTGTACCTTCCCTTTACTGGGAAACTGCAGGGAACGGACATCAATATGAAACCATGAAAATAGTCTCAAAGAAGTACGCCTGTTTCATCCACTACAGCCGTTTGCATACAAATGTTTATCTTCATTTCAAACACTTGGAATTCATTCAAATGGATATTGAAGTAAAGTCAAAATACTTCCAACACCAAGTCTAGCCATCATACAAGAACTGGTTTTCAGTGTGAATCTTTTAAGCTAATTGTTGTTTTATATTTATTTGTCCCCTATTAAAAAGTACACAAAGATTCACTGTTTATCCACATGCTGCACAATACCTCAGTGCACAAGTAGAACATTTAAAATCATTAGATCTGTTTTCTATTCATCCTCAATTTCAAAATAATTAAAAAACTATCAGGTGACAAATGTTGAGGTAGAACCCTCTTAGGAGTAAACAGAAAAACACAGATTAAGAAATGTCTCATTTAAAGTCAAAGAGCAGCTTCAGACTGTAGATTCTGCTGACCTGTTGTCAATCAGTTGTTTGGAGCTTAAAAGAAAGGATTTGTAATTTTTTCTATGGTTTAATGTGAGCTAAACATTTTTAATTTAAGGATTATGTTTGATTAGATACATTTTTAACTACAGCATATTATAAGTGAAGAACTTGCTGAAGAGAATAAAGTTCTCAGAGTTAAAGTGAAGCTAAGCGTTGGTTTCCTCAAGGAAGCACCATTATGTTGCTGAGCTTCTCTGGAAATGTGGAACTAGATTTTCAGTCAGTTCAGTTCCTTGCAGATAAAATACCAGCATTTCAAAATAATGGTGTTATGCCAAATATTTGGCAAAAACTGGGAAAGGGATGATACTTTTCATGGACCCTAACCCTGTTTTCTCTATGGGTTAAACCTTCACTTTTGCAACAACCTTCAAAAAACATTTCAATTTGTTTGGCTGTAGCACATCAGGAGTCAGAGTAGAGAGCGGTGAGCTCAGTGAAGGCAACCCGATCATTCCTGCAGAATGATGGGGTCTGGACACTTCAATGGTCATTATGAGACACACGTGAAGAGACAGTTTGAGGCTGAGGAGGGGGAAGGGGCGCTGGTGACACCATGCAGGGACTGAAGAACCTGTTAGGACAAAGGGAGGAACAAATGACCTTTCAGACCCCCGCTCCACACCGACATTTTTAAGATTTGGCCAATCAAAATCTCCCAAACAGATCGATCACAGATGAAAACAAAACCGCCACAAGCCTTTTGTGCATGAGACAAACATCCACATTCAGCTGGTGCAGGAGCAGTGATGCGCTGTGACAAGCAAGGACATGAATAGGGCTACAACTGCAGCCGTCTCCTCCGTTCCCGATTAGGAGCTTCTGCTTCTACTGGACTCCGAAGACATGAGGTTACATTTCTGTGTGTACACTAATCAGTTTCTCACAGCTTTTATGGAGCTTGATTAATTACTATCGTGCTCAGACATGTTTCAACATGCTTTGGTCTTCACCCGCTGTTCCATCATACACTCCACTTATTAAGAAGCCAAAGCAGCTTCATCTTTCAGACACAAAAGGAATTCAAAATCATTTACAGAAGCAGGAAGAGAAAGAAATATAGAACATGCACACACACAGACGCAAAGCATCTACAAATGCATGGAAATTAAAGGAAATGTTGATGTCAATATTTGCATTCAACAACTCTTAGGTTTAAAAAGAAAATGGCCCACTTTTTGATACATAAAGACCATTTAAAAAAATAATTCAGGTCCCACAGAAGCTGAGACAGATGTTGGGGTAAACTGGATACACAGCAGACGCTGTGATCACTTGAAGGCAGATGTTCTCATGAATAAATAACTAGATTATTGAGTGTGAAATGTTGCAAAATAATGTTACAAAAAAACAAAAAAGAAAAGAAAATGTAAGTCATAACTGAAAAACGACTTAATTCCACCGTCAATTACACTGCAAAGAAAAATCTATATTATTCTGAGTTCTAGCAACTTCTGTTCCAACGCAGTCTTTGAATTATTGTTGTTGTGGTCAGTAAATTTCTTCATTTGTGTGTTTTAAACATTTGATGTCATTTTTTTTCTTTTTACAGAGGCTCACTGCAAATAAAAATGTTAATAAGAAAAATATAATAACTTCAGTGTCATTCATTTTCCCTTGGTTTGATTTTTCTTCGACCTGTCAGCGTTTGTTCTCCAAAAGACATTATAGGTTGCTGGACTCACATATGTAAGGGTTAATGGCCGACCAAGTGTGCATTATCAGAACTTAACGCATGCCATGGAAGCCTAAGCGGATTTTAACGTGGTCACTTACAAAAGAAATAAATGTTGTACCAGTTTTTAGTCCTTTATTCTTGTTATTTTTACGGTTTAAATCACCTTTTTCACAAAAGGCAGACTGTTTATTACGTGACAACGTGCACGAAAGATGAGAGTCCATTTCTTAAACTAAATACAGAACCGTAATCGCCCAGACAGTTCTTGTAGAAAAAAACCTCAGCCAAGTTTTCCATCAAGATTTTTAAGAAAAAGCATCTAAACATGGGAGTCACAGCTGTAAGCCAAGGCAGAAGCAGGATAAGAAACTGGACAGGATACACTAAAGAGCCACTCCAGTGGAATTGGTTTCTGAACATCTAGTGGCATTTTTCTGATGGTGGTGGACATTTACAAAGATTGCATTTCTGGTTTTATTTTATTTTTTATTCAAATTGTTGTAAATCCGGCAACGTAGGCTGGGAAAGGCGGGCAGGGTTGCTCCGCACCAACAATTGCACCCCTCAACTCAGAGGTGAATTCCTACCAAACTCCTGTCGCTCTGCAGGAAGTATGTCCTAGAAAATCTTTTTTTATTTTGCCTAAAACTGGCATAATCATAATTAAAAGAGCACTGCAGACACTATAGGTCAAAGGATGATCAGAGTGGAACTTTGAGGCAAAGAGACATATTTTTCTTTTCATTGTTGTATTGCTCTGTGAGGGAAACAAATCTGATCAAACGTTTCTGTTAGTAAATATCTGAATACTATTAATAAGCTAAAGAGTCATTTTCTATCTTCACAGGAGCTCAAAAGAAGGTAATGGAAGAGAACTGCAGGCACAAAGATGCATGGGAAAGCATGGTCGATGATTACCGGTAAGTCATTAATCGTTGGGCTTTATTGGATCAGGAGTGTCAGGGGCATCTGCGATCAATCAATCCTTATGTAATCTGCTCAGGGAAATCTTGTAAAGCATCAGTCATTACATCATGCCTTTGTATGACTCCACAAACCAAAACAATGTCAGAATAAACTCTAGAATTCAGTTGCTCTTTTCTTCCACAAGAGCATTAAAGGAAGTAGGTCAAGAAATGTCAAACCCCAGTTCTCCTGCTTGTGTCAGCACACAGTCTAGCTGCTCTCCAGTGTTTCTAGGACTTTTTTTTGGTAAATTCCCTGTTGTTCCCACCACCCTTCCTGTGACCGAGACCTGCCTTGGTAGATCAATGGAGCAGCAGGTGGTTGGGACTTTAATTGAGCTGTCCTGAAGGGCAGAGGATGTTTTAATGAGCCTCGGTCCTGTTTTCATCCTGACCTTTGAGCTTCTTCCCTACAGGTGTCCATCCTCTCAACTTAAAACGAATGTATGGGCCTGTCGAGCGACCCCACAGGTCTTTATCTCACCCAGATTCTCTTGACATTTTCAGCCAAATATCTGTGGGGGGATTTTGTTTTTTGCATCCGTTTGACACATCTGTTTAGCACTTTCTGTGTCGTCGTCTAGCAAGTAATGGATCTTTTTAATTAGGTTCTTAAGTCAGAAGGGAGAAGAAAAATGGAGGACAGGGGCCCTTAAGGAGACAAAAACCTGAACCACTGAAAATCTATTGAAGCTCATGCTGGCTGACACATTCATGATTGTAGAAATGACTAGAGAAAACTCAGAAAAAGACCAATAGTAACAAAGAAAGATCCCATTGAAAGGCTTCTTCACCCTTGTGCCATCTTGTGGGGTCCAGATGACCCCACTCTCAACGTTAACGTATAGAGGGGGGTCAAACTCTTTTCCTCACCGCTAAATACTCAAGAAGAAATGTTGTTTTCACCACGGAACTTTTAGTGCTTTTGAATGAACCCAGCGACACAGACAACCACTCAGTGGCCTCTAGCATCTGTGGAAACCCCACAACCCTTAAAATCTCAAAATAAATGCAGACAGAATTAAAGCTGCGAGCAGGGTTGTATAGACCGCAGGCGCTACCCGTAAGCCCCGCCCACCTTTGACCCAAACTTACTTGCTATGACCCGCATATGAAAACCCGCCAACTCCCCCCCTTCCATCCCCATCAGGCTGGTCAGAGCTGCATGTGTTATTGTTTTGTTGTTTTTTTTATGGCGGCAGTGTCTCCATAGCAACCATTTTATTTTGGGTCACATGAGAGGATACCGAACAAATCTAAGGAATGATTAGTGAAATGTTTAAATTATTATTAATAAGCTATTGATTTTCTTTACTCTATCTGCAATGTGTAGCAATAATTACTGGTTTATTGTGATCATGTGTTCTAATGATAATCAATGATTATTACATAATGGATACTGTTACTGTTTACTGAAAATATGAATGAAAGGATCTATCGGATCAGAACCAGATTACAAAAACTGTGAAACTATCAAATAAATTAACTGAGCAGGGGTGGGATTACATATGCTTCTTTCTGCTCCTTTTCAAGCAATAAATCAATTTTAATGATCACTGTATTGAATTAAGCAAATGTGATTTAAGTGACTTTTTTGTTTTGTTTTCTGTCTTTTTAAGCTATGCATTTCAACATTTCTGTAATAAGTTTGATAAATATGGGTAAATTATTTATTGCTTCGACTACAATGCTTGAAATAAATCAATAAATCAAATCAAAATCAACCCCCCCCCCCAATCCCCCATTGTGCCCAGGTAATCCTTGAGAAGTCAGGAAATGATGGATGAAAATTCCTGTGGAATATAATTATTTAATTCCTATGAAATTTATGGCAACAAAACTCCAGGTGGGTGAAAATTAACTCGAACAAAAAAAACAAAACACAAAAAAAAGTTTCCTTTTCCCCCAAATTGAGGGAAAACGGGAAAATTTCCAAATTTCTCATTTTGTCACATAATGCCAGCCATAGGTCCTGTGGCCATCCCATAATTTCAAAACTTCCTTTGGATATCCCTGACATGTTTTTTGATTTCGTTTGTGGATATGTACTTTTTCTTTTTTTGGGGGGGGGGGTCCCTTCAGACAGACAGTGAGCTTTGCTGTTACAAAGAACATTTCAGAAAAAGTCCTTCTTTCCGTTCGGCATCGCACTCAAACACAGTCACTCACCCCCCCGCCCCCCCAGGTAACACACACTTACATTTGGTCAAAACAATCAGGAACCGCCGGATGAAGAACCTGAAACGCAGGAGAGCAGGCTGAGGCTGAAAGGTTTCAAAAATGAACTTAAAGATGAGCTCAGGGAGCAAAAAAAGAGTGACAAAGCTGCCACTCCGGTTAATGATGTAAATACAAACAGCTGAGGATCTTTAGGACCTGAAACCAGGTGTGACTGGCAGGAGAACACAAACCTGAGAGCAGAACATGAGAGGAACCATCATGAGGAACCATCATCCTCACACATCTCAAAGTTAAACAACTTCTATTAGACTGCTTGAGTTGTGCAACGTTGTACGTTTTCTTCATACTTATCGTTGTTTTTTTATTGACAAATGAAAATGTTCCTGTTTTTAGTTGCCAAATAATGCACATCTTTAAGTATTTGTATGAATTTTAATTGTTGCACAGACCAGATAGCACCTTTTTGAGTTTCATTCTAATCTCATAACAATGTAGCTGATGAACACTGATGTGTGCATTTAATTTACACATTTTCTCACGTTTTAAAATCTCTCTGAGATTGCTGATGTGCACTCTGTCTTTTTTTCCTAGTGTGTGTGTAATCTGCTGCATTTCATTCCGTAAAAACTAGGGTTGCGTCCGAATTCCTTCCTTCACCACTTTCTACTTTAAATATAAAGTTATCATGATCTCCCCCATTTTCCTGACTCTGGTCAGAGGGGTTCTTTCATTGTTTTCGGGTGCTGACGGGGGTCCGTCTTCCTGACTGGTTCCTTTTGTTGATTCCTCCTTATTAGGAGAGATAGTGCTTGTAAAAGATTCCACTTAGCTATAGACCAATTCAGTTTTCTTAGCTTACCATCCATAGTATCAAATTCCCAGATATACAATTCAATCTCCAAGTAGGTTATACCTTAAAACTTTCTGGTTTGGACACACGCTTCTCTCCTGGTTATTTTCTTACAGCCTGACTGCAGTTTCTGCTTTTGTCGTGACGGTACAGGAATTTCATTTTAGTTTCTCTGGACTGAAACAGAATGGCGGCGCAGCTCAGAACCCAGGTTTTCAGCGGCCTGCAGCGTCTAATCTCATTGGCTGTGTGCCACATGGGGGGGCTTCAGAGAAGGGATAATCCCTAAACTCACCTTCCTCATTCATGCACTAAACACCGGGTGTCACAGAGACAAGTCCCCAATACAAAGAGAAGGAGCTTCGTAACAGCTCCTGCAGCGGCTGCTAAAACTGAATAGTTTCTCATGAAAAGACCTTTGTCTATATTTGGACACAGATGCAGACGGCAGCATCGTTTAACCCTTGTGCTATCCTAGGCTCTTTAACGTTGGGAGGTGGGTCATTTAGACCCACTAGACAGTGCTCTGAACCTTTTTTCTTCAATGATTTGTGATCTTCACTGGTGTCCATGGATTACATGAAATCTTTCCACCTTTATCCACCTTTGTCATGGTAGGGAGAACACCTCAATGGAAGGGGGGGGGTCATCTAAGATAGCACAAGGCTAAGGGAAGAAAACCGTTTCCATTCATAGTAGAACCAGAGTGAAAAGATTCACACACAAAAAAAACAAACATTTGTGTTGTTCACAAGCTTTCCATGTGTGGTTTCAGCAGAAATGTTGAGCTGTACATTTTTCCTTTTTGTCAAAAAAAACCCAAGATGTTCTGGAAAAATTCTGATTGGCTGTTCTGGTTTTTTATCGTTTTTGTAGTTTTTCTTAAGGCAAAAACTGTAGAAAAATTATCTTTGGCGACTTCTCAGGTTTAACAGAGCAACAGAGAAAAAAAATGAATCAGAGCTTCAGAACAAAAGTTTTATTGACAAAAAACTTGTGTTAAAGGGAAATTGGCCGCTGCCATCCACTGCTTTGATTCCCACAAACTGCAAGTTTGGCATTTTAGCAGGAAATGTCAGAACGCAGCATGAAGAAAAAATGCAATGGAAAAAAAGGATGCAACTCTAAACACGTTTTCACTTAATACTGAACCCACACTGAATTTTATTCTCAGCATCTAACTGTAAATCACTGCTAGAAAACTGTGTGGGGAACTAATTTAGACTTTTTTTTTTTATCTTGTCTTTTGGGAAGCATCGCTGCTGAAGGAGTCTCAACTCTGAAGAAGTCCTTCAGCAGCCAATCCTCCTCCTCCTCCTCCCAAAAAGGAGGCAGGAAGCTGTAAAGGCTGCAGACAGACTTTGGGTGGATCTGCCACCAGAATGTTCGTGTTGAGGACTTCATCTTTCCAAACACTGCAGATGGATAAAATACTGCAGGAGGGACACTTCCCTAACAGATGACGGCTTTCCTCTGCTAAAGGGTAAACACGTACACGTGTGCACAGGTCCTCCAGCCGCCGCCATCAGATGAACACTGGGTGTGAGCCGGGCTCAGAAAAACATGTCCTGGAAAAGGTTCTGTCCCATTTCGATGTAAGCCTCCTTCTCCTGCGCAGACATCTGCTGCACCAGCTCGGGCCTCTGGCTCACCTCCCTGTAGGAGAACGGCCGACCTCCCACCATCACCATGGGCTCGTCCCCCACCTCCTCGAATTCGTCGTCGTCCTCTTCGTCCTCCTCTGGGCGCCGTGCGGCTGCGATGGGAGGAGGTCCTGCGGGGAACTCGTCGTCTGATTCACTGGTGTCGCTCTCCGAGTCACTGGCGTTGAGGGCCGAGGACGCGGCAGGTCTGGAGGAGGCGCCGGCTCCGCCCACCCCTGGTCCTGCGACGGCCCTTTTCTCGTGGATGAGGAGGGCGCGCATCACCTCCTCGTTTTCGTCCGTCTGATCGTGAGCCGCAGCTCCGTCCTGAGCCCCAGGCAGAGCCGCTCCATCTGAGGAGACAAAACGAACCGGAGTGAATCCGTCCCATAAACGGATCTGCAGAAACCGAGCCGATGCCAACGTTAGCAGGTTTTTATTTGACTAAAGAAATGATCAGTCTACTTCCAGGCTATGCTGCACTAAAGGAACTTTTCTGTTCCATGTTCTATTCAGGAAAATTTTCTTTTTTGAAGTTTGAAATAAAACCAAATCTGACATTTTGGACAAAAGATTAAAAAAAAAAAAAAAATCAAACCAGGAGAAAAATGTGAGAAAATTATTTCTGCCTTCCAGGATTTATGCTGATTTAGATCCAGACGTACAAAGAAAAAAGCTTTTATGGTTTATACTCAGCATATAGATTTGTAACTCAAAATAAATAATAATAATAAAAAAATAAAGACCCACTGTGATGAAAATGATGTTTCTAGCGAGTTCTTTAGACATTTTTCTGATGATAGAAGACATGCATAAAGAAAATGAAGCATAAATTCTGCCAAAACTCACTTTGCAGAAACTATGTCCTCCAATAAGACTTTTGGTTAAAAATGGCATAAAAAAGAAAAAACTCTTTCCTGTGAGTTTTTGTCAGAAGAATTCATGACTAAAGTAAAAGTTACATCTTTATTCAGCTTAAAATCCTTTTTTTCAACAATGTGTTCACAGCCTCAATCTGAAAAACGGCACTGGGGCAACAGAATTGTTCTTGTTTTTTCAAACATAAGGATAATTTATTACTAATAGTGAACTATTTGATATCAATAAAATCAAGAATCTTCTAATCATTTGCAGGTTGAGGATTTCTGCCTGAAGGGCAACAACAGACGCAAACAGACAGGATGTTTGGAAGGAATGATTCCTTCATTTCCACAAAAATGGGTTTTATTAATGAGGAGCCCGTGCTCTGCCTCCCACTAATCAAGTCTGTGATTGTTTTAATTGAACAATTATGGTTCTGGAAGGTCTGACCAGCTCTGATTGTCACATGGCCTTTGGCAGCTTCCTGGACGGAGCCAGAGAGCCTCGTCTGACCTTTGACAGTCTGCTCTGCCTCCCCGACCTTAGATTGAATGCCGACTGTCCTCTGGAGCCAACTGGAGGTCAAGGCCGTCCATTTCAGTTCTTGCTAAGCTCCGCCACCGTCGGCGACATTTATTTAACCAGACGAAAGGCAGCATTTGAAAGAGCAGACGGGTTTTCTGACGGAGACCCACCGAGAGGAACTGATCGTGAAACATAAACTGGTTTGTAACTGAATTATAATCAAAGCTTTTTGGTTCTGTTTGATCATTTTGCTGTACCTGACCGTGTTCCTCGTCTCTGCTCCTGCCCTTACACACAGTGCCTGTATTGTTAACAGACTTCTTAGGTTCTTCTGTTATCAGACACGGTTGTGTTTGTTCACGTACCTGACGTGTTTCGACGTCCGTCAGGTACGTGAACAAACACAACCGTGTCTGATAACAGAAGAACCTAAAAGGTCTGAGATGACTATTGTTGTACATATTATACGAATTGGTAGGGAAACGGTACCGCTCTTGAGGGCGTCTGCGTCGCTGTAAGCCCCCTGGACGGTGCTCTGGGTCAACCACACCGGCCGCTCCTTCAGGGTCTTGGCCTCGCCGATCGCCTTCTGCTGCGCGTCCTGCTCGTCCATGCTGATGACCACGTTCTGGGTGTACAGGTCTGAATAGGACGCTCCCTTGGTGGACCAAGCCTCCCGGTGCTGTCCACCGGCGGCGTTTGCCGCAGCCGCCGCTGCGCGTTCCCGGCTACAGAGAAGGTTCGGTTAATTTCTCGCCCTCCAAACTTCCTGCAGGGTTGACCCCCGTTAAGTGGAGAATTACAAACTGATGCCGACCTCTGTTTGAGGGCAGGGATCTCTGCCGGCTCCGGCTCCAGCAGGTCATGGGACAAGTTGATGTCTTCGGTTTCACGCAGAAGCGCGTAGATGGGCTCGATCTGCTCGTTGAATCGAGCCACCAGAGTCCTGCCGTCGGGACAGACAGAACTGTCCTCCTCCACCTCAGTCTGGCAGAAGGTGCAGCGAAACGTCCCTGAAGGTGGAACAAGAACTCACCTTGAAGCTGTCAGAATGTGGAACCTTTAAACCGAACTAACTTGGAGATAAATCAACATCTTTTAGCTCAATTTAGTATTTTATTCTCCGTGTCCATCAACTTCTATGGCCTGATTTTTGTCCACTTCACCTGATGTTTAGCAGAAATCCTAAAGCAGATTTAATTCTATATAAACGTCCAGTTTGTTATGTAAAGAACAAGTCATTTTCATTTCATTTCAGTCATTTTCCGGTGTAGGTACCATAACCGTTCGGCCTGGAACTTCCGTTCGGGGTTCCATTCGACTGAAGATAACGTCACGTAACAGTAACCCCACTTGGACAAACTACGTACGTCCAGATCTGCACGGGCTCTACAAATTTTAATTTCACGTTCCCTTTTCTAACCCAGTGTTTTTCAACCTTTTTTGAGCCACGGCACGCTTTAACCTTGATAAAGATCCCATGGCACACCAGCTTTCAAAAAATAAAAAAATGGAGAAACTCTATAGCCGCTCTGCAATCTCACATGCATTCTTGTAATAATTGTGGCAGAAAAAGCTGGAAGCTGCAGCTGTCTTTTCTAAAATATGTAACAAAAGTTAAGTTAGAAGATTTAAAAACTGTGTTCGTTGTGGTTTCAAGACGTTTAACAAGGAAAACTCATTGTGCGCTGAAACGCTGTCACTTTAACTCAATGCATCATGGGAGATGTAGTGTGAAAACTACTGCAAAAGGGCAGAAAGACTCTCGTCTCTGAGCTTCATTGTTTTGTTCACTTGTTCCACGGTCTGACACCGGATTCTGTGGAAAGCTACACCGCTAAAGACGAGCTTTAGCTGGTATTTTTGTTGGAACTGAGAGACTTTATGAGCAGAATCAGAACAAGGAAGTGAAGACTTTAACCACTTCTGATTGGTCAGACTGATGACATGTGATTAAGCCTCCAAGAATGATTGCCGGAGACAGTTAAAGGGGCCTAAAACAGAGCTTAAGCTGCGGCTAAATCGCGGTGCCGTCATTCTTATCAAAATGTCTTTAATAGAATCAAATAAACATAAAGACAAAAGTATTTTATGATCTCTCATATTCCTAACTACTCATTGTTTTATCAGGGCCTGTTTGGATGAACACAGAGCTGAAATCCTGGAGATGGTGAATCTTTTTACATCAGTTAATGAGGACAATTTCTCACGGCACACCTGACCCTCTCCCACGGCACACTGGTTGAAACACACTGTTGTAACCTAAAGTTATTTTCTCTCATAAATTGTGTCTGACATAATTCTTTGTCATTTTAATAAAGAGATTTTGCCACAATCCGCTTGCAATTCCAGTTTAAGTTCAGCCGTGGCTGAAAATGTTGTCAGCACGGCTAAGTGTTCTTCCCAGTCCGTTCTGCCAATAAAGGACTGGTCGCACGGATTAAAAAAAACTATAAACAAACATGCATTCAATAATAATCATAACAACACGTTTAGAAGACAATCTCGCTCTGTGTCGGTCCTCTGTTTGTTTCTTCTTCTGTGGCAGTATCGTAATTTGTTCAGACCAATCACTATCTGAGACGCCATCGAACCAACGGACAGCCAATCACATAATGTGACGTCAGCACTAGTCCCAGGACCCCGAACAGAAGTTCCAGGCCCAACGGTTATGGTACCTACACCGGGTGTCATCATACCTGTCATCATGTCAAAGAGCAGGTTGGCTTCCAGGTCGGTGAAGGCGGAGGAGCAGCAGGGACACCTGAAGGAGGCGCGGTTGGTGGAATCTCGTTCATCGGTCTCAATGCGCCGTCGCATGTGGTCCAGTTTGTATTTGACCACGTTGACCAAAACTCTGAAGAAAACAAAGAATTGAGACTTTTCAGGTCCATCGTCTGAGGAAGTGAAACCACAGCCAAAGCGGCTCGAACCTGTAGTTGATGAAATAGTAGTTGTGCCTCGTCGTCTTGCCATCAGGAGCCGTCTCCACTCTCAGGCGGCACTTGACGAACTTGTCTGCCTTCAGGGTGTTGAGCACAGAGCGCAGCTGTTTGCGGTCGAACTTGAGCAGCTCCTGCATGTCCTCCTCGCGCACGCAGGGGTTACGGATGAGCACGTCCAGCGCCAGGGCGTGCTCCACCTCGTAAAAGCCGCGAACGACCTGTTTGGCCAAGCGCTTCAGCGCCGCTGGGACCTCCGTCAGGACGTCGGGTTCGATCATCTTCAGAACTCCAGCTAAGAAGAGAGAAGAGGTTGGAAACACCTGCGGCATTCATCCTACGGGTCAACGTAAACACATAAATAAAATAGGGGGATATGAATTAAGATCCACTGATAAATGTGTCTAGAAACGAATTTTGACACAAACATTTAAATGAAACTTTGATATAAACCTGATAAATCTGCAATCTGTAAACATCAAAATGTTTAATAACATAATGTTTTGACTCGTAAAAGTAAAACTTGGAATTAGTCATGCGTGATCACTTTATTTATACTTAAAATAAATATACATGAATAAATAGATAGCATTTTTTTTTTATTTAATCTTCCTGTGGGATTTTAAAAATGCCATCAGTATTAGCACCCAAATGTTAAACTGCAATAGTGATATTGCTTCCTTCAGTTTTTATTTTTTTTTGTTTGTCTGTTTTTTTTTAAATCTAACACATATATATAGCCGCATAAATTCAGTTTTCTCTTTCGCTAAATGTAAATTTCATTCATCTGATCTTACCTGAAGCTATTCTTGCTCCTCACAAAAAACAGAACCAACTCCTCCGGTCATTTCACATTAATGTCTCTTCTATTTTCATTAAAAACAGACAGATAGATACATTTTTTAGTCGCAAAAACCCAAACAGCTAGCATAAGTTCTGTGCTTCACAGCGTCGGAGCAGAAGCTAACCCGGAAGTGATACAATGGGATTTTTTTTTTCACCAAGCAAGGAAGTGTCTACTGAGTGACGTCATGGTTTAGCGAATTGAACCTCTCTATCATGAACTTTTTGACCAATCATTTCAAGGGCTCGCTTTTTTGGGCGGAACTTTCAACAAGCTACTTCCGGTGTAGTGATAAAAAATGTTACTTTTGAAAAGTTTTTACAATTAAGCTCAGCCCATTTTAAACTAAGTAGAAAAACCGATCATACAAGAATTATTTCTCTAATTTTTTTATAATAACAAGATAAATTATTTATGTGAACCAAAAAGGGATATGGATACTGTAAAAAAGACAAATAATAGAGTTCATGAAGTGATATTAAAACATAATAATACAAGTTTGACTTTAGACATATTTTTTCTTGAATGTATTTTCGTAGATAAAAATTAATTTCTGTCATGAACAAATCTAATGTACAACGATGCGGTGTATATTGTCTTTAAAATCCGACAGCCAAACGGTCTTCTCTTACTTTCAATGACATCGATGGAAAACAATGTGCGCAGTCGCGATGCATGCGAGGACGGAGGGGAACAAATTTCCTCGGGGGGACATATTTCCACAGAACACCCAAACACTGACATCCAACATGGCGTCCCTTGACAGAGTAAAAGTGTTAGTACTGGGAGATTCTGGTAAGACGCCGTCTTTTTCCCCAGTTCAAGGTTTTTTCTGACGTTCAAACTGCGTACGTGGCGTAATAAATGCATAATAGAGGAACAGATAGCAGTCATTGTTGTGTGGGGATTGAACCCTCCTCTGTTTTTGTTGTGGTTTGGTTTTTGCTAAGTGCTAACCTCTGTTTTTCTTTTCTTTTTCTTTATATCGAAAGCTGTCTTCCACATTAGGGAAGATACCACTTTTCTTATCGTGTTTTCTTTAATTTACTTTTTATTATTATTTAAAAATGTCTGTGCCTGTTATAACTAATTAATTCCCATGCCCATCATAAATAGAGTAAAATTCAAATTTTCGCAAAAAAAACAAACAAACAGATTAGTTACAAAGTCAGAACTGTTTGAGTAGAGCAGTAACTTTTCCGTTGAAAAGTCTCTAAGACTTCATAAAGAAGCTTTTAATTGCCCAACAAAAGCAGTTTCGGTGATCTGTCAAACTTTGGGATAAAAATCCTGTAAAACTCTAATTTTTTTGTTTTTTACTTCTCACTTGCAGGTGTTGGCAAATCGTCTCTGGTCCATTTGTTGTGTCAAAACCAAGTTTTAGGAAATCCTTCTTGGACAGTCGGATGTTCGGTGGACGTTCGGGTAAACGATCATTTCACTTTGTTGACATTGATTTCAAGAAGCTTCACAACAGTCCCATCATTTTCCAACCAAAGATCCATGACTATAAAGAGGGAACTCCGGAGGAGAAGACCTTCTACATTGAGCTTTGGGATGTCGGAGGGTCCGTTGGAAGTGCCAGCAGCCTCAAAAGCACCAGAGCGGTCTTCTATAACTCAGTTAATGGTGACGTGACATTTCTACCATTTTTAAACCAACATTAAAATGGCAAAAACTCAGTCTGTTGATATTTTGATCTCTGTAGGAATTATATTGGTGCACGATCTGACGAATAAGAAATCCTCGCAGAACCTCTATCGCTGGTCGCTGGAAGCTCTGAACAGGGACTCGTCTCCGACCGGCGTCATCGTGTCCAACGGGTACGGCGCAGGAACATCTGAGCTTTCTCCTGCTGGAGGCAAACTAACCCTAACCCACTGTTTGAACCCACCTTTAGGGACTACGACAGAGAGCAGTTTGCGGAGAACCCGGTGCCTTTGCTGCTGATCGGAACCAAGTTTGACCAGATTCCAGAGAGCAAACGTAGCGAGGTTCTGACCCGGACAGCTTTTCTGTCAGAAGATTTCCTTGCAGAAGAGATCAATCTGGTACTTCTTTTTTTCATTTCTTGTCAGTTTTGATGTTCAGCTAAGGTGTTTCATGAAGGTTTTCCAACCTAATAATGTAAAGTTACTGTCAAAACAAATGTAGTCGTAAAGTGTATGCTTATTTTGATGCAGCAGTAGATACACTGGTCCTTTACGTCACTTTTTTAGTGACCTTGTTTAATCCTCAATCGTTAGACGTTCCAGTTATTGACGATTCCATCATATTTTCGTGTTTATGAGTTCTGCAGTTTGTGGGAATTCAAACCTCTTATGACCATTTTGTTCTATTTTTCAAAGCAGACCACATGATAAGATCGCTTTCAGCCAAAATCAAAAAACCTGTGTTGTTTATTTAGGACATAGTTTCTGCAGAGCGGCAGGAGTTCGCTTGCAATTTGCTTCTGAGTGGTGGGTGGGCTCGTTCAGAATGGATGTGGAGCAGGAAGCTTGTGGGCGGCCAGAGTATTTTCTACGCCACAAATACGCTTTTTCAAACACAATTTTTTTGTCAGCTCACAATTCAAAATGATTTGAATAAAGAAATACACAGAAATTCAATTTTAATTTTGTCCTTCCTCATCATAAAAATGCCACAAAACATGTAAAAAGCACCAAAAACACAATTTTCATCAGACTGGGTCTTTGAGGTGTAAAATGGAAAGCAGACTTTGGCGACACCTAGTGGCAGTACTAAAAATACTTTTTTTATTTTTATAAAAAAACAGTTTCTCTTTTTGTTTGTCAGCTTGGAAGTTTTCTGTTCCATCAGATTCTGAATTTTTGAAACCTTTGAATTTTCTTTATTGAGGTTTTGAAACCCTTGAAAGCTACTTCTGAAGCTGCTTTCTACATAAAAGTCTGTTTGTGATGTGACTCCTCCCAGGACTGCACCAACCCCAGGTATCTCGCTGCAGGCACCTCAAACGCTGTGAAACTCAGCAGGTTCTTCGATAAGGTGAGAGTTTAGAGTTTTTCTGTTTGCATTGTTTGGGATCAGATGTTTAGTTTAAATATTATTCAATGTTCCGTCTTTGCATTAAAACATCTGTCTGGAAACTCTTGACAGGTCATAGAGAAGAGATATTTCACCAGAGATCCAAGTCCGGTGAGACTTTCATTTTATTTATTGTTTTGAAGATGAGATAAACTTTCCAAAACTAAACAAATGTCGTAAACCCTCCTCTCCCTTTTTGTTGCAGATGGCGGCTTTTACCGACAGGAAGAGGTTCAACTTTAAGAGTCTGCATTATGACTAGAAAGCCGGGAGATCGTGTGTCTGCGAGTCTGAAGAAAAACCTCACTGAGCAAACTCTGATAAACACGCAGAACTTGAGAAAGGAAGCAGAGATCCTCTCAGAAATGAAGAAGAACCACATGAAAGATTTTAAAAATGTGCATCACATTGGCGTAGAGGAGAGCTCTGGACTTCCTTCAGCATTCCACTGCTTCCTCATAACTTCCTTAATTCAGGAGAGGAAAAAGCTCATCTTCATGGAGACTCTGGATTATCGTAGGAGGAAGTAGTTGGACCCACAGGTTTGGTGTTGCAGATCCGTGGTCCAATAAGAAAATATATATGTGATTAAAGCATGAATACAAACCTGAAATGCCTCCTCCAGATTCCTCCTTTCTTCTTCTTCTTGGGAAACGCGGCGCAGATCATTTGCTGTCATTTCTGTTTGAATCATCTCAGCGGTTTCCTTCAGAACTTTTCAGGTTCTAACCAGCAACAGAACGTCTGATGTTGGCGGGAATGATGGGTTGGACTTACTGATAGAGTTTGGCTTCGGGTTTCAGCGGCGAAAGACAACAAATTAAGATGGAAATCAAACAGAAAAACACATCAGTTCTTCTGACTCTTATGCTTTTCAAATCAGAGAGGCAAGCTAAATTCTGGTGATTGTAAAATCAAAAATATTCCTAAACTAATTTCCTGTAATTACCATAACGTCATGCCCCTCAGGGGCATATAGCCAGTGAGGGTGGGGGTTAGTTTCTTTGGATTTGGTTGTGAATAGACTCAAACTGTTTCAACCGGCTTATATTAGGAGCTTATTTTTTATAACTGCTGAAACTGAGAGGGAATAGAAAACTCATTTAGCACATTGAATGTAAATGAACATTTCTAATCCTGAATGAATCCTTCAGCCGTCACACGTTGGAAGGAAAGTAACCCTCATGAAGAAACTTCACTCAGTGTTTCTTTAGAACATCCTGAATCCAGGGCAGAAAGGAGCCGATCTTCATGAAGACGTGTGGAAACTTTGATTATCGCAGCTGTTTTCTTGAGTAAAAGCAGCTAGACCCAGAGGTTTGTTGTTGCAGATCAGCGGTCCACCAGAATCCCCCTAAAACCAGTCAAATGTCACTTCAGTGAAACCATTACATGCAGAATCCACGGTAACAGAAGTATCCGATTACCTGACAGATTCTCCCGCTCTTCCTGCTGAACTTGGTGCAGATCATTTGTGGAAACAAAATGTTTTTTCCAAATGTTTTTGCACTCTACTTCTTGAACTGGGTTACCCTGTGGCCTCCTTCAGAACATTTGAACCCGGGTTCATCCACTGCAGTTCTGGCCTAACCAGCAACGGCATTATCCAATGTGGGCAACAATTTCCTGTTTTTCTTGGACAGTTCGATGGGTTTTTGACGTTTATTGAGTTTGGCTTGGTTTCCAGCCAGAAAATAACAGGTTAAATCAGAAGTTACGCTATGGTTTTCTGATGAAACGCTTGACTTCCTGTTTGACTTCCTGTTAAGTTTATGCTCAGAGTTTTTTCTGACAAAGTAAAGCTGCTCTTATTTTGAAACCCGACAAAAAGGATTAAACCAAGGCCCTCAAACTAACTTTAGTTCTTACCTTAATCAGCATGATGTCATTTGCTGGTCCTCCTTCATAATCTGGATGTCGGTTGTACTTCTGTACTTTGAAACGTTGTTGGGTTTTCTCTTTTTTGGAGATGTCATGGGCCCGAGGACCACTGTCATAGGCTGAACATCACTGAAAAAAAACATCTGTTCATCAGTTTATGCTTCTTCTGTCCATGGCTTTAGATTTCACTGATGATCCCGTTGCAGAAAAAGCAAAGAGCATCCTCCTCTACATCTATTTTACAGGTGCAGTTTATCATCTCAACCATTTTTTTGATTTTACCACCAATGTGTTGCTGAAATGAGGAAGTCTTAAAGGTTTTATGAACTGTAGACACTTACTTTTTGCAGTGCGCTGAAGTCAGGACGTAGTCGTCTCGAATGAGGATCCCACCACAGGAATGGTGTCCCTGAAACTGCAGGGACGCCATGTACGGCCTGGAATGCGGCTTTGCCACCCTGCCGCCAACAATGCTACAATTCTCTGAAGCTCCTTTTCAGAAGAAAACAAATACTTTAAAACTCAGGTTTTGTGTCTGTTTTGGGTTCAATCCAAGTTCAGGTCCTTAAAAGTCTGGAGCTATGGTCGTGGTCTCTGATCTACCGGCGGTGGAGACCATCAGGAGGACGCACAGAAAGCTGCATGCTCCTTTCATCTGGATTGCTTAGACTCTGCTGGATTTCCTCCACCTCCTTTCTTTTTGTAATTCGAATGCTCAACCTCAGGGCAGATGTCGAGAAGCCTCACGCAGCTCCAAGGGTGGACAACGAGACATCCTGACCTTTGGTTTGTCAAGTTAATGAACTTAATTGATGAGCAAAATCAAGTTTGTTGGAGAAGGAATTTCATTTTAGGTGTCTTTTCTTAGTGGAAGGTCTACATTTCTGAAAAAACTGTTTGGCTGCATTTTGCATTTTTCACACCTTGCTCACACCTCAGAATCAAGGATGCTCTCTGCCACACATTTGCAATGTTTAGGTGAGAAATGAACTCGGATTTTTTTCCAATCTTATGCAAGAATAAGAGCTCTCACTGATGCTTCATGACCTTGATCACCAGGCTACGCCTAAAAACAAATTTCTGCATATGAAAAGCATTATAGTACAATTTAGTTTACAGAGTAGGTAAAAAAAATTCAATGTCACTGTTGAGCGTCAGCAGAATAAAATGCATCACTTTGAGTTTACAGGTGAAGTACAAAACAATCACTTTGCTTTCCCATCAATCCTTTACTTTTCCAAATGTAAAGTCCGTCGCCAGAGTTGGGAGAACGTAAAAAGTGTCGTTTTACTGAACAACACAACTATTTGTTGTAATAATGGATTCAAGTCTCATAGTTTACTTGTTTAAGAACTTGCGTGTTAAAACAGACAAACTGCTGACTCTGAGAGGGAATAGAAAACTCATTTAGCACACTGAATGTAAATGAACATTTTTAATCCTGAATGAATCCTTCAGCCACACGCCAGCCGAGGCACCCTCAGCAAGAACTCACTGTTTCTTTTATCCTGGAATCAGGGCAGAAAGGTGAGCTGATCTTCATGAAGACGCGGTGAAACTTTGATTATCGCAGCTGTTTTCTTTGAGTAAAAGCAGCTAGACTCCCCGGTTGTTGTTGCGCATCAGCCGTCCACCAGAACTTCTAAACCAGTCGCGTTACCAGAAACCACATGAATCCATGAACAGAAGTATCCGATTACCTGGCAGATTCCTCCCGTCTTCCTGCTGAACTTGGTGCAGATCATTTGGGTAGAATTAAAATGTTCTTGCCAAATGTTTTTAATTTCATTTTTGAACTGTGGCCTCCTTCAGAACATTTGAACCCGTTCATCCACTGCAGTTCTGCTCTCAACCAGCAACGTCACATTCAACGCTGGGTCTGAATTTCTTGTTGGCCCTGGCGGCAGTCAATGGGTTTGACATATTTGTCCAGTTTGGCTTTGATTTTCAGCTGTAAAAAACACATGATTAAACTGGAAATCAGAGAAGTTGGTTCATGATTTTTGCTTGGATGAAAGGCTTGACCTACCTAAACTTTTTTTCTGAGAAAGTGAAGTTGCTCACTTTAAAAAATAAAAATCAGAAAAACTTCCCAAAAATAATCAAAACGACTTAATTATACAATGTCTTAATGCCTCAGAGAATAAATTATTTTAGCCTTCACTAACATATAGCACTGCATTCTTAAAGGTGCTGGCATGAGTTGAAGTTTGGGATTTGTGTTTTTATATGTTTTCTATTTTGTTTTAGCTTTTATGAAAGTTGTTTTTTTTATGATCTTGATATTTTCACTATCAGTCATACTAATAAATAATTAATTTATTCAATTAAAGTCAACTTTTGAGTTCTTACCTTCATCAACATGATGTCGTTTTCACATCCTCCTAAAATCCGTTTTCTGTACTTCTCCACCTTCAGACGTTGCTGAGTTTTCTCTGGTTTGGAGACGTTATGCGCTCCCAGGACCGCCAACAGAGGCTGACTTCTGCTAACAAAAAATAACTTGATCTATTTATGACTTTAAAATGAGCCCAGCACAAAGCCATCAAGAATGACAGAGTTATGACACAAAGTTAATTCTAAATTAAGGACGTTTCACAGAAACTTGAATGATTTTTAGCTGAGAGATGATGATAATAGTCAGCTCACTTTTTGCAGTGCGCTGCAGTTAGAATGTAATCGTCTCTAACGAGGATCCCGCCGCAGATATGGTGTCCCTGGAATCGAGACGCCATGTACGGCCGGGAGGCGGCTCAAAACTAAGCCGCCAACAATGCCGCCTCTGAAGCCCCAACCGTAGGGAAGTTCTCTGGAAATGTGTGCAGAAAAAGAAAACACATCATCTTAAGAATATTGTACAGTACATATGACAGAAAAATCGTTGTTGTCCTGATCTCACAGCCATGAGACTGCAAGAGTATGTAACAGCTGCCTTGCATCATCGTGGCAGAAGGACAGGAGAATCGGATTTCCTGACCTCTCTCAACCTTTACTCAGCTTTCATCTGGTTACACTCTGTGAAGAAATGTCAGAGATGCTCAAGCACAGACAAAGTCACCAATGCCCACGCAGTAAACAGGAAGTGAGGATTCGCTCGTAATTAGGCCGGGGTGAGGGTTGTGGTCGTGGTCAAAGCCAATGTTCTTTTGAATTTTTGCAAGCATCTTAAATGGCTAACATTGCAACCAGAGTGCTGAGGACACGAGTTACACAACCTCTGAAGCAAAGAGGATTTTAAGAAAGAATTTCTTGATTTCTCAAAACCTAAATAAAAAATGGTCCAAAACAGAATTATAATTCAATCAGCATCCAACTCCAGTTCAACGGGCAGAGTCCAAATCCAAAAATGCAAACAAAACAGGTCAAGGCTTGGGCCTAAACTCAGAGGTCAGAGCTGAAAGCAGGTCAAAGTTCAGAAGGGACACGAGAATTGATAATCTGGAGGAAAGTCCACCGCCGCTTTACGCTCTGGCAGCAGGTGATGAGCGTGAGGCGCTAAAGCAGAGCGAGACACGCGTGAAACGAGAAGCAACTGGCAGGAACAGACAGCAGAGAGAGAGGTGGCTCAGCCGCGGACAGAGGGGCTGTGGGCGCTACCAACGGGCGTGTGTGGGAGCCTGCGTTTTTTCTGCCGCTGGAAAGTCCTCTCCAATGACATTTAGGTTTTTTTAAACGCTAAAATTCAGAGATTCTTCAAATTGTTCTGAATGGAACAGATAAAAATGGAAAAGATCGCAGCGTATTTGTGATGTAAAAAATGCGCTGGGCGGGTCCAAAGCTCCCTGCCTCCGCCTTTTCTGAATCATCCAAAACAACACACAGCACCTTTTTGTACGACCTTTACACACTCTTGCCACTTACACCTTTACACACCTTTACACACCTTTAACACACCTTTACGCACCTTTACGCACCTTTACGCACCTTTACGCACCTTTACGCACCTTTACACACCTTTAAATATACTCATTGTTTATTATTTCTGCTCCTAAGATTCGTCAACATCCAAATGCATCACTGCTTAGCTCATGAAAGTCTCTTTTGCAAAGCTAATCTCAGCAGAATTTGCACAACAGCTGATCTGTACATAGGTTTAGTCTTTACTGATGCATATATTTTAGGTTTGGTGTGGTGCTCAACATAAAACATCTCAGCCTATCTTTATATTATTTTGTTTAACCTTTTGGCATTCAGAATGAAGAGCAAAGTAAGCATCAACCAAAGTTTTGTCTCATAATAAAAACTACTGGGTTTGGAAATAATTATTATGTTTTTCTTTTTTTCTTTTTATGTACGCAACATAAACATTTAGTTTACTTTCCATGAAAGCTAAACCTTTCCCCCCCATTCATCTGAGAGGAATCCTGCAGATGCATCAAGGTGAATCCTGAAAGATGATCCTTCAAACTGGGACGATTCCACTTTCATTTTAGCATGTCAATGTTTAGCAATCAACATGTTGCCTCAAATTGCAGGTTCTACAGACAAAATGTTGATTTCTGTTTGCATTTTGTTGAAAAGTAATGAAAACAGCATTCTTGGTGTTTGATCTTTACTGTGAACCATAAATACATTTAAAAAAGGAAAAGAACAACACCTCAGCAGCCTGCGACCTACTTCAGAAATTCTGGAGAAACATTGCTTTTTCCATCTTATATATCATAAATTTTAATGCAGAGAGTTAAAATGTTATTCTCAGTTAAGACATGCACAAATCCTTGCATTATTGCAATATTTTTTTATTAGTTTGACTCCAAAGGTTAGGGGTTACATATCCACTAAAAATCACCATAAAATGGTTATGTTTGATTGTAAACTGCAATCAAAGCTCCACTTTTGTAAATATATGCACATTTTTATCTAGTTTTTCAAATCTACTTTTTGACATAGATTGCGTTCTTGGATCAATTGCTGAGTTTTCACTCTAAGAAGCCGACTTCTGCTGAAAAGAAATTCTAAAAGTTCCTTTAAACTGTCCACATAACAAAACCTCCACATGTAATGTTTTAAGATCAAAAATGAACTTTATTTCTTTAAGTCTTTCTGTAGAAATGTTTAGTTAAAAACCCAATCCTAGCCTCTCTGATGAATTCATCCAGAAAGAAAGTTTGACTTTGATGTTTTTTTTGCTTTTTTCAACGTATAAAATGACTTTCATGTTTGCACGCATGACTAGGCCTTAAAGGCTCCTTCTTTTACTGATGGACATCTTCACAATAGTTCAGCACATCAGAGCAAATGACAGTTTGACACTTCTGTGACTATCACAGTTTTCTTCAGATACGAGGAGGTGGTTCTGCCTCAACATCTCTGACATCTGCCCAAAAAGACTTTCCCTTTTGTCAGTTCTGAAGAAGACGACAAAACGTGTTGGCGTTTTGATTTTTCACACATTCAGCTGGAACGCTCAGTGCCAAGCATTCTTTCCTGTTTGTTCTCTTAAGTGCCTCGTATGTATCATAAAAGTCTGTTGTTTTAAATGCAAACCACATCTTACTCTTGAACGCGTCTGGCCTTCCTTCCGGCTTCTCACTCTGACTGCCTCTTTTCAAACCTCAAACTTTGTAGCACAAGACTTCTGTGCTGCAGGCTCTCAGCTTGAATGTGCAAGACCCAATTTGCTTTGGTTGGTTTAGAACCTTGCATCTCCTGAAATGTGGTAATCAATCATTATGTGAAAATTCTGAGTTTGAGCTTCATCCAGCTTGGCCTCAGCTCAGAGGGGAAAGCCAGTCGTGATGTGTAAAAAGCTTCAGTTAGTTGACAAAGAGACAAATTTCTGTTTTCTTTTACAAACGAGACAATACAGAAAAACAAAAGAAATTTGAACAGAGTCTGTCTATGAATATGAGCTTGTAGGAGCGGCATCCGCTCCAGGCTGGATGGTTAGGGCCTCCCATCTTTTCTGTGCAGGTTCAGGTTTTTTAGTGGTTTGTGGTTTGGCCGAGAAATGTGAAAGTTGTTTTGCACACATTCAGCAGACTCTTCCTGTGTGTGCTCTGACCCAAAATACTGTGAGGGTGTCAAAGGTTATTTGAGGGATGCCTCCAGTAAAAATCCCACAGCAGTCAGATATTCACGTTCTAACCCTTGTGCTATCCTAGGCTCTTTAACATTGGGAGTTAATATCTAGACCTACTAGATGGTGCTCTGAACCTTTTTTCTTCAATGATTTGTGAACCTCACTTGTGTCCATGGATTGCATGAAATCTTTCCACCTTTATCCACCTTTGTCATAGGAGAACACCTCAATGGAAGGGGGGGGTCATCTAAGATAGAACAAGGGTTAAAAATCGAAACTAAGGTTTAAAGAAATAAAAAACAAATCACAACGCCAGAGAAACTGAATGTGAACTGAATCATTCAAAGAGTGCCTAGGATAGCACAAGGGTTAATACTGAACTCATTACTTGTTATACAATTCTGACTCTCTCTTTGACCACTCTATCGAAATGGAAAACTATCTGCTCTCAATTTATAAATTTTACTAAAATATCTGAGAATTCTTTCAAAATAAAACATCCTTTCTTTTCATTTCCACCAGCTGCTTTTACAGCTGGTTTTATACAACTACCTTTAACTGTATTATCTTTTCTTTCATCACCATTATTATTATTTAAATGTTGTTGTTTCCCCTCATGTCCCTGTATTGAGATAATGCTAAAGAGCTTTCTGTAACATGTTTGAAGTCCAGCTGCTTTCTTTTGAATTAAATTTTAAAAACACAAAGAAAAAGGACTTTACAGAGCCAAGCATGTGAATTTAGAAACCAAAAACTGCACACAGATGCCAACAGTTTTTATTTAAAGGAGACCCTTAGGCTTCTTAGGCCTTAAGTCCACCTCAGGGTTTCACATTTGATCACCATGTGAAGGAGTTTCACTCAGCATTTCTTTATCCCTTCATGATTTTCTTAATCCAGGGAAGATAAAAGTTTATCTTGATGAAGACGTGCGGAACCTTTGGATCATTGCAGTTGTCTTGCTTGGTGAAAGCAGCAAGACCCAGAGGTTTGGTGTTGCAGATCAGCGTCCACCAGGACCGGCCTCTAAACCAGTCAATGTCACTTCCAGTAGAAACCATTACATGCAGAATCCACACAGAAGTATCCGATTACCTGACAGATTCCTCCTGTCTTCCTGTTGAACTTTGGGTGCAGATCATTTGCGTAGAATTAAAATGTTCTTGCCAAATGTTTTTGCACTCTACTTTGAACTGGGTTACCTCTGTGGCCTCCTTCAGAACATTTGAAGCCGGTTCATCCACTGCAGTTCTGCCCCAACCAGCAACGGCACATTCAACGTTGGCCCGAATTTCCCCTGCTTCTTTGGACAGTTCAAGTGGGTTTGACGACTATTGAGTCATTTTAGTTTCCAGCTGTGAAAGATAACAGGTTAAATCATAGAAGTTGTCGTTATGGTTGTTTCTGATGAAACGCTTGACTTCCTGTGTGACTTCCTGTTAAGTTTCTACCTAAACTTTTTCTGACAAAGCAAAGCTGCCTGGCTTTGAAACCCGACAAAAAGGATTAAACCACAAACTAACTTAGTTCTTACCTTAATCAGCATGATGTCATTTGCTGGTCCTCCTTCATAATCTGGATGTTGGTTGTACTTCTGTACTTTGAAACGTTGTTGCCTTTCTGAGATGTCATGGGCTCCGAGGACCACTGTCATAGCCAATATCACCGAAAAAGGACATCTGTTCATCAGCGGCGCTTCTTCTGTCCAGTAATAGATTTGATCATTGATGATCCCGCTTGCGTGCCAAAGAGCATCCTCCTCTACATCTATCTGCACAGTGCAGTTTATCATCTCAACCATTTTACTATCAACAATCTGTTAAGAAGCGAAATGAGGAAGTCTTAAAGGTTTTATGAACTGTAGACACTTACTTTTGCAGTGCGCGCTAGTCAGGACTTAGTCGCTCAATGAGGATCCACCACAGGAATGGTGTCCCTGAAACTGCAGGGATGCCATGTACGGCCTGGAATGCGGCTTTGCCACCCTGCCGCCAACAATGCCACCCTCTGAAGCCCCTTTTCAGAAGAAACAAAATAGTTGAAACCTATGTTTTGTGTCTGTTTTGGGTTCAATACAAGTTCAGGTCCTTTAAAAATCTGACCCAGTGGCTTCTGTCCTGATCTTACCGGCGGTGGAGATCGACCAGAGGATCGCACAGAAAGCTGCATGCTCCTTTCTTCATTCTGATTGCTTAGACTCTGGGCGTGGATTTCCCTCCACTCCTTTACCACGTCAACCCTGGTGGGCAGATGTCTGAGAAGCTCACGAGCTCCATGGGTGACAACGCAGAGAGCATCCCCTGACTTTGCCTGTCAAGTTAACGAACTTAATTGATGAACAAAGTGTAATCAAGTTTGTTGGAGGAGGAATTTCATTTTAGGAGTCTTTTCTAGAATGAAGGTTCATACATTTCTGAAACTGAAGTTTGGCTGCATTTGCATTTCTTTCTCACACCTTTGGCCCACACTCTCAGAACCACGCGATGCTCTCTTGCCACACATTTGCAACGCTACGTGGAGAAATGAACTCTCGATTTTTCTCTTAGTGCAAGAATAATAGCTCTCACTGGATGTTTCATGACCTTTTGATGTCACCAACGCCTTGCATATGAAAAGCATTATAGTACAAAAAATACAACCTCGTTTCAACAGGTGACATTCAAAAGACATTCTGGGACGGGGTAAGCCAATGGTAGAGCTGCCATCTATTGGTCAGCCACTGCCATTGTTAGAGCACATCGCCCCCTGATTATAAGAAACCTGGATAAATGTGAGAAACGTGTCCAGACTAGAACTTTCTTCCATGACCTTTTGCCTTTATCTGCTGTTATCTTTGAAAAAAAAAGCTTTCTTGCTTGTACAACCCAGACCCACCTTCAGTTTTCCAGGAAAATTTCATATAACACTCCTACCATTGAGTTAGCTGACAGCCACTTTCATTTAGAGGATTTTACTTGATGGTATTTATGCAGAAACATTTGCATGCAAAAAAAATCAGTTGTAAATATGCGTCTTACTGGGTGCAGTAACTGTATTCGCATGCAGAAGCCAAAGTTTCTGAGGAACAGGAACATGTGTTCAGCAGCTCACGTTTCATCGCCTCTTATCTACCTCAGGAGGAAGATTAAACCAGGTGTGTCTGCAGAACAGAATGGGGTTAAGGGCATCATCTTCTGTAAATGAACTAACTAAATAACTGCAGAAATAAAACAGAATCCTTGAACTTTTCAATGTTTCATTGAAGTTTCATCAGTTTTTTTTAAATGGCAGAAGAACATTCTCATCAAGATCTTAAAGCCTTTTACATTGTAACTTGTATTTTCCTTATGTTTGTTGCCAAACATTAATTTTGTGACTGAATTTGCAGAGCAACTGTTCTGGAAATCCCTTCTGGATGAGGAGTGAGGGAGTCCAAGTCATCTTTGTGTTTCGTTTACAAGCCAGGAAAATATGGAGCATGAAATGAACCGACAGTCTGCTGCTGCGTCAGCAGTAATGTGTCCGTCTCGCTTTGGACCAGCCTGGAAAACAAAGAGGGAAGTGAGATTCCTGTGATGGGGGGGTCTCCCTCTGAGGCTGACCCCCACCCCCCTAGAAGTAGACGTGACAGAAGCTTTTTTGACATGAGAATATCATCCAGGTGACTCTTTCATGAGGACAAGCGGGATATTTCATGAATAATAATAATAATTCGTTTGATAAGTCTTTGTAGAAATATATGAATGTTGACTGCATTGTTTTGTGCATCATTCTTGCCTTGATTGATTGAAATAAACCATTTCAAATCTAATCAAGTAAAAAAAAAATAAAAAAAAAAATAAATCAAAGACCAACCATGAAGGTTTTGTCACTCAGCTGGTCTGGAAATGCCTCATGGAAAGAGCATCCAAAAAGTACTATTACGTCATCACCGCTACTCAGGTAGAAGTCAAAGATAGTCCTCTAAGTAAGTGCTTAAGTAGGGGTATAAAAATAAAAAATAAAAAATAGAAACTTCTTAAACATATTTGGTATGTAGTATATAGTATATAATAAATATGTTGCTTTTAAATTGTAATTAATTTGTAAATCCTGGTATTTTCAGGTGAACATTGAAATAAACAGCAGAGTGACATCTGTCTGTTTAACATAGAAATAGAAATAGAAATAGAAATATCTTTATTTGTCATTGTACATGTACAACGAAATTACAGTGCAATTTTTCCGGTGGAATAAAAAGTCAAGTAAGAATAGAAAACTAAAAACTGCGAAATAAGACAATATAAGAAAGATATGTTAAAAAATATACAACAAAATATAAAAAGGAGGTTACACCTTCTCCGGTTATTGCACACTTCCCTAATAAATAAACTTTATTTAGCAGCGTTTAAGGCCACGATGGCTCTCGGATAGAAGCTGTTTTTTAATCTGTTTGTCCTTGTTTTAATTGTTCTGTATCTTCTGCCTGAAGGCAGCAGTTCAAACTGGGAATGTCCGGGGTGTGATGGATCCAGCAGATTGTTTTGAGCCTTTTTTAGGCAGTGAGAACTGTACAGTTCTTCCAGGGATGGGAGAGGGCAGCCGATGATCTTCTGGGCTCTCGTGGTGACTCTTCGGAGAGCTGTCCTAGCCGCAGCTGTGCAACTGGCAAACCAGGCACAGACACAGTACGTTAAAATGCTCTCTATTGAGCAGCGGTAGAAGGACACTAGCAGTTTCTCACTCAGTTTGTTTTTCTTTAAAAGCCTGAGAAAATACAGTCTCTGCTGGGCCTTCAACATACGTTTTTATGTGTTTTCTTCTAAATAGTCCAATCCTAACCCAATATTTAAAGTTTGTTTTCTTTTCTTTTTTTCCAGTCATGAGTATGTCTGACCACATGACATCATTGCGTTGTCCATCAGCGAGGTCTCGTGAGGGAAACTCTGGAGCTCTCTCATCCAACGATCAAAGATCATAAACTCCATCAGAGCAAAGACACTTCAGCGCCGTTCATTCACGCCGTGGCTGGAGGAGCGCCATCGCACGGAACTGGCGGACCGAGGAGTCAAAATGTGGAAAAAAGATTCAAACTCTTCAATACCAAACCTTGTTTTGATGATGAAGATGCAGCAAATCTTTGTTTTTTGACTGAAAGATCATGACTCCCTGAGAAGTGAGAGGAATGTTATGATTGTTGTGTATGTATTTTGTCAGAGCAAAATCCCACAGCGCCGCCAATATTTGTGTGGAACGGCCAGCCTGAGGATGTGAGGGCTTCCCCCTCTGTGGAAATGTTTAAGCCGGCTGGCAAGTGCAAAAACACGAAAGCAGAAGATGCAGAAAAAAAAATGAACGCAAGCGAGCAGCTGCTAACGGAAAGGGAATACCCTTAATACCGGAAGTAAAGCAAAAGCTTTACCTTGCAAAACATTTAGTCATTTTTACTGTAGCAATGTGATTTTTTGAAAGTGTTTTTGGACCGTTACATGTATTGATAATGTCCACATAAAGAAAACAGTAATAAATAACTTTAAAAAATCCTACACGATTGGTTTTATATGACGTCCCTTTCTGTAAGAAGCCGTGTCTCCGCTTTCGTTGTTGTGTTTCAGTACTGGGTCATTTGTGCAGGGATTTGTTGTTGTTTCATCTTAAATGTAAGCGTGTCTTGCACCTATATAAGTCCTATATAAAACACAGCTGAATTTGAATTTGTATGCATTACACTGTGGAAAGATCCAGCTACATCCCGAGAGATCAAAAAAGTTTAGTCAAAAATTGGAGAAAACCAAACTGTTTTTTCTTTTTTATTATTTTAAAGAGGGGTTTAGGAAATCATTGCTTATGGACGTCTTACACTTTGTACACACACGTACACACACAAACAGTGCACCTCAATGCACTTCACAGTGGCGTTTGAACCGTTTCCTCACTCAGACTTCTTCTTTGAGCTTCGGCGACCACAACACTTGCGAACGGCGAACGAGCAGCATTTCAGAGTCACCCACAGCACGGTGATGACGACGACGGCGAGGACGCCGATGACGTCCAGGCTGTGGTACTGAAACCAGTTCAGGTCATGTGCAGCCACCCGTAGATGTGTGGCTCCTTTGTGTCTCATGACAAACTCGGTCCAGAAAGTCGCCAGTTCCAGCGGCTCAATGGGCCGGTCTAAGTGGATGGAGGACAGAGTCGCCATCCGCTCTTTGTAGCTGAGGGAAAAGCAAAAGAACTTTGTCAAAAGAATTAGTCAACATAGTGAAAACAGAAACTTAATTGGTGAGGCTCCATGTGTGGCAGAGCCGTCCAACACCAGCCACTTTCTTTTCAGGCATTCTTGGGTTTGTTTGAGCTCTCTGACTGTTCAGTCAAGCGTTCCATCTCACACAGATGGCCTCTATGATGATGTCAATCACAGAGGAGCAAAATTACTTAAGGTGCTCTAGTCGTTATCCTTTCACCTCTTCTACATAACATGTTGTGCCATGCTGGGTTCAGTCCAAAGAAAAAGGTCCCCACACTTCAGAAGTTTGTAAACTCTGTGATGCAGAAACCGGACTGTCGTCAGAATTCCTTAACAAACCCAAAAGTATCATAATAAAATGCTAAGAATAGTTTGGCATCTTGATAGCATTACACCTAAAATTAAAAACGGAATAAAAAATGATGCGTTAAAATGCAGGACTTAAATGTTCTTCAGCTGTCACATGGTCACCTTTTGTCATAAATGAGTTTCTTCAGTGCAGCCAGTAGAGTTTCAGTCGTCACGTCCAACATGCTGAGCTTCTCTGCAACCCCGCGAGCCACCAAGCGATGCACGTTATCGCCCTGGTCCCCGAAAAGAGGAAACATCAACATGGGCACCCCGTTGCAGATGCCCTCATAGATTCCATGGGTGCCTCCATGAGTTATGAAGACTTTGATTTTGGGATGGGCTGAAAACAAAAAGAAAGCAGCAACAGTTTATAGAGTTTCTTTGTAGACAATTTATCAGAGGAAAAAAAGCCAATTGAAACTCTAAATTAACTAAATTGCTATTTTTTTTGGTGAGGATGCAGACTCTGGGATAAGAATTGACATGCTTTAGTCCAGAGATGGGCAAACATTTTGACTCGTGGGCCACAAAGGGTTCTAAAATGTGAAAGAAGGGCCAGACCAGGAGCAGATCTGTGGAGCGTTTGTGTAATCCACCTCATTGGAGAAAGAAATAATATGGAATGTGGATGGAAACGTGCCTTCATTTTGGTAGAAAATTATTTTAAAAAAGAACATTTTGGAGCTTTTATTTCCAAACTGTTAGTTTTGTTCTCATTTTTGTGCCATTTGCATCAATGGGTTGTTGTTGCAAACACAAATGGTGTGTATATGTGGTGTGAGAATCCATCCATCCATCCATCTTCTAAACCAGTTTTGTCCCTTTAAGGGTCACGGGGCTGCCGGAGTCCATCCTGGACAGGTCGCCGGTCTGTCGCAGGGTCACAGTCACACTCACACCTTGGGACAATTTGGAGTGACCAATGAACCTATAAAGCCTGTTTTGGGACGGTAAATTTTATTCAACCTAATTTCTTATGTCTATTCAACTCAGTACTAAATGTCATATTACTCCAATTTAAATAAACGTTTTTTCATCTTAATTGATAGTAATTCTTGAGCTCTCATATATCTAAGTTTGAGGCCGCAGATCTTCTCATCTTTATAACATTAAATTGAATGTGGTTTTGCAATCTGAAGCACAGATTCATTTAATGGGACTCCCACTTTAACTTCAGATCTTGTCACATTGCTCAGCACTAGTACAGCTAAATAATCTTATCATCCTCTCCCTCATAGTGCTGATAGAATTAAACATAATAGGGTAAAATAATAATAATTGATCCTTTATTTATCCCATAATGTGGAAATTCGTCGCATTTTGACCTATCCCCTGGGGGGAGCAGTGAGCTGTCTAGCCACGCTCCGGGTAGCGACAGCTGGCTGGGAGGGGGCGGGGGTCGATCCGCCAACCCTTCAGTGGTTGGACAACCTGCTCTACCGGCTGAGCCACTTGCCGCGAAACACAGTAAAACAGCTAAACAACTGAACCCATTTGGTCATGAACCCACACTTAAACCCAAATCCGTCCAGACAGACAAAGGGAATGGTATCCCACAATTCCTTGCACTGCCGATCTAATAGCAGCACTAAAGTTACGTCAAGGTAGTTTAAACATGCTTCCTGGAATACCCCCCAGGTTAGTATGTATTAGTATGTAGGACATTGTCTGTTGAGATCTTCCACCTTGTCTGCTTTATGGTTCTCTCTGCTTCCTGCTGATTGGCCGACTCAGATTTCATTCTGATTGCCTGAACACACCTGATCCAGGTGATCAGCAGCAGGAAGATCTGGACAACAGCGGGTGGGCAGTCTTGCAAAAAACAGTCTATGCTGTTTGGATTTTTCTCCTTACCTAACAGGTCATTCTGAGGTAGCCAACTCATAACTTTAACATTTTTGGGCATATCTTCGGGCAGCTCTCCTGTGTATCTCCACAAAACCTGAAACACAAACAACACCACGGCGTTTTGAGCACATGCAGACGCTCAGAGGTTTGGCACATTTACAGAAGGACCAAGAGCAAAGTCCAGCAAACAATTCTGATCAGACCTTTGACATACATGCATTCAGAAGGTGGACACCTCTGGTTAATGTGTCGCGTTTCTGCAGCGCAGCGGTCTTTTACATGAGATATGTCATGGGCAGTCGGCGTAAAGGTTAGCTGAGGGATGTGCGGCGAATGAATCGGCTCATATTTACCCTCTGGGGGATCTGGCGGAATGCGTCGAAGAACTGTTTGGCCTTCTCTGCAGGCATTGTGGACACCATTGAGCCCAGCGTGAAGACGATGAAGCCGTCGTCTCCTGAGCCGTCCACAAACTCCTGCAGGTCCTGCAGGGAGGAGGATGAGGCCGAACAGTCACCACATGAACAACACAACATCCATTTTTTTCTTCAAAATCACTGTTATTACAGACAAAAACCTATTCATGGATACAAAAAGGCATCAATTTCACTAACACTGTGTGTCACAGCTATCTGTTTTTTCCAATCTGAAGTACAATGTCATTCTGATTGGATCAACAGGCTGTTGACAGATCTTAACTACTCTACCACAATCTATAAATCCACATTGCGTCATCCTCAGAAGCAGAGAAACCAGTTCCACTGATGCATTTGCAAGTATCGGTTTAGTGAATGTCATTTTTGCCCTCAGCAAGTACTACAGAATGAAATTAGACATTTAAAGTGAAACATGTTAAAGGGATTAAGCTTTTGAGTCTTCGAACCTATAATTTAAGTAGGGCTGCATGCTCATTTGCTCCTAAATGTAGTGGAGTACTCACCGTTGGGAGAGGGGCTTTCTTGGCACAGTTGATTCCACCAATCAAGACCATGTTTGGCATGAGGGGTCTGGGCCATTCAAAGGTGAAATCATATCTGAAGAGCCAGATCGCCCCGTGGCTCAGGAGATCTTTGTAGGACATTCCACTTTCGATGCGCCTGCTAACCAGATCGTCAAAGTGCTGGTAAAGCACCGTGCAGACGTAGGACTGCACGTTGTACATGATGAAGTTCTTCACTCTCTGCAGGAAGTTCATTTGGTCTGTGCTCCCGGAGTAAAACACGGGAACAAAAGAAGGCGGAGAGGGACACTGGTTGGCCTTGTAATCCAGCTCACATGGAAGCCCGCGCAGAAAATAAACAGCTGGAATGGAAAACATCTTAGCCAGGACGGAGCCGCAGGGAAGGAAGGGGTCGGTCAGCATGGCATCGAATCCTTCTCCTCTCAGCCTCTCCATCAGATCCTCGCTGTCCAGCAGACTCTCACAACCTTTCACCTGCAGGGTGGTAAACTCCACCAAACGCTGCACATTGACAAACATATCTGTAAACTCTGGGGTCTTGACGAACACCGACTCCCTGAGTTTGTCAAACTTTCCATTCAGTTCCTCCTGGGTGAAGGGAACTTTGTGGACCTCCGTCTTGTAGTCCTTCGAGCCTTTGATCAGCAGGCTGCTTTCAGGCACCAGAACTGTGACCTCATGGCCTCTGCGACTGAGCTCCTTCACCAGAATCTTCATGCTGAGCCAGTGACTTCCATCCACAGGCATGACCAGCACCTTCCCCCCCTGAACGGGCCCCAGACTGAGGCAGCACAGCCAAGCCAGCAGCCCCGCTGTGGGAAACCACCCTCTGACACCCATCGCCTCCTCCTTTCCTGCACTCCAAACTGACTTGTGGAGAGCTGGAGGTGCCTGTCGGGGAGGCGGCTTTATGTGCGTGCATGTGAGGGAGGGTTTCCTGACTCCACAGGAAGTGCAGGCTGCACTTTGAGTCAAGCGGTTACACAACCAGCAGAGGTTCCCCTGAGGATTTCTTTAGGAACTTTGGCATTTAGTGTGTTTCTGTGCTTTATTGTTTCAACTCAACAGGACTTACTGAGAACCCACTCACTCTGATCATGACAAAGTCCTCCGAGTTTACTTTATCATTTCCTTTTTCCCCTCCCACTCTGATGTTTGCTTGCTGAAAGCATTTACCCATTTCTTCCTGGTTTTACAGTGTCACGCACTCAGGTATTTCTACAGCCTTTGTAATGACAAGGTTGCGTGCGAAGCATATTTGTAACATGAAACCGATTCCCATGCCTTTGGCAGTGGTGAGGGAGGGGGATACCATCAAACAGGCTGTGCAACACATGGAAATATACATTTTTGTTCCAACTTTCAACTGTAGGCGAACACCAGTGTCTGCACTGATTCCTAAAAATGACTAAAAAGAAATTGCTGTGCGTTTCAAACAAAGCAGAAGTTTTGCCTTCCCTCCACGGAGAGGTCTGCTGTGATTATGGGATGAGTTAACGAAAGCGGAAGAACAGAAGCAAATAGCTTACAGTTGTCTACAGGGTGTGTGATGCAGGAATGCAAGAGGAAAACTGAAAGCAAATGCACACAGGTGACTGAAAATGCTATTTAATTTGGACCCAAATGATGTTAGTGCAGCCATCTGCTCACTTCAGGAGGAGATTGATGATGCTCTTCATGCATTTTATATACTTTATGTATATGCCTAGTTAAAATACATTTTTAATTATACATATATAAATATACTGTGTGTAAAGACATTTACACCCCATAGTTTCCTGTCCTTTATAATGTCATGAGAAGAGAGCCAATAAAACCAGCTTCTTGAGAGGCAACAGCCATAAACACCATCCCATAATTACACCCTACTACCAAAGACGCCAGTTTGTAGAAAACAACTGGACCAAATTCTCAAAAACATAAATCTGACTTGTTGAAATGAAGATTTTAGAAACCTGTTAGAACAAACTAAGCTGTTGTTACATTTTTGCTTCAAGTTATTTATTTAAGTTTTGGTTTTGTTTTTTCAAATAGAGCAAAAATCAGGCAAAGATGATTGGGAAAAAGAAGATTCAGGTGTGTTGCAAATGTTATTTATGTGTGCCTTTCTTTTGTAAATGTGATATATATTCATCTAAAAATATAATAATAAAATCAACCATGAATACATTTTCCTGTGAGTCTGTTATTGGGCCTGAAGGTTGAAGGGCCCGGCACGTGCATGTGTCCCAGCTGGGACCAGTACTGCCCTCTGCTGGACCAGAGAGTCTGCTTAACCCAATCTTTAGAACATTCAAAGCAGTTTGGAAATCCAAAAAGGTTATCAAAATCCTTAAAAGACATCTGCTCACAAGGCCGTCGTGATTATCCCTTGTTCTATCTTAGATGACCCCCCCCCCTCACAGTGACGTGTTCCCCCTACCATGACAAAGGTGGATAAAGGTGGAAAGATTTCATGTAATCCATGGACACCAGTGAAGATCACAAATCATTGAAGAAAAAAGGTTCAGAGCTCTGTCTAGTGGGTCTAGATGACCCACTCCCAATGTTAAAGTGCGTAGGATAGAACAAGGGATAAAGTGCAAACGTGATTTTACATCAACAGGAAGCGTGGTTAGTTTGACATATTTTATTCCTTTCATTTAATTTGAATGTGGAAACTTTAATTTAGTTTTAAACGTTTTTTTAAGGATGTTAGAAAATCAAATTCAACGGTCCGTTCATCATCTCCTGCAGACAGAGCACGCTGATTGTGTCTTTCTCTCAAAGATTGTGCAACAGTCTTAACTGATAAGCTTCAGGTTGTTCATGCCCTCAGTCAATGTTGCTGTGTCACGCCTGCAATGAAAATGTACCCTTTGGTAGACAAGGAGTGATGGATGAGGTTTCAGGTCTGTACAAAAGTGAAGAGCTGAGTGAATTTCATTATCAAACAGAAAAAAAGGAGTAGACACGCCCATATAAGTCCACACTTTGTATTATATAAAAACCACATTTGAGAATGCTCAGTCGCTGCAAACATGGAGTCTCCATCTTTGTTTGGAAGAGGCTTTAGCCCTTTCTTTGTGCTTACCAGGTTCAGTTCAATGCAAACAGCATAGATTAACCGACTCTGCCATGAACTCTGAACATGGATCTCCAGCTGCCAACAGCCTTTCACGCCGGAGTGGGGCTGGAGAACCGGTACCTTGGAGTCAGTGACTGAAGGACATCCCAGTGCAGGAATCCATGACAATAAGCAAACATATTTCTACAAACTTTAATGTTCTGTGCTCCTGAATAGATAAAGGCTCCCGGACATTCGGATGAGAACTGTGAGGCTTTTGCTTCTCTCCTCTGAAAACATCCCAGCTGCTGATTGAGGCGAGGAGAACAAACGCTCTCATCCTGTGGACCCCAATGACCCGCTGCGCCTCACGTTTAGAACAGGACCGGTTATGAACGTGTTTTCTGAGGCGCTGCGAGCATCACACCCATGTGTCATGAGAAGCAAACGGAACAAAGACTGAGGAGAAACTATTCATTTACAGTTTCACAAACATATTTCCTGTTTCTTCCTCAAAAGCTTTTGGTTTAACTGTTGTGTATCATCACAAATGCGTTGAAATGAAATTGATTCAATTTTGATTGATTGATTGAATAATTTTGAAGCACTGTAGTCAAAGCAATAGAGAATGTACACAGATGTATCAAACTCATGACTAAAAAGATAAAATGCATAGATAAAAAACTGAAATAAAACAAACAAAAAGACTCTTAAATCACATTTACTTAATTAAAATAGTAATCATTAACTAAAGTCAAGTAGAGCTTACTTTTAAATTAATTCATATTCTAATAAACACATAAATTTGTGAGTAAAACCAGTCTGCTTTTTCAAATAGAGGCATAAAATGAATTGCTTCAGAAATGATGAAAAAAGTATTGCTATCTGGGTTTTCTAAAATACGTTTATTAAATCCTTTATTTTAATTATCTTATTCAAACGGATTTAGATGCTTTAACAGATATTATAACGTATCCTGAATGTTCCCCGTCAGAGAAGTTTTGTTTCTGACGGTTTCTGATAAAAAAAAAATGCCTAAAAACGTCTGTTTTTATGTTTTTTTTTATTTTTTTTTAACTTGTCCTGTCCAACAGCTGGGCAGACAGATGAGAGCTGAGGGCCTCTTGTGTTGGACATATTTTACTTTAACAAGAGGGGTTATTAATCTTCAGACAAACCAAAGGTATGTCTGAATAAACCCCTTTTGTAATTGAGGCCAAACTTTATTAATTTCAACCATGTTTGAAAATTTTGGGTGTTGGACCGGACGGAAAAGGAAAGAAAAAGGGAGGGATGTTAGAGAGAGAGGGGGTAGGAGGGTGATAATGGGAGTGGAGGGGGGATAAGACAACGTCTGTTTTTATGTTAATAACAGTCCGTCACTGGAAGCTGCCGCGTCAAAAACATCGTTATAGTTTGGAAACAAATTCTAAAAATGTCAAAATCAAAGCATGAATGTTGTCAAATCAGCAAATTCAAACTGAAAAAGGAACAAAATGAGCTCAGGGAGACAAACAAGCTCCTCCAGTTTTGTTTTGCCAGCAACTTTCCTAAACCGCCTGTTTAATTCCCCAGAAGTCCTGCAAGGACAGGACGTCTTATCGCAGCTACAACTGCTGGTTGTCAGTCCTGATTGCACAGTTGATTCTCCGTCATCTCTGCCATGACTGAGCTTTTTTGAATCTCACAAGAGTCCAGAGGTTTCAAAGGTGAGTCGATGCAAAGGTTGTTCTTCTGCACACAGCGGTGACGTCATCTTTTAACGCCGCCGTTCATCCAGATGGTGGCGCCAAAGCCACGAGACTTCATCGTCAGTGTGTCTCATCCCAGAGACCCCAAGCTCTACATCCTCTTCATCAGCAGGATGGAGACGTGGAATCGCACTCAGTGACTCTTCTGAACCAACATCACAGTCTGACGTCTGCGCCGTCAGCTGCACACAGAGGTGAAAAGAAAATGGCGTGAACAGGAGCTGCATGTGCTCTTCGCCCACCTCTCCCCCACTTTTGTTCACTGTTCAAATCAATCTGGGTGCGTGCAGATATTATTACTTTATCTAATGAGGACAGCAGAACTTTGATCTTCTTATCAGGTTTCTCGTTTTTAGTGCCGGAGGAACAAAGATGATTTGTAAATATCGTAAAGCTAGAGACTTAATACAAATACTGTAATATGTTCCTTTAATAAGATGTGAACTTCTGTTAAAAAGAAAGTTTAAACCATAAGTTAAAATGATAAACACTCACAATCTGCTACAGCTTGAAACTGAAGATCCTTTTTATTCCAAGTTATCATTTTATGAGTTTTAAATGATAAAAAGGTTAATTGATGCAAGTTAACTAGCTGCTTTTCAGGGTCAGCTATAAAATGAAAAGCAATTGAGGTTGATGAATTCTGATGAGATTTATATGATGCTGTTCTCATCTGACTCTCCAGCCTCAGATCATCTGATCAGTTTCTTTTGGAGGCTCTGAGACCAGAGGGAAAAAAAACTGCAGGAGGTCAGGCTTAGTGACAGAAACTAAAAGATTTACATGCCAAAGCCATGGAGAAACAGACAGGAAGGCAGCACAAGAGAACAGAGCAGATGAGCTGAAAACCAGACGTTCAAATAGATCAACAGTGATGAGCTAAACGAAGACAGCTGTGAATGAAGAACCTGAACCCGGTGTGACAAACAAAGGCTGATCCAAACACACAGGAAAACTATCTGAACAGCAGAACCCTCACTTGTTTTATCAAAGTTATCACTTGGTCTCCTTTTAATACCAATTATTATTATTTATTTTTTGCTTTTACAAACATGTGTTTTCTATTAATTAATAAGAAGAATCCTTTTTTCTGGAAAATAAAAATATCAATAAGAAAACAACTTTTTTAGCTGCATAACAGCTATTATAAAGTAAAATGTAATGGAATAATATTGTTGTGATTCGCTGATGATGTTTGACATAAGAGGATGAAGAATTCACGATTTGTAAAAAAAAAAAGCTGTTGGTTAGAAATGGGACAGAACATAATAAATGTAGTTTTGCTGTATTACTATTTCTTCCGAGCAATTTGGATTTTTTTCAAAATCTCCTTGAAAAAATTATGGAAAGAATAAATCAAATAAGAAAAAGTCTGACAAGGAAAAGGCAGCTTCTTCATTTTTATCTGTTCTGAAGGAAAACTCACCTTTAAGTTTTCTTCTTTCTGTTTGCAAAGTGTTGCATTTTTTTGTTTTTGCAATTGTTTGTGGGTAATAAATAAATAGATTAACTTAAACAAAACAAAAAACATTTAAGAAGATTAAAATTTAAAAACAAAGTTAATTAAAAAAGGATAAGGAATGGAGTCAATCAGAAAAAACAAAGTTACACTGGACGACAAATAAGGGCTTTTTTTGTGTTTTTTTGCATAAACCAGTAAATATGTTTAATGAAAAACTTTAAAGGTAGATAAAATGATTGAAAACGAAAATAGATTTAGAAGAAACAGGAACAACTTCAAGGTCTGGCAAGCAAAAGTCAAAATTAGATGTTCAAACATGCGTCAGTAAAATTATTAGCAACCATTTTTGTGAGGGACACATGAAGAACTGCAGCTTAAAGCTGTGGGAAGAGGGTCTCAAAAATCTTCTTTAGGGCTGGAGGATTTGGCCCAAACTATTTTATTGTAAAAAGAACATTATATATTTAACAAACACACGCAGATAATTTAGCATCAACGCTGAGGTAATAATAAAACCGCAGGAGCAATGCATCAATAATACATAACATTTAGACAAACTAAAAACGTTCCGATAAAACCAGCTGTTCACCTGAACGCATCACATCCTCCAACCATCATTTGATGAGACTGGGTTGTCAAAGAAGCTTCAACAAAGAAAACTGTTCTTGGTCTGACCACATGGGGGCGTCAAAGTAACACTTTTCTCTTGGCATGTGGTTTTTATTTAACCGCAGAAGTTGAACTTCCTCCTTCTGCACTCATGTTTTGACACTTTTTCATCTGTGAAACTGTTAAAACAAAATGTTTGAGCGCACAAAACAGAGACGCGTTTCACAGGAAAACCTCGGAGAACGGGTCAGTCAGAGTGTTTTAACGAGCCTCACCCATTATCTTTGGCTTAGTTTGACAAAGTGTTTTGAGTTTAGTTTACATCCTTTATTCCTTTTTTAAATGAACGAATCCCCCCAAAGTAGCAGTACTATTGTTTACGTTAATTTGCGCTTCGGAGCAGTTAAGGGGTTAACATCTTGGCGGCGTTTCTCTGCCAAACCGGATAACGGTGACATCAAACCTCGCAGTGATCTCTTAAATGGAGAGAGTGCAGCTTCAGAGGTGGATCTTCAGGGTCTGAACCTCTCCACGGATGCGCGCCGACCTTGGAGTCTCCAGGCGCGCGTAAAGGGAGATTTTGCGCACTGAAAGCAGCCGGACCTGAGGAGCGGAGTCAGTTTGCGTGACTGCCGTCCAGCGTCCGGCACACGCGCTCAGATATTCCACAGACCCCCCCGGACTTAATTGGAGAGAAGATCAGAACCAAGCAGGACGCGGTTTCTGCTGATTCCAGCGGCGTCTTGTTGCAGAGCGCTCACTGGAATTTTTCCCATCATCCCGAGAGACGCAGGCTTTGGGAATTTCTTCGCTGAAACGAGGATTATTCCTGCGTAAAGTGCAGCCTTTACGAAACAGTAAGAAAAAAAAAGTTTGCATTTGCCCCCAAATTTCAATAAAAGCCCTACATTCCCCCCTCAGCCTCAGCAGGGAGCGTAAACGCTTTAACCTGAATGTTTGCGCTCTTCTCCAAGGTGATCTCAGTGATGCTTTGGCGCCGTGCGCTTCTTGGCTCCTCCGCGTCTCCCAGGAAGGATTTAAACGCCGCTCATCTCGATTAGGAAGCGTGAGAGAGAAGTGGTAACTTGAAGATGAGCGCCCTGCAGACTCTCCTCCTGCTTCTCCTCCTGCACCAGGTGAGCCGCCACGCGCAGGATTCTCGGCTGTTTTCTCGGAGCGTAAAGTTGAAGGCGCGTTTGGAACTTGGTTGGTTTGGTGCGGCGTTCTGCTGCTCAGCAGCTGCTTCAAATTCACTAAAGTCTTTCTCACATAAACTTTTACATTTTCCTTTGTTTTTGGATCATGCTGAACAAATACATTTTTTTTTTTGTTTTAACGCTTAATTCTTTTTAAATGTCACTCTCGCAGAAAACGCTGTAATATCTTTTATTTTGGTAAATAAATAAACAACAGATGTGTTCCATAATAAGTCAGTGTTGTTTTTTTTAGATATTAGGTATTTTATTAACAAGGCTTATTTTTTATTATTTAAAAAAAGTGAAATAAATTAATCAAGCAGAAATCATTTTCCATTTTTTTTCCCTTTTTTCATCTTTTTAAAATTCATGGATTTCTCAATTTTCTTTTGTGTTGAATCAGGTTCTTATTTTCTTCTTAACCAAATATAGCTTTTCACTCTTCCATCATCTGTTTGATAATTCGTATATTTTTCTTCTTCTTTTCTTTTTGCTGGGAGTGTGATTTGACCTCTGTGTTGAAACCGAATCATCTGCTATTATTGCCACCAGAGTTTCAAACACAAGGACACCAGATGAAAAGTTGGATTTTGCACGCACTGTGTCATTTGTCCTGCACAAACTGATGAATAAAACAGCTTCATCTGCTCTCAGAAATGATTGTTTTTAAGCTTTCCGACGTAATCCTTCTGTGCTGTAATTTGGTTTCTGAAGATGGTCTTTGGGGAAATGTGAAGGTTCTGGTCAAATGTGATGAACAGAGGCTGACGCTGCCTCTAGTTCTTCTTTACTTGGGGGCAGAGGGGGATAAATTGTGGGCTTTATCGTGATTATCCTCTGCGTGATCAGACTTGAAGCAGCAAATGTC
The DNA here is from genome assembly GCA_037389245.1 of Oryzias sinensis. NCBI lineage: Eukaryota > Metazoa > Chordata > Actinopteri > Beloniformes > Adrianichthyidae > Oryzias > Oryzias sinensis. Next base: position 13,390,305 of record CM074501.1, on the reverse strand, counting down.
ATGCGATTGAAGACGTTTTCCACATCTGTGCTTCATCCTCAGAGAGAGCTTCTTTACAGATAGCCTTGAACTGAGCAGCTGCAGCAGCAAAGCGCCGTCTGCTCGGCTGTAATCGCCGCTGAGCCGGTTGGGAGCTGCGCCTCCAGAGAGGAGGAGGAGGAGGGAGCAGGCTGCCTCCCTGGAGAGGCTCTCTTTGTACGCTTCAGCGGCTCCCCTCCCTGTGCACCCCTCCAATGGCTCACTGTTGGGCCTTTCTCAAGCTGATTTTATCAACAAAAATCACTTCATCAGGGAAAATTCAAATTCTTTGAAACTTATGCTGAAAGGAGGAAGACATCAACATAGAAATTACCCAGTAAGTTAAGTGGTCCAAACGGTACCACCCTGATCAAATAATCCCAGCACCGACATCTGTGCCAAACCCCCCAGGGGCAAGTAGGTGGGTCAGAGTCATTCCTGGGAGAATCCATTCAGTGCCTTAACATCTGCTGCAGGTGTGAATGACAGCAGAGCCATGCAGATGTCTGAGTACCCCTCTCCCTGTCATCCTGCACTACACATAGGGGGGGAGAGTGCAGGTCGGATTCGGTCAAGTCTGGGATTAAGATAATGACACGTCTTTATGCATTTATCTCAGAATAAAATCCTCCCAGTGACTTGATGTGACAGCGAGGTAGCCGTTCTTAGGGCTGAAAGGATCAGTGGGGTGCTACATGCACGCCGGCCTCCATTCTTCGGGCTGGACGGAGCAGAGATGAGCGTCCTCATGGACAGGTGTGATATCCGGCTGTCAGAATCAGACATTCTCCTCCTTTTGATCACTTGGTTGGTTTTGGGTTTAGAGTGTGCAGCTAACATTCTGTTCCGTTTTTTCCTCGTGGCAGAGTTAGCCAAGGCTCTTGTGAGGATGACAGTTTTCATGTCAAAACAGAAGAATCCCCTCTCTGTGGACTCCTCAACCCCCTTCCCCTTTGCCATGATCAATTAGCCTGCCTTTTCTTTATTTATTTATGTATTGTATATTTAAAGGCAACTAACACTGGGAAGTGTAATAAAATGTACAGTTGGGGGATTAGGAGCAGCTCTTTTAATCTCACGCTCCTGATAATGCTGCATGGGCTGATTGATTAGTTTTTCAGGAAGCTTATGTCAGAAAAACCTAATCCGTCTTTGGATTGTGCCAGCCTTGTAAGGTTTTCCGCGCTGCCACTTTATCATGGCGGCGAATTACAGAGCTGCTGGGCTGTGATAAGGTCCTCGTCTCTTTTACAGACCCCACCGCCCGTCCCCACTGTGTACCCCCCCACACCCCCCGTTCCCTCTGGACAATAAAAAAATGGTGTTTATATTCTTCCCATCCCTGCTCTGCCTGCTCCTCACATCAACCTCTCCCAGGATTTGCCTTGTAAGAAACAGGGAGAAAGAAAGAACTTAAGTCTTCCAAAAGCCACCAGAGAAATTGGTTGGAGAGGCAGAGAAAGTGGCAGGCAGGCCAGAGAAAATTTCTGTGGAAGTGATTAAAACAGGGATTGACAGAGTGAAGGGGGCATGCGAGCGTGTTCTTCGAATCATTCTGGAGCTTACCCGGCGCTCATGTGAACATGCTCTTATATTGGGGTTGCAGTCTTTCCAGTCTGAAGGCTCCACTAGATAATCCCTCATAAACAATAACGTCTGTGGCATTTGCAGCCGCCGTGGAGCCTCAGACCCGCCAGGAAAAGGTTTTTCTGAGGCGGAAATCCCTCCGATTCAGTGCTACTCCAGGTTTCTCTGCAAGCATCTCCAATCATCCATCCTCACTGGGAGCGCGGACGATAAAGAAGGTCCTGGAGTGAGGAGGGAAACGCTCCAAATGATTGATCCCTGTGACACAGCTGCCCTTTGTGCTGACAAAACCTCCAATTTGGGGACTCAACGGCCCATTAATTACTTAAGCCAAATAGTTATTAAGAGCACGATTACTTTCCCAGGGATGATAAGAGGTCAGAGAGAAGGTGCTGAGCCCTCAAAGTGCTTTTGGTGTAGGAGACATTCCGTCAAACCCGTTGTGGCGCTTCCTGGTCTGTAGCTATGAATTTTTATGGGTGCCGTGCTGCCCAAGGGGGTGTTCCATCTAGAGTCTCTGGTACCTTACAGCCCCCGACATCTGAGAGTCAGCCAGCATCCCTTTAATGCACAGCCTGCACTGCTTTTTATTGCCATGCTGCAGCAAAAACATCATTTGCTGCTGACACCACATACAGTGAAATCAACCGTGGCAGAATTTTTTTTTTTTTCATTTCAATGATTATTTGTATTTCGCCCGGACCGCCTAACTAATTTTCCAAGTTTCAGCTTTTTATGTTCCAACAGAGCTGTAAGTCATCGCCTGGTTAGCTCCTGCAGAAGGTAATCGCGGCTCACGTCAGCTCTCAGGAAAAAAAAAGATTGACCTCTTTAATTAAAACTGTGTTGCTTCCCTGTAAAAGGCGCGGTGTGACAGTTTGAGAATGGGTACAGTGCATTTTCCTCTCTGATTTTGCATTTCTCTGTGCCTCGGAGCTGTGAAGCTCCTCTTTCAGCTCGTCATTTTCAGCCCCAACAACATGCTGTCAGCTCCCTTCTGTCTCTGTGTAGGCCTTGTGATGTACCTGTCTTCAGAGCTACTTAGGAAAAAGCGGAAGCGGCGTCGTGCCAGCTCTTGTTTCTTCTTCAAAGGCAGCCGTTTCTGTGAAATCAGCCAGAGAGCAATCAGCTTTGAGAAAAGAAACATTTGCTCTGTCAAATTTAGCAGACATGTGTTTGAGCAAATCAAACCATTTCCATCCGCTTTTTTCTTGGGAATTAAAACTGGCTTATCATTTATAGCACAGATTTGAAAATGGAAAAAATGACTAAACGGCGGTTGTCACAGACAAAAAACAGATGTCTTTGAGGACAAAAGCTGGAAATCAAACAACAGTCATTGAAGAATCTCCTTTAGCGAAGAGTTTTACCTTCATGTGAGGTGGTGCACTGGTCAAGAGAATGATAATTACAGCCGGTCTTGTGGGCTTTGTGGTATTATCCTTCTCAATCCCAGCTATCAGGAATCCAGAGGATTGCTGCAGGTGTCAGGAGTTGCTGCTTTGACCATGTAAGGGGATTAGGAAAGTGATGACGCGTTGAAAGGTAACGCCGCCAAAAAGTGAAGCGTTCGGGGCTTTGCCGCTGTCAAATATGGCAGGTGTTGAGATAACACGAGTATCCAGATTACCTGGAGGCTGCCATTCCTGAGGCTCGGCTGCGTGTTCCTCTCCCAGGTGGGATCTTTGTTAACACTTTCCAAACAACCAACATCATCAACGCAATTAAACTTCCCACACCGAGCTGCGCTCCCTAACATCCCATTTTCAGCCTGAGGCCTCCAGCAGATATTTCACAAACTCACAGGAAGCAGAAAATCTCAGAGTGTGACTAAAGCACAAAAATACTTTTTCATATTCATGCAGTTTTTAATGGATTTTTTCTTTCACCCATGTTGCAAAAGATTGATTTCACTCGTTAAAGATTTAAGAGCCACGCCTGACATTAGACAGCAAAAACCGCTGATGGGCTTCACGATCTAGTCGCACGTGGATCTAAAATGTACCTGATCAGCAGCTCGGGAGGCAAAGAACGTAAACTGAAGTTTGAAATGAACACTTCTGTAATGTGATGGCTTTAAAAATGAATACATTCATTTCTGGTGAATTTCAAACTGAGAGACGTGAAACTGTTAGGAAAAGAAGAAGAGCGATCCTCCAGGGAGGAGGTTCCTGCACTCACCTGCATCAGAGCAGGTGAAACAGAGGAACTCTTTCAGTAGATGCCACCTTAAAACAACCTGGAATATTCTGCAGGCGGGACCACGTTCACCAGTCCAAACAGGACCTCCTCATCCTGAAGTCTCAACACTGAAGGCAGACAGAGAGGCACTGGGCTGCATCCTGATGCAGGAAGAAACTATATTCACAAACACAAAACAACCCTCACGATCTATGAGGGGATCAACATACTAAAATGCATGTTTTGTTGTGTGGATTTATTTAAAACAACTTTATTTGATGATCCGTCCTCATTTAGGTTTGGCTGCCAGACTGAGAGCGTCTGCATGTGTGGCGGGAATTCGAAGCCCCTCCTTTAGCTGTAAATGGATTTAGCCATTTGGACCATAATTATCAATAATGATGTTTATTTTGGTGATAAAATCTTAAAGATTTCTTAAACAAGCTCAAACTCAAAGTGTCTAAAATGATTGAATCCATTGCATGAAAGTGTATTACAAACAGAATAACATTGTCTACAATTTCATTCATTTTCTACAGAGAAAAAGGAAATCTAAATGAGAAAAAGTGAACATTTCCTCTCCTCAGATTTGTTAAACGACGTGTAAGAATGATCATTTGTTTGGAGCAGCCAGAATGTAGACTCATTATGACAGAACGAATAATATGGAAATCCTGTCAGAGATTAGTTTCGGGTAAATATAGGACTGACTTCCGGCTAAAAAAGTTTTATTTCTGTGAATTTTCCTCCACACCTTGCAGAGTGAGAGCCGCACACGGTGGCATAAACAGATGTGTTTGCAGGTAAAAGGTTGCATTGGAGTTCCTGTTAATTTCAATGTTTAGCCTCAAAGTTCAGTCATTTAAAATGACTTTATTCAGTTTAATCAAACAATAGATTTTGAAACGGTGTCTGTGTTTGTGGAAAGATATATTAAACGGAAATAAATAGGTGTTTAAGCTCCACCATTTTGCTTTTTTTTGTTCTAAAAAGCCACGCATTAAAGCTCAGACTTCAGTGTGTTTCATTTGCACTTTTCTAATCTGTAGCGTCACACACACTTGCAGTTTTGCCTGCAATTAAACTGCTTTGGTCACCCTTTTCCCGTGCATATTTATTGTGAAGCAAACAGCGCATTAGCACCATTCTAAGTGAGCGTGCTCATTAGGCGGAGGTGAATCAAGTTTAACATTTAAATGATGCGTCTGCAGACGTACAGGTGAAGGGAGCGAGAGCGCTCCGGCTCGCCGCTCCGCCTTAGGAACTGAAGCCTACAGTGTCTTGGAGTTTGATGAGGTAAATCTAATATATTGATCAATAGATGCCGGCTGATAATGTCAGCCGCTACCCAACATAGGATTTTGTCACATGTTAGACAGAAGTGACCACATCAGTCTCTTTCTCGCAGAGGTCAGGTGGTAACAGGCTAAAGGATGATGCAGGAGGGCCGCAGACATGCTTCATGCACATGCTAACTGCATACCCCCCCTCCCCACTCCCTGGCGTGGATTTGCGATCCACCACGGTGCTGAAGCACCTGCCATGTGTTTCCCCGGACAGCCTCTGATTAAAAGTGATGGCTTCGGAGCGTGAGGCTGTTCCAGCGATCAGAGCAGCAATCTATTCTGCTGCAGACTGCCAAAGCGCCATCCAGAGCCCGCCCTCCTGGATCCAGCTCTGAGCGGGAATCATTACAAATGATGTGCCCTGAAACATCAGGGGAGAGGACGGCTGCGGAAGGTCCCCGGGGCTGAGAGGGGTTTTAATGTCAACGGGGGCCGTTTGTCACGATGGAGGCTTTGAGAGCCAGACGCTGAAGTGGATCTGTGGGTTTGCTGACAGCGCCGGCTCAGCGACTGACAGGTCTTATGTTCGACGTGGTGATGAGACAGTTTTGCACAAAAAAAAAAAAAGAAAAGCAGCAGTGGAGGAGATGTAAATTTGGTGGGGTGCCCAGATTTTTCTTACGTAGAAAAGCGTTGAGTTAATGAAGCTTCAGACACAGAAAATTAGCAGAGAAATGAATTGCACCACCAAAGTGAGGTCAATTTGCACAGATAAATCCATGAAGAACAGCGGGGGGCATCATTGGAAGAGTTCTGCTTGCACTGATGAGCAGGTTAATTGCCCATTTTGTTTATTGTGGAAAACTCAGTTTTCCCCAGACACAAATCCAAACATTATGTGCAATAAAAAAAATAAAAAAGAAACGGAAGATTTCAGGAGTGTAAAAATGTAAAAATGAAGATGTTTCTGAGGAAAGAGCGTGCAGCCATGCCCATCACATCGTCACCAGCTTCTCATTGCACGCCTGTGCTAACGGCATTTCGTCTGATGGTCCAGAGGCCAGATGTCACCGGCTTCCTAATAACTTTCTAGAGGCTGGTTCTGGTCACTGTGGCAATTACCTTATGTCAGGCCTCTAAAAGATATCTCTACCCACGGGACAAGCAGGCAGCCAGCTCCATAACACTCATCACAAATGAATGAGGAGGCTGATTCTCCCCGACGCTGCTCAGAACACTGCTCCTGTTCTCCTGCAGAAAAACTAGACTCTATTGATTGGTGCAACAATAAAAAGTCCTTATCTTCAGCTGAATAGGGGAATTTTACTGGAACAACGATACAAAGGTGACGTCTGAAGCCAAAATATTCAGATTTCTGCAGAATAGTTTCAAACATTTTTCTTTTTTAGCAACAATTTCTTCCTTTTACTCTGTTAAAAAAGCTTCTGAAGTAAAACGTATTTTGCATTTGATCCTCTAACAGTGAATTTATTCAGCTGAGAATGCATTTCTGACACGCCACGAAATAATGTGACAAATAGGCCGGGCACGATAATTGCTCGTGAAGTAAGATGAAAGGCTGGAGATGCTTTTGCAACTCACCCGACTCCTCCATAAAGCACAAAGATTTCCTCAAACAATCTTTCATCTGTTCTTTGTGGGTGTTTAAAGTCATTTTATTTTTCCGGCTTTTATGAAAGCATGTTTAAAATGCACAGCAGTCAGAAAAATCTCAGAGTTCTCCATTAGACTTACATCATTCAGTAAAATTCAGGCAGATGGGAGCCGGTTTAGCTCGTGCTGGTTTGCGGCGCCTTCCGTCCGTGAATCCAGGGTTCAATTCCAGGCTGCTCCCTGTTCCCTTCTCTGCTTCTGTGACGGTCCCAAGCCCGGTTGGATTGAGAGGGTTGCGTCAGGAAGGGCATCCAGCGTAAAACATTGACAAGTTTACCATGCGACTAATTCGCTGTGGCGACCCCTGACGGGAAAAGCCGAAAGAGAAAGAAGAAGGCAAATTTGGTCAAGTTACAAAGAACTACACTACATTTCATATGAAAGAAATCCTTTTTTACCCATAAATATATCAATTCTGTGGACAAAATATTTTCCCTGTCAAAAAATTAAACAGCGTTGACACCATCAGTCGAGCTGAAATGCAAATATTTCTTTTGACTCAGTATCTGAGCGCGCAAAAGGGACTTTTTTCTGAATCCTGAGCTGGCTGTCCTCTCTCCACCTGAGCAGACTGCGTGGCAGCAGACGGCAGAAATACCACCCAACTCTGACTTCCTGTTCCACCTGCTGCTCGCGTGACGTTTCACGTTGTGTCTGAGTGGATGGAGCAGCTTTTGGACCTGGAAGAACAGAACAAACACACTGAACACTTCACCTTCCCTGAGAGCAGAGACTCTGCTGACTCGTCATGGGGAGGGGGTTTCCTATGCTGATAAATGTGTTGTGTTTGCAGGAAACTTTTGTTTTCAATGACTCAAATTCAAATCCTTTTGGAATTGTTTGAGTATTTTTCCATCATTCTTATCAAAGTCAAAGTTTTTCTCTCGTCATAAGCTTTCTGAGCTGCTGATCTGGGTTTTTTTTCAGGGTACATTCATATTTTGGAAGTGAACTTTGTGCCACTTTATTCCAGAAGCTGTGAGTCAAAGATTTTTAGCCTGAACAAGAACAGCAGCTATTCAAACTGCATCAGCACAGGTAGCAACTGATCCTCTTCTAGAAGGGGTACGGGCCCATTAGTGGACATTGATTCTTGCAAAATGGAGGAGAAATTGCTAAAACGTAGCCACATTTATGCACAAGCAGACTTTGCCGGTCATGACAAACACTTGGAAACAGGAGACAGCAGAAATGATGGAAGGATTTTAGCACTTCTGATGAGTGAGTCTTACTTCCTGTACGCGCTGCTGGAATCGAAAACAAGTCAAAACCAGCAGCAAGTGGTGCCTTTTGCACTGAAGCCTTCAGTGACATCACCGCTCCTACTATCTATGTAGACACACCCACCAACATTTTCCCACCCAAACCCTTTTGGGATCACAAGGCTGTCCTACCTACTGATGGGCGAAGGCGGGGTTCACCCCGAACAGTTTGCCAGCCTGTTGCAGACGCTACAATGTCATTAAAGTTGACATAAGGCTTTTGATTTTTCAATTATAGATTTATTCTATAGCATTCCTATTTAAAAAAAAGAATTCTTCCTCTTGTTCCCAAATGATTGAAAGAAGGGCTACATTTATGTTTTTTTTAGGAGAGTATTTAAAACGCGGGGATGAACGGAATTCATCATCATCATTTATTTATTAATGGAGCACCTTCCACCCCTAGCCAAGGAGGCCCAAAGCGCCATACCCACGGAGAGCAAAACATTGTACATTTATGAAAACCAAAAGAATTAAAAGCATAAAACCAAATTAAAAGTGATTAAAACCAGGGCTAGGCTGATGCTAAAGTGCTGAAGAGGAGGAACAATTCTTTTTTTTTAACTTTCCAAGAGCGTGACCAAATGATTCCAGGAGCAAAGACAGCAAACGCACGATCGCCCCAAAACGTTTGACGTTTGATTCTGGGAACCGTTAACACAAACTGGTCAGTGGAACGTAAGGACTTTAGGGGGGAATATCCTAGAAGCAGACTGGAGAGGTGAGAAGGTGCCGTACCTAGCATAGAATGGAATAGAATAGAATAGCATAGCATAGCATAGCATAGCATAGCATAGCATAGAATAGAATAGAATAGAATAGGTCTTTAATCATACCTAAGGAAATTTTAAAATGGCCATCTGCTCACACTCATAAAACACACACACATTAAAAACAATAAAAAAAATAGCAATAGATTAAGAAGATTAATAGATTAAAAAAATAGAATAATAATTTAAAAATCATGGGTAAAAACCAATGGGGAAAAAAATAAAAATAAAAGATTGCAAGAAATTTATTTTAAGATGCCCTGCCAGAGAGTTGAATTGCCTGATGGTACGAGGAACCAAAGATTTCTTCAGTCTTTCTGTGGAGCAGCGCTGGAACAGCAGTCTGTTCAAAGAGACCACGTCCGGTGTTATGTGGTCAAACTTCTTTGTCCCACAAATAAGTCTGGCTGCTGCGTTTTGCACCAAGTGTAACCCAGTGTATAAAGAACCGCAATAATTTAGTTTGGACGACACAAAGGCATGGGTGACAATTTCAGGGTTCCTTTTGGATATAAAAGACTTCATCCTAGCCAGACGCCGCATCTGAACAAAGCAGGACCTGGTCGCAGCTTTTATTAGATGCAGAGACACAAACAAACAGGCTAGAACACAAAGCTGATCCATGCTCACATTTCTGAAAACAGTTCTTATTGAGCCTGGGGAGGCGTACCTGTCATCCTTGAGATCTGATTGGCTCCTCTGATTGTCTGCTTTCAGCTTCCTGCAGCCTGCTTCGTGGATTCTGGGGGCCTGAGTCAGACCTCACAACACAACTCAGCTGAATAAGAACTCTACAGTAATGTCCAACACTATCAGCAGATCAATACACAGCAGATACATGAAAAATAAAAACAGACATGAGTTTTTATCAAAATGACTAGAATTACATTTGTAGGAAAAAGCAGATCTAACGTGTTTTCCAGCAGAGGAAGCCTTGCAGGTCCTGACACCCATCACTGTTCTTAACGTTGTGCACGACTCCTATGGAAACTTCAACATTTCCAAACCCTTTCAGCCTTTTTGCTATATATTAGTTTAGCAAATCAAACTGAGGTTCATTGATCGTTGATGATTTTTTTCACTGTTTTACTTTTCTGACCAAATGCTGTTATCTTCCATGTTGTTGTGGAAGCCTTCAAAGTTTAATCTTTTGTTTTTTTCCCATGGCAATACAAAAAAAAACAACTTTATTGAGCTTTTAAGTGTATTACAGTGCCCATTCCTCTCTTTAAACAGCCTCAAAGGGGTATTTTGATCCGTTCACGCATTTTTCTGAGTATTCGTCTAAAAACCTGCTCTCTGAGCTCCAGCCCCCTTTTTTATTTGGTTTTGATTCCGTATTGATCATACAATAACTTGTTAGTTTGGATGTTTTTTCTCCAGCTCCCTCAACTAATTCAAGATTTCAAAATGCATCCATAAAATATTTAACTGCCACAATAATAGTGTTGGCATTTGTAACTAATTATTCTTTGTGTATTTTCTCTTAATTTTTGTGTATCTTTTATTTTTATTTTTTAACTTGTCCAACGGCTGAGCAGACAGATGAGAGCTGAAGGCCTCTTGTGTTGGACATATTTTACTTTTACAACAGGGGTTATGAATCTTCTGACACACCAGAGGTATATTTGAATAAACCCCCTTTGTAATATAGGCTAAGTTTTCTTCATCTTAAATATATTTGTAACAGTTTTTTGTTGGACCGGACAGAAAAGAAAAGGGGAGAAGAAGAGAGAGGGGTGTTGGGGGGGTATATTATAGAAGAAGGGGGGTAAAACCATGAAGCGTCATAAAGCAACAAGTTGCTGGATGGTTATAATCTTTACGGTTAGATTTAGAAGCAATACAATTTTTTTTAATACAAATCATTTTATATGGGGGGCGGGAGGTGGGCCAGAAAACTTTAGAAGGGTGGCAAAACATTAGAGTAGTAGGCCATTACAAATGACACCATTAAAAATAAGTATTTCTTTCACTATCAATATTGTTTCTCATTGGATGTAAAAAAATTGCTTTTGTTGTTTTTACAAAGCTTAAAGAAGTATTGAGGATTTCTTAATCTTTGTCAATAATGACACCATTATTGACTCAAAAATTGGGGGGGCAGGTGTGGGACAAAGCTTTTTGCTTGCCCACCTGTAGCTCCGCCCCTAGTTGGGATGCAAGCTTTGTGTTTTCCTGTTTTGTTTATGTCATTTGCCATAAGGAAACTGTGTGTTGAAGTTGTGTGTGCGCCAGTGTGTGACGTTGTTGAGATAAGAAGAAAAAAGTCGCAATGAAAGTTGCAAATAAAACACAGCAGCCCAGTTTCTTCACCAGTGAAAGTGATAAAATATCGGAATCAAATTTTATCCGATTGACAATCAATACCAAACATATTTGCATAATTAATATACTGATAACATTTTTAACTATGCAAATTTGTGGATAAGACGTCTGCAGTTTCTTCAGTAGACCAAAATGGGCAATAAGTATCCTTCCTGTTCAATAATATTTACTTTTGAAAGCCAGACATTGTTTACTTACTGAAACAGGAACATTTTTTTAAATTATTTGATTGGTACCAAAATCCTCTCATTGGTCGTATGGACTGTTGTGGTTTTAGCGTTTATTCTTCTGTGACAGGTTGATGCATGTTTCTCTGTGAGATACATGGAAAAGGAAGAAGAAAAACCACAGACACACATCCGCCTGCGTTGGCGAGCTGAAGTTTACTGTTCTCAGTTCTCCAAGTCTGCACTTATTATCATAATAATGTCTTGTTTCAAGTCGCCCTGAAATGCCTGGAGCGTGGCTGCACCGATTAGGAAATCTTAATTAAGCTTTTGTAGATTCTCCTTCATCAGACCTTGGCTCGTTTTGTGCAAAAGCCGTCTTCTCTCAGTCCGTATTTAAGAAGCACCACTTCTGTCTGAACGAACGGGATGGGCTGGCGTCTGTGTGTGAAGCGAGACAGTCAGCCAGACGGAGACCAAAGCCTCAGTTTCGCTGTGAGCTTTCAAGTTCCCCATTTTCCGTCTCTCCCCGGGCTTTTAAGTATTAGATGTCCCTACTCTGATCCGCTTGTTGTCGCAGCTATTTCCCCGGTGGCTCATCATACTTAAACTCCTCTCTCATTTCCATTATAATCACCTTAGACAAAGCTCACCTGAGATTTACGCCGAAACACAATTTAGTTTCACCTCTGAAGCCGTGCAGCATGACACCCGCTGTGTAATGGATGAAACGCCTGGGCTGCTGGGAGGACCAGCGGTGACGGAAAATGTTCCTGTTGGGAGCCACAGATTTTATGTTCAGCTTTGGGTGTTATGGTGATGTTGTAAAAGTTCAATCAAATTAGCAGCAAGGCTCACACAAGGTATTACTAAGTGGCAGCATCAGCTGGGAGTGTAGCCACTGGAAACGGTCGATTAAACGGTTGTAGCTGTGATGAACTGCACAGAAGGACGTTATTACCATGTTGTTTCATCCATCTGTGTTTACAGGGAGCAAGTGTCTTCATTAAGCTTTAGGGGAGCTGATGGATCAGCTTGAGCCAATGTCCATACGAGACTCTAGATGAGCGATATCTGCCTGCTGTGCAGAGGTGCCGCTGCAGCCAAGCAGCGCTGGGAATACGCCGCCATATTTACCGCAGCGTACGGTACACAGCACAGGGATGTGCAAACCCCCTTATCCATGTCAGCTAGAAAGGTTTGCGAGTAAGTGACTGTGACAAAACAAAGTGAGGCGGACGACCCAGTTTGTTTGCTTCCAACACATGTGCTTCATTGGGGCTTGCAGCTAATTTATAATTAGTCTGGGAGTGTAGCGCAGCGTCTCGCTGAGGATTCAAGCAGCGGCTGCTCTTTACTTTCAACATCTGCTTCCCTCAGTGATCCCTGCAACGTGGCCCAGGGAGAGGAAGCACTTCTAATTACAAATAAATCTAGCTAAGCTTATTGCTGTGAATTATTGCAACTTTATCTGAAGTGGACCAGGAAGTGCTCCTGCAGCTAAACAGCTTTGAGGTGCACACAGGAAATCAAACTACGTTGCAGAAGTAGAATTGTGCGTTCAGGAAGTGGTTCACTGCGGCGCAGCGGAGGACTTTATCATCATTGGACATGATTACAATGGAAAAAAAGATGTTTGGTTCTTTAGAGAAACTGTGTAAGTGGCAAGAATTTAAACATCTTCCAGATCTACCTTTGAGATCCCTGTAGCTGCTAAATACATTTGTGTTTATTTGTTCTTGGTCTAAGTCGAGGTTCAACCAACCCCCAACTCCCTTGTGCTATCTTGTGGGGTCCAGATGACCCCGCTCCCAAAGTTAACGTGCCTTGGCGTTGGGAGCGGGGTCATCTGGACCCCACAAGATAGCACAAAGGATAAGGGAAAATGAGAAGTGCATCCTGGCCTTACAGTATGTCCTTTAAAGCTTGTTGTCCATATCTCATAGGTAGCTCGAGAACTTGAGGCAGTCGTCTTCGTCTTTTCTAAAGAAGGTTCTTAAATTGCATCCATGTATTTTCATGCTTCTCAAAGTTGAAAATCTTTTCTAGGAATTGTTGTCATTTGCAGGAAACCCATTGTGATAAAACTTGTGTTTTTTACGTGGTCTTGTGGCATTTTTCTGATGATAGAAGAAAATGAAGCTTGAAATTCGATCTTCAAGAGAAAGTGTAAACCAGTAGGTGGATGGGGCGGGCTTGCTCTGGGTCAACAATCCCGCCCACAATTCAGAGGTGAATAAGCTCCTGCCGCTCTGCTGAAATTGTGTCCTAGAAAATGACAGCTATTTTATAATTTTGTCTAAAAATGGCATAATCCTAAGCAAAAGACCACTTTAATTGAATAGATCAAAAGATGACTGAAGTGGGACTTTAAGTACAGCTACGTATCATCTGCATAAATGTGGTAGAATTCACTGTTTTCACGAGTTATTTGGCCAGAAAAACATATGTGGACCTATAGAATTCCACAAAGATCAGGTCATTATAATCAGAAAAAACGTAGACAGAAAAAAGCAAGAAAGTTCTGAAAGACTTCAGATACCGTGACAACCCTGTGAAGACACCGACTCCAGTCTGATGCAAAGCTAATGTGGCAAAGAAATGTTCAAATTTGGGTAGTGACAAGTCCTGTATTATTAAAGCTACAATCAATTTCATCAGGTTTTCTGTTTTTTTTAATTGCTTTTTTCAAAAAGTGAAAAGTTGAACAGTACATTCTCTATGTGTGTGCCAAGTATTTTTTCACATTTTTTATAAAGCAGTCCCATCTATCTTTCCAAAAAAACAAAAACACCACAAACACTTTGTTTCCTGTTTTCTGTAAATAAATCTGTAATCATTACGGGCTGCTGATTTGCTTGTGGGGAACTAGTCATCTAAAACTCTAAAATGCTGTGATGCGATTAAGAAACATGACTACCAAACGTGTGTTCCAGTCAGAAACAACACGTGTCTTTTCTGCAACATTCTTCAGCACACATTTTAATCTCATTTATGTGTTTATCGTTCTCTCTTCCTGAAAAGGTCACATGCAGCAAGGTGCATGGAGGAGCCTCAGAGCCAATCCAGTGGACGGACCGTGAGAGCGAGCAGAAGACATCTCCCATGGGGGCCAGTCCACGAATGATCAACCCCCTGCGTCTGTTCGCCAGGGGCTCCCCCGAGCACAAGGGCGGCGTGAGGGAAATGACATATTTACAGAACATTGAGGACTTTTGGGACTGGTTATCTAACCAGACAGATGTTCAGAGCGCTCAGGCCAGAACTAAACGCAGACCCATCGTCAAGACTGGCAAGTTCAAAAAGATGTTTGGCTGGGGGGACTTCAACTCCAACATCAAGACTGTCAAGCTCAATCTGCTGATCACGGGTAAGATCGTGGACCACGGAAACGGCAGTTTCAGTGTTTACTTCCGTCACAACTCCACCGGGATGGGGAACGTGTCAGTCAGCCTGGTGCCGCCGTCCAAGGTGGTGGAGTTTGAGATCAGCCAGCAGTCCACACTGGAGACCAAAGATACCAAATCCTTCAACTGTCACATCGAATACGACAAGACTGACCGCAGCAAGAAGACTGCTCTGTGCACCCATGACTCCTCCAAGGTGTGCTATCAGGAGCAGACGCAAAGCCACGTGTCTTGGCTGTGCTCTAAACCCTTCAAAGTCATATGCATCTATATAGCCTTTTACAGTGTAGACTACAAACTAGTGCAGAAAGTATGTCCAGACTACAACTACCACAGTGACACACCGTACTCTTCCACGGGATGAGGTAGCCTTTAGAACGGCTTGGGTTGGTCTAATCATGTAAATACGAAGCTGTAAACTCCCGACTGTCTCCCGAAATTCCTAAAAATCCGACCTTTGTTGCTGTACGTACAGCTGAGTGGGACGCTGGCTGGAGGGACGTGGCTTGACCCCTGTAGATACTGAACATGTATGAAGATCCAGGGTGTGGGATTTTTATAGCAAAGTGAGATTTGGAACAATGAATCATTATCCTTACAGCAGCTGCTGCTCCCTGGAGACCCGATGATATAATTACTGTGTTGTCCAGATGCTTTCTTTGAGGCTAAACCATAGGCAACTGGATAGCTGGCACACTAACAGTGTCAAGATACTGCCTCACCTTATTTATGTAAAAAGAGGATTTTTGCATCAGACTAAACTAGATTAGCAAAGATGAACGATGCAAACATGTTTTAATTAGTTTAATTATCGAGTGTCTTACAGAAAAAGGGTTTTGCTGTTATCTTTTCTTAATTCTCAATCTTTCTTGTGGTTGATTTGACATCCTTTATTTGGTTAGGACTAAATTAACTGTCTAGTTTTAAAAAAGAAAGGAGATGACCACACCCCAGGGAGAGTCTCAGTTACCTAAAATGTGTAGATTTCCTGGTACAACTGAAAACGCTCGACGTGATCCAACATCCCTGACTGCAGGACGGACTTTAAGAGTGAGTCGCACACTGGATTAATGTGTCAGGAGAGGGGGGTAGGGGGGCAGTAATTGGAGGACGGGTGGATTTAGTGAGTCTGGCAGACAATTATCAGCACTTTGTAATGGTCCTGCCACCAGCCCTGACATTACCTGTCTTTAATAGGCTTTAATTAGCCTGGGAAATTTCACTTACCAAGAGGGGAGAAATGAAGGGAGAAAAATAAATATATAAATGAAAAAGCAGAAGAACAGATCCATCTGCACTTTTAATGAAGAGAGAAAACACGTTTAAAAATAACTAGCTTTTCCCAATCGTGCGGCAAGCTTAAGCCGGACATCCTTTGCGTACATTCCAGCTGTGTATTACATGCGGTAATGTGCTTTGACCTCCAGTTCACCCAGGCGGTTTTAAAAGGATTTGTCAAAAACCGTCACCACATTAAATGCCACAAACTGTTGTCTGCGCTAACGGCAAAAAAAACGCAGGTGAAAAATCTGGAGTCACCAATTTTACTGATTTATTTTGTAGAAAACAACAAAAAAACACACACATATGTGACAGAAAATACTTTTATTTGCAGTTGAATCATCTGGGTAAATATATATATTATACACCGGTATATAAAAAGCTGTTTTAGAGGAAACAGTCTCTGACTGATTAGCCTTTACTTAGCTAAAAAAAAAACCACACACTGTGAATCGCAGATGGTACCAACAAGAAACCTGTTTGAAACGACGAATTACAGGTCTGTTGGAGTCATTCTTGTTATCTGAGAAGAAGAAAAATAAGTTTTTAAATTTCTAGTGATGCAAAAACAAAAGAAACATACGAGATTGTGATTAAATTTGGGACATAATGTCTCAATCTGGATTTTTTCTGGTCATGGATGAAATTTCAGTTTGATTTTGGCTGAATAAAACAAAAAAGATAAGAGTGTTGAGAACAAAAAAATCTGCAACGGCATAAATGCCTTAAAGTCAGCCAGAGCAAGAAAGACAGGAATCTAACCTCTACAAGACATGTCCACGTGTTATATTTGATTACAGGGGAAATGACGAGACGCTGTAATTATGTTTTTTAAACAGTTGAAAGCTCAACAAAAATGATGTTTTGGTTATACCACTGACCACTGATGACAATTATTCCTGTCCTGTCTCCAGCCTCTTATCATCATCTGTAAATGTTCCTGCCACCTTTTTTGCCACGAGGTGTATTATAAATTGGAGCTAATCTGTGTTTAGTTTTTCTCCTTTGTGCAAATTCTGTGTATTAATGTGAAACACCAAATCCCAACATGTTGAAAAATGACGTCAGAGACGACCTTTTTTCAAACCCCCACCCAAGAAACAAAAAAAAAAATTTGTGTATTCCTTGTTTTTGGTGTCTTTTCAGAACTTTTGAGCCAATAATTGTCCGATTTGTTGGCTAAAGTCATCCAGCCCTTTGATTTCCATGTTTTCCTGCTGCTCACACCTGTTCAAACAGATTCTCCTGTAAAATAGGACATAAACACTTCTCTGTGTTGTGTTGATTTCTCATTATTTGTTTTCCAATGGATTTCATTCTGTTCAAGTGTTATTGGAAAAGAGCAGTTAAGGTCTCTCTGGCATTAAAGTTTCTTTGAACTGGGCTCGTGGCATTTTGACGCACAGATTCAGCTCTCGAGCCTCACAGTTGTCGGTTTTCATTTCCAGAAGGACTTCTCCAAAGCATAAACACACCATTTTAAGAGTTACATTTCAGTGTAGCTTTTTAATGGGCAATAAATCTGTGTCCACAGGCATGGATGATACCAGAGGTACACCTCGGGGAGCACATCCATTTTGCTGTGACCATCAGAGACAGGGGTCTTTTCATCCGCTTCCATTACTCTTATCTGATCAGTGTGAGGCACGTACGCCTTCGCCATCCAGTCACACCACTTGCACTCATCCAAATCCTTGGAAAGCCACATGGAATGACACCCTATCTATCTACAGCTCACTGCTGATAGCATTAATCATGCGCAACCAAATCAAGAGATTGCACGAATGCAAGCAGTGGGAAATATGCTGGGATTTTTCGAGTTTAGCGGAAGAAATAAAATCAGGTTTAGGTGGCCCTTAATTGCTGACATCGCCTGCTTTTTCCCAAATGACGATGGGATATTTCTATTCTTACTGCGAGCATCTCGTCTTCTCGGAGGGAAGATAAAAGGCTGGAGAGGAATCCAAAAGCCGAGATGGTATCGGGCCTGTTTTTTTTTTTTTTTTTTGGATCTGTGCAAAGGGGGGCGGACGTGGATCAGCAAGCCACTGATGAAGACGTCTCTTCTTGGAGGAGAGCAGCCTCAGTTTCTTTTTAATTAGAGCTAGCATGGAGGATTCACATAAAGCGGGAAGAAAACTCTTTCAAGTGATTGTAAAAAGGGGGTTCGGCCTGGTACATTGTACCCTGCTTGCGCATTTCTTTTGATTACCACAGTTTAGTTGTTTTGCAATTATGTACAAAAAGGACACCGGTCACAAAAGAATCACCCCAGCTCGTGTCCATTGAGGCCAACAAGGATGATTATCAGTTTTCCCTCAAATCTCCGACTTTGTAACATTTTAAATGGAAAACAAAAACAATTGGGGGCTCGTCCGGGATGCTGGAAAATGTTTTAATGGGTTAATGCAGGCATTCTTGCAGACAACTTCATCTTTTTTTATTCCTTTTTTTGAACTTCCATAGTTTCAACATCGAAACATGAAGCTGAACAATGTGTAACATCATGTATAAATGACGCCACTCTTAATTTACAAAATCCTGTGAAGTGTCTGTCACACACTAAGTACAAGACTGACTTGGGGAAAACAAAAAAAATAAAAACACAAATCCGCCCGCCCGCCCGCCCTCCCTCAGTCCGTTCAAACAGAACATTGCCAGTAGAAGTGATGCTCAGCATCCTACAGGTATCCGAGGATGTGAGAGGAATCTTTTGCACATATTCATTTCAGGTGACTGCACAAATATTGCAGATAATTGCAGAAAGTAAAGTGTTAAAAAATAAAATTGGTACATGGACACTTTCTTTTGACAATAATATGACCATGCAATCATCTCTTCACATTTAGTTAGCCACAGTATACTGAGAATACATATTTGCAAGTTGGCGATACGAGAAGAAATAAATCGTCAAAATTGAATTTTTAGTAATTCACAGATCCATCATCTGGAAAGTACACACTTCCATGTGCTTTCAAAGTTTTTTGGGGATTTGGATCAGAGTATGGACACTTTTCTGACTTAATAGATTGACATTGGTCTTTTTTTTTTAACGGCAGATTACCACTTTCCCCATACAAATATGCAGTACAACACACTTTCTTGTACATTGGTCTTCTGAAGATGATTCAGCTGTCATTTACATAGAAATGTTGCCATCAATATGGGGCATACGCATCTTTTAAAAAGTGTAAAGAACTGACCTTGCACTGACTGTTCATGCGTTTTAATGTCTAGTCACGAAACGGGCTAAACATTACAAATATATAATATTTCCCATTTAGTTAAACCTTTGTTACGTTCCTATAGAACTCCATATCAAAACGACTGTACATGGGAACTAGTGCAACCTGGAGGAGGCCTGGTCTTTGTGACAAGGCAGGCACAGAGTAAAGAGACAAAGTACTCCAGAGCAGGTCCAGAGCAATGGCAGATATATTAAGGCCATTTTGAAAGTTACAGGAAAAAAACAAAAAAAACTGTTGGCCTGCTACTCAGATTGAATTACATCCAACATGAGCAGCCCAGCAAAGAACATCGACTGAATCGTTTTGTTGTCCAATCCACTGATGTCGGCCTTCCACGTGCCAGCCTCCCCACATCTCTGGCCAGAAAGCTCCACTCGTCTTTATTCAAGTGTGTTCAGTTTTGGTGGAAACAGAAGAGGTGACCTCATAAGTCCTTCCTTTGTAAACCCACTTTTCACACCCCCAGTCAAGTGCCAGCCCAAAGTCGGGCAGTCAAGATTGTTTTAGACGTTTCCTTGGAAGTCCGAAGGGCGGGCACTGCGCCGAAGCCAGGGCGCGGAAGGCTTCGGCTACCAAGTGAGGGTGGGACTGGATCATCGACTTCCAGCCTGCCGTCTCCATGATGTCTGTGGCGTGACTGTAAGCACAAGCAAACCGGCGTCAACCCTCAGACATGATAAGCTGCACATTAAAAACCAATAAACACAAACGAGATCGTAATGACAAAGTAAATAAAAGGCATTTAATTTGTGAGTTGGTGGGTGAACTGGGTCATTAGCGTTTTCTGAATGCTAGAAATAAACAAATGGATGCAGGATTACATCGTCACAGAGCAGACAACGCACGGAAAGGGAAAAAAAAAATAGTTCAGCACTTCAAGGTGTCCTGCAACAACACACTACATCATTGGAAAGAAAATGCTGCCGCCGCCGCCGCATCTCCCCTCTTGGAATTTGTATGAATATTCCCTTTCCGCTGGTTATCCAGGTATGAGTCAATTAATAACACGGATACAAAGATATGAGGCTTCAAACTGAATTGGCAAACAGCACTTTGTCTGCTCAGGCTAAAACAATGAATTCTAATGCATCTGGTTGTGGGGGGAGATAAGAGAGTGTTATTAATCTTGTGTCACATATATCAGCTAATTACATACTTGCTATTCCAGTTCTTTCCATCTTTACAGCCCAGCTGTCTCAGGACACTGCACCTATGGCAAGGAGATAAAAAGGTAAGCATTCAGGGCTGGTAAACAGAAATGGCAGCAGGAATTCATCACCGGAGGTTTTTTTTCTCTTGCAATACTCGCCTGTTGATAAAATCTATGGCTTGTGCTTTGAGCTGCTCGGCACTGTGCAAGTCAGCCAGGATGAGGGTGTCGGCCACATTCTCCACCGAGAGGCTGTTGCACAAGGCCTCTTCACACATGACCTTTAAACGCTCCAGAGCATACTGGGGTGGGGGTGCAAGGGAGGAGGGGGGGACAAAAGAAGTTAGCCTGACCGTCGGAAAGGGAAGTTTAAGGCGTTTGGGTTGGCTGCCACCTCCAAATGTCTCAGTCCCACCAGCTGAGGTCGTTTCCTCAAACATGTGATCCAATATTTCCGTTGTTTGTCACTGCAGTTGCACAAACCACCAGTAAAGGCGCCGTGTCCATTTCAGCACGAGAAAGGAAGAAACGCCACGCCAGATGACAGATTTGTATTTAAATAGAGGCAAAAGGAAAAGAGAAAACTTGGAAGACAAAGTGAATTTCCTCCCAAAACAAATAGAACTTTATTTATAAGAGTGAATATTGTTGTTTTTTTCCCACCACTTTGTACATCTAATTTAAAGAAAACCATCGTCATCGTTGCTTGTTTTATGTCAAATTGATCAGTTTCACAGGTATGGAACTACCATAAGGTAATATTAAATCAAACAGGAGCAAAGAAAAAAACTCATGGGAGGAAGTCCCATTAAACTTAATCATAAGACCCTAAAACGCAAACTTTTATTTTTGACAACTTATTTGCAAGTTTGAATTTGCAGAATTCAGTCATTGATAAGTTACAGCAAGGAGTTATGAAATAGTGTGATTATTAGAATCATGCTTTAGTCAGTTTGCATACATTGGATTTATTCCAGTTTTTGTGAGCATGTGACCAGCATCAGTAACTAATATTAACTGATATCTCACCCAGTATATTTGACCATTTCTGTAAAATATTGATTCAACCATTGAATGCATTTTAAACTGCAAATGATCTGGTGTCCATAATTCCATTAATAGGTTTTATTGCATTTCAGTGGAGTTCTTTGGAGGACATTGTTCTGTTTTTTGCATCATCTGCAGCAGAGAAGTTGCACCTCCAACACTTGCTCAAACAGCTGATGTTTAACCGCCTTTTCATTTTGTTTCCAACCAAATTTCCCATTATACATTTAAAAAGAAACATTTGAACAGTGGTGTTTCTAATAGCCGCCTAGTCCTGCTTTTAAGCCAATAGTTGTCCGTCTGTCCTGATGTTGTTGAAGGTTAAATGAAATCATGTTTAACCTCCTTTCATCAGGTAATGATATTTTTTATTATTATTATTCCTTCTTGCTTTTCTTTTTTCTAAAAGGTAGTTAGGCTGGATTTTCCTATTTAAGGACAAAACTGATGTTCCAACTGTGTTTTCATGTTATCATGAAATAAATGATAGTCCTTTTCATACCAGTATCCTCTGCACACTCTCATCCCATAGCTTTTTTGTAAAAAGAAAGGAAATACAAAAATAACATTTTTACATTTTTGAGCAGTACGAGTTCATATGGAAGAATGACAATTTAGAAACCTTTTTTTTTAAAAATGGAGCGAGACCTGAAGAAAACTCTGAACGATCAATCCAGTTTCACATTAGATGGAGCCACCAGCTGCATAATTACAGTAAGCCTCATTGACTTGCACACGGCGCTCTCTCCCTCTGCACTCATGCTGCAGTCAGAAGCTCTAACAGTCAAACAGGTTAACTTCAATTCAGCGTTTCCAACAACAGTCATACAACAACAGTATGTGTGGGGAAACTTTGTCACACACTTTGTCTACATCAACACCTTGATTCTTAAGAAAATCACACACATTACCAACAATTATGATTAACAGAACTGCGTTTTGTACCGTCGCACCCCATGCTTTAAGATACAACCTTCCACACATCAGCAAACCCCGCCATGATAAAGATTCCGCCTCCGTTACGTTTGCTACCGCCTCCTTTACATTAGGTACCACCTTTCTTACGTTAGGTACCTCCTCCGTTACGTTAGCTACCGCCTCCGTTACGTTAGCTACCGCCTCCGTTACGTTTGCTACCGCCTCCGTTATGTTAGCTAACGCCTCCGTTACGTTAGCTAACGCCTCCGTTACGTTAGCTACCGCCTCCGTTACGTTAGCTAACGCCTCCGTTACGTTAGCTACCGCCTCCGTTACGTTAGCTAACGCCTCCGTTACGTTAGCTACCGCCTCCGTTACGTTAGCTAACGCCTCCGTTACGTTAGCTAACGCCTCCGTTACGTTAGCTACCGCCTCCGTTACGTTAGCTAACGCCTCCGTTACGTTAGCTAACGCCTCCGTTACGTTAGCTACCGCCTCCGTTACGTTAGCTACCGCCTCCATTACGTTAGCTACCGCCTCCGTTACGTTAGCTACCGCCTCCGTTACGTTAGCTACCGCCTCCGTTACGTTAGGTACCACCTTCCTTACGTTAGGTACCTCCTCTGTTACGTTAGGAGAAATGTGTTCATCTCAACTTGGCCATTGGAATTTGTTTTTAAAGAAAAAAAAAGCTTTTAATTTTATTTTTTAATTGTTGCATCTGTTGATTTCTACTCTAAATTGAAAAACCAGCATTTCTGCATCAAGAGGACAAGGCTGCTTAGTCCTTAGGTTTACATAGTTTATCTACCTGGACTACGGCTATGACCACAAAACAAAGAACTCAAGTATCTTTAAAGATTGATTTCCTATTGTCCTCTGTGCTGAAGGGCCGTTGAACTGATGATGACTGGAGCACCGTCTTGAATTTCAAACTAGAAAAACATCCATAAAAGAATTCGGCTCCTTTTGCTCGCACTGGTTTCACTACATCTCTATGTGAGTTCCTTTTTGCATCCCTCATCTTTTCATTTGCATAACTTTCCATCTGCATCTTTAACTCTTCCAAGGAAACCAGCGTATAAGTTGCCAGCAGCTCTATATATCTGTTGCACATCACGTGATCAGAACAGCATAATTAAAAGAAGGAAAAAAAAATGAAGGCCTAAGTGATTGGACTCATCAGATAACCTCTGGACCAGCTAAATAAACCATGTTTTGTCTTTAATGTTGTGATTGTCATAGAATTTTGGATTGAACTGGTAAATATTTGTCAAAAGAAAACCATTCAAAACCAGACTAAGTAGAACTGAGAATTGAGAATTCAGTGGTGCGGCTGGACCAGTTCTAATTAATTAAAGAGAAATATTCGGACCATCTCTGAGATTATGGTCAGAATTTGTAGTCTGAACCTGAAGAAAGGAAACGAGCTGCATGAAGTTTGCTGAGTAAGCTCTGCAGTATGTCAAGTGAGTGGACACTAAAGGTATTTCTGACCTCCACGCTTAATCAGGAAGACTGCAGAAAAGCCTCTCCAAAGTATTTTTAAATGGCAAAAACCCAAAGGAGCACAAACCTGAGAAACATTTAAACTCAGCAGCCGCAAGAGTTTAACTTGACATTTTAAAAGTGGGCATTTCATGGTAGGAAAAACTGGTAAGTTTTCTTACTTTATCTGCAGCTGCCAGCAAATTATCTGCCATTTTCTCCAAATTTGGGGCTTTTCCTGTGTAGATGAACCCCATCATTTCCCTAAAGACATCAGGATCCACATCACTGATGTCAACACGATTCTGGAAAGAAAAAAAAACAGTTTGGTCAATTATGGGACAGAAACTAAAATAAAATCCATTAAAAAATGATATTAAGACTAATTCTTTTGAATCTAATCATGATATCAGACTAAAAGGTCGAAGGACAAAAAAAAACAACTAGCGGTCATGTCCTTACCTTTTTACTTTCTTCCATTTCATGTTCAAACATTGCGTTAAAGACGGGTGATCTGGCTGTAGACGAAAGAAAAGACGACATTTTAGCAAAACGTGTTCAATTGAAATGATTACTGACTCCACGTAATAAAAGTTAATAACATAAGCTGATAAACATTTGGGGGAAATGTTTGACAATTTCAGACTTACTGCAACGAAAGGTTAAAATAAAAACCAAAGGGTGGCATATAAAAGACAACTACCGTCATATAATCAAATAGTGTCATTTACTTAGTTGCTCTTAAAAGTGAGAAAAACTGGTGTACTATAAAGTACTGCTGGGGAACCTCCATCAGCTGCAGTTTGGCAGCAAAAGTTGTTTTAATTTAGCTTTAACAGTACATGATTAGAGGGTTGGGTGTGAACCAAAGCAGCAGTGAGGCAGACAGAGCTGGAAATGCCGATGATAAATCGCAAATTTATCGTTATCGCAATATAAAGCTGTAGAATTCACCTGTCGCAAAAGATAGAGTAAACTGCGATAAATGGTTTCCTTAAATGTGCTAAAACAATCTCATGGCAGCTTGAAGTATTTAACTAATCAAATAAACCCCTTTATGCATGTGACCAATCGGGTGGAGCCCTTTCATGTTAGATGTTCACCTCCTATGTAGACGAGGGGCATTTGGAGCATAATTTAAGTTATGCTGAATCTTTTTTAAATCAAACTGTTGCAAATGTAAATTCTGTTTTTGGCTGTTTTGCTATTTGTTCATGTATCACAAGCTATATTGTCATCGCAATATTGATCACTAATATGGCAAGTTTTCCTCACATCGTGCTGCCCTACTGATGAGGAAACTGTTACTGCTACTGACGAAACCCGTTTCCATTCATGAAAACTGTTTATTTCTCAATAAATTCAATAAATAAAGACACAAAATAAAAGTTTGTCACTAGATAAAACAAAAAAAAAAATGAAATATTGCAGTCATTTATGAATCCTAAGTTACAGTGCACACACATCTTTAGTCCTCCCTTTCTGCGGTCGTGCTCAATTAATCCACATTTCCCTGGATTTTATAGTCTTGCCACTCCTCTCAAATAAGCAGGACTTGGTAGTGTGTCAACTTTCTATTGCACTAAAGAATAAATGTTGTTCCCATTTGTTAGTAGCTCTGAGTAAAAGCATATGCTGATTGTAAATCTATGCTGAATTATCGTAGAGCCGAGATGCTGCACAGTCGGAGTAACTGCTTTAGTCAGCGCCTTTATGATGAACACTTCAGCAGCCGCCGTGTCTAATCCAGAGGCAGCCTCTGTCTCCAGAACCCAACAGTCAACTGGGTCAAACAGGGTCAAAGAGTAAATATAGATGAGAAATGAAAGCGCAGCCAGACGGCTACAAAGCAAAGCCTCCTCCTTCTGCATCAACATGGCTGACCGCCTTCTCCTGGACGGTCAAAGCATCTGTGCTTCAGGATGTTTTACCTGCAAGGATGGATTTGTGGGCTTTGAACTCCTGCCCCCCCACATACAGGCTGCAGTCTGTGAAGCGTGAACACTCCCACAGGTTACCCAGGTCATCCGACAGCTGACACTCCGGCACCTTCAGCATGTTCATGTTCGACTGGCCCGAAATGTTCACAGAGTCCTGGACGACGCTTACCTGAGGTGCAACAACAGGAACGTCAACAGTAGACAGACCAAAGGAGACTAAAGCATGCTCACCTGATGTAGATACCTGATTATTTATTCCCAAACCAAAACACGTTCATACGGAAAGTCCTATTCAATCATTGCTACACAACATTTACACAGAACTGGTTCTTTCTAGAAGCCCATTTTAATCTGACACTGATGGTCCTTCTGGGACAGAGGTTGAACTGTTGAAGTGGGAAATCCAAACTGATTCTCTCACTGACAGAGGTGTGTGCTTACCATCAACTAGGAAGGAAATCTGGAAACCAAAATTATCAGAGGTTGCTTAGTTAACTACCTGACGAGGAAAGGCATTTTGTCCCTAATTTCCAAAGTAATTGGCCGATCAAAGATGCAATTTTCCTAAAACTGCTCAACCTCTGTTCCGTCCAGGAAGACACTCAGCTAATTTCTTTTCCATTAAAAGTCCACCGGCGCCTCATGTGACTTGTTCCTGGAAAGTTTCATTTTCGGGGACACTTACTGCGCTTGACATTTTGAAGGAAACGACTTTAAAAGTGGAGGAATAGTTTTGCTTATTACTGGTAAAAGGACATTTGTTGACACTTTTAACAACATGCCAAACATTTGTGACTCAGCTGTTCACTCCGGAATAAAGACAGCATCAATTAGAAAAGTGACATTTTGGATAGCCAGTACTTCAGTTGTGTAATGATGAGGCTTTCACCATTAATGCAAAACAGCTCCATGGCAAAAAGTTCATTATAAAAGCAAGCATTTAAATTGTTTTGTTCTGCCTTTCTGACATTTATGCTTTTTATAATGGGGATTTCAAAACACGAAACTCTTCTAAAAATGTTGTATATGACTTACTTCGCAGAAGAGTGTAAGCTTGTCATCTGGTAGAAGTCCGTTAGCTTCATCAAGTAGGAAATCTCTTCGTATAAACTTTTTGAATCCCCAGTCTTTTCCTTGAACAAATCTATATGCTCTTTGGCTTTCTGTGATCAACACGGAAGGAATACGACAGCCGCAATGTTTCGATTACATTTTATCCTCCAGGTTTCGAGTCATTCTAGTGAGAACGTTACTCACCCATGGCCTTCGTTTCCTCTCTTTTAGCATTCAACAAAGAAAATTTGAACTTAGCTCTAACTTCACTTTTTGGACAACTAACAAGCAGTAAGTACAGCGACAGATAATCTTTGCTTTCATCGTCGAGTCCCTTTGGATTAACTCGCAGACACCTGGCGGAAAAACGAGACGTTACAGGTCAGTCGCCAAAACCAAACTTTGATGAAAACAACCCAACTTCCAAAGCACGGAAAGTTTTAGAAGCAGAACAAAAATCTTGATGACTGACCATTTCATTTTGTCGTTGGGGCCAGAGGAGAAAGTCGAGCTCTTCAGGACTTCTCCCATTTCTTCTCTACAAAAACTAAAATTATTTATGGTCCACATGTAGGAAAACTTCACGACCTTGACCTTTGAACAAAAAGAGGAAAACCAAGTCAAACCAAACCTACCGGAATTTTATATAAACATTCATTAAAACAACAAAAACTGGATTCTACATTTTAAAAGGTCTGCTTGTATCCAATAAACTTTTCATTTTAGCATCCAGTGCTTAAATGCCCACTCCGTCAAAAACTGCATTTTTAATATGTTCTTGTGGCATTTGATGATGGAGGACAAATGTAAAAAAAAATTAGGCTTAAAATGGCATTTCTGAGTATTTCTTTATTCAAATAGTTATGAATCAAGAGCAGACTAAAACAAAGCAGTTTAAAAAAAAAAGCTTATTTGTTATGTAGAAAATAAACTGGGTGGGCCACAAGCTTCCTGCTCCAAGCTCTTTCCAACGCAGAGAGGAACGGGGGGCGGGGTTGCTCCGCGCCAAAGCTCCAGCAACCAGAGTGTTTTCTAATAAACTCCAGATTTTTCACATTTTGGCTAAAAACTGCATCATCAGAATTAAAAGAGCACTGGGATGACCGGAAAGACTTAAAATCCTAAAATCCCGCTTCATTCATCTTTTTTAAAAGCGTCCCCAATGCTCTTTTGACTATAATTACGCTGTTTTTATGCAAAGTTAAAAAAAAATTGTGTCGTTTTCTAGGACACAGTTTCTGCAGAGCGGGAGGAGCTTATTAGAAATTCGCCTCTGAGTTCTGGGCGGGACTGTTGGCGTGGAGTAAGCATGCGTCATATCCCATAATCTCTTTGTTTACACCCTCTCCTCCTAGCCTACAGCCCATCACAACAACATGACATTACTGGTGCAACAAAAATGGCCAACAGTATTGGATCCATCCAGCCGTACAGTTTAGATCCAGACTGCAGCTCAGACAAGGAAAACAGTGGATGCATCCGAATGGAGCATCAAGAATGGAGCATCAAGAATGGAGCATCAAGAATGGAGCATCAAGCATGGAGCATCAAGCATGGAGCATCAAGAATGGAGCATCAAGCATGGAGCATCAAGAATGGAGCATCAAGAATGGAGCATCAAGAATGGAGCATCAAGAATGGAGCATCAAGAATGGAGCATCAAGAATGGAGCATCAAGAATGGAGCATCAAGAATGGAGCATCAAGAATGGAGCATCAAGAATGGAGCATCCGAATCCGAATGGAGCGGGGCAAAGAGAGCTTGTGGCCCACAACAGTATTTATTTGTCTGCTCCTGATTCACAATGCTTTGAACAAAGAACTTCTCAGAAATACAATTTGTCTTGTTATGTCCTCCATCATCCGAAAAATTCCACAAGTTAAAAACACCAAAGACTCCATTTACATTGAAGTGGGTCTTTAATGTAGCAACGGTTTAAAGTAAACTGCAATAGATATTACACCTAATTAGGCCAATTTCTTAAAAGTACTGTTGCTGTAAATAACCTGAGTAGCCTGTTCGCACATATATATTGCTCTTTATTTCATGATTTAAAATTGGTTAATTAAAAAAGAACAACATTGCGAGCTTGAGTGGCAGCAATAAATGTTCCAGGTCTGACTGACACATTTCCTCCTAGTTTTAGTAACACATACTGGAAAGTACTGGAGCAGAAAATTGAAGTGTACAAACTTGTTTATTAACAATCAATCAAAAATGTTTTTGTTCATTAGCAGTAACTGAATTTAACTTTCTTTTTCAATTTCTGCAGCTGCAATAAGTGTTTTAATCATTTTCCACACAGTGATTCTGATTTTGGCTTCCTGTGACACGAGGTTTGTTAGATCGCACGCTTTTTTTCTTTTCCTTAAAGAACAGGATAGAAAGCAGATGTTTTCTATTTACACACATGTACTTTCATACAACGATGTACATCATCCGTGTGAAGTCCGTACCTGTGTGTAGCACCAGCTCTCTGCCACAGGTCCACTTGACATCTCCCCTGGAGGAGGGGGGGTGGGAACCCGGGACATGATCAGCTTAGGGGGTACCCCTCACTCTACTTCAGCAAGTACTACAAGTCAAATCAAAAAGTATTTTAGTACAAATTAGAGCATTTTTCCATACATTAACAGAAATCGTTGGCCAATACTTTGAAGTTTTAAACACCAGAAGTCCAAAATGTGTATATAAAAGGAAACTATAACGCTCAATGTGCACGATAGGTTAAATGAAAACAATGCCGTGGTAATTAACTTGCAATAGGTTATAGAAATCTGACCTGCCCTAGAACGTTCACCACAAAAAGCTAAGACGGAAATCTGAGCTTTTTATGCAGGACCAGAAAATAAAGCTGTAACCGCTGCAGCTCCAGTCCTACCAAAATAATGGAACCTTGTACAGATCCTCTAACATGACACAACTTTCAGTAGTGAGGGGCAGATTCTGCAGGATGTAACCTCGCTGATAAACACCTCTAATGTTAACTCTGTCTGTGACACCACCCCAATAGAAACTAACCAACAAATCAGAATGTGATAACCAACTTTGAAACTGAAAAAAGCGTTCGATCTGTGATATTACTACAACATTGGTTCATAACCTAATCCGAATTGGCACATAATCTACTAATGATAGAATCCTGAACTCCACTGACATGTGGACAATGATAGTAAATCTGTACGGCACGAGGGATCATTGTTGAAAAATGTAAAGGTAAATTGTGTTAAAGCTGAAATTACTTCAGGAGAAAACTGCTTTCTACAGCAGAACACTCAACAAAGCAGAAAAATATCAACACTATTTGAGTAAACATCGATCTGTGCTTCCGTTTTCCTTCTTCAGCAAGTTCAAAGCACAGAATCGAAGTTCTCTGACTCACTCCTAGGTCTTCTAATGCTTCAAAATTAACACATTTTATATTTCATTATTGTTTGCAAATGAGCCAAGATTAAACGTGTTATATTTTATTGTTTCATTATATTTATTTTGTATATTTTATATAAAGATGATGCGATATTAGAATGTGAATTTGCCTATAAATGGGTTTTGGGCTGTTGGCAAAGATGTATAGATAAATAGTATCAGTCTTAGTATTTGTATTACATAAGTAAAAACAAAAACAAAGGAAAATGTAATGAGTAAGCAAATGAAAATGGAGATAATAGCCAATATGAATGAAAGAAACAAGAAGTGTTATAGGCAGCAGTGACCCAAAGGTTCACAAAATTGGTGGTTCTAAAATGTGTTTTTGACCAAGTTAACCTCGAGTCAAACACCTATCCACTGGATCCATTTCCTACATTTAGATTGACATTTCAGAATCAGGAGTTGATTCAGTTTGATCAATTTCTTCTTTCCATTTCTATTCCTGACATTTTTATTTTATTTCATGATAAAAACTAAAAAAAAAAAATATATATGAAATCGTAGCAGATTTTGTAAATGATGAGTAAATACACCAACTATTTTTTGGGTTTGTTTTCTCTTTAGCAGGATTTTAATGGAGCGTTTTCTTATGTCAATCCTCAACCCAATTGACAAATTTTTAAAGGTAACCAATGTTTTTTTTTTTTTTTTTTTAAAGGCGTTTGTGACCAAACATATTTAAAGAGTTTGAACTGCATGTCCCTTGAATATGTTGCTTTAAAAGTGATTAGGTTGCCAAAACAATGACTAAAAAAAAATTAAAAAAAAGTTGTATGTACATGTGAACTTGCAGTGACTTGCAACTTCAACAGTGCTGTGAGCATTGTGTGGCAGGAAACATCCCCAGCATGAACGCAACAGCCGAGTCACACTGACAGATGATACAAAAACCTCCTCATCACCTCTTGGATTTTTTGAAATGAATAAAGGTGGAGCTTGTCTATGTAATCACGGAGTCCTTCATGGCCCCATTCTCACGCTACTCTCTACAAGAAAACACAGGACAGGCTCTAATTAGGAACAGGAGAAGACAAATCAGTCAATCCTTTCAATAAACTGTCATATCTTAACTGCTTAAGCATCACATAAGCCTTCAATTAGCATTAGAATATCATGTGGTTGACTCTAAAAAATACACTGAAATCAAAAAACGAAGAAATAGCTTTTTTTTCTTTTAGGCAATACAACTCGTTCAGAAAATATCTCGGCCAATAAAATCAATCGAAGGATGAAAGTCAGAATTAACCTGGAACTTTGGCTAGCACACATTAGCAAGAATTGTGCAACATCGACGCCAGCACAACTCGGGATGCTACACGGACAAGAAGCGCCAAACTGGCTTTAGCTTATATTTCACATCAAGACTGAAGTAAAGAGAGAACGACTGGCGTCTCTAAAAAGGGTTCTGAACCCACGTAACCTCACATTTTAATACTAATTAAACGGGTGTGTCTAAACCGCTGCCCTAGAGTTAAAATAAACAATGCAGGCGAAACGTCACCTAAAAAATCTCTGTTTTCAGCTCATCGACATTTCAGAGTTTCAGACCGGATTACTGTCATAAACTGAACACATTATGCCTAATCAACACCAAACAAACCCGGACTGTTTTGGTTTCTACAAGCAAAGCTAATGTTGATTCCACTTTAGCGTTTCGACCGCAAACAACGAGCAGTGCCGGATTAGCTTCACAAACAACAATGAATCTGCCTTCGTGCCACCGGACAACCTTACGTTTTTGACGTTACTGGTCCATAAGGATATCAATTAGCTGACCATGCTTCAGGAATAATCGGTAGAATAATATTTATCTGTCGTAGTAGTAGCCGGTGTAAAACAAAAGGGCCTTGCGGATTCGGTAACAGGATGCTAGCTAAGCGAGCTAACGTAAAGCCCCGCGTCTACTGCAGGGGGGAAAACAACAGCAGCTAACTAGCGGCTAGCCGCGGCTAATACCTCCACTCACTGCTTACAAAGTTTAAAAAAGACACGGTCACGTCGTACCTTTTAATTTTAAACTCCCATAGACATCGAAAGTCACATATAGCTGTGTGTTACACTCGCCCCTTTCTCCGTCCGACACTTTGAACTCTTTCATTCAAGCTCTCACAAGGTTTCTTTGTCTAATTTGTCTGAGCTAGCTTACAGTTGTCTAGCTGGCTTGTAGCTTTACGGTTTCGAAAATATAGGCACTGCGCATGCGCAGTTTTAGGAGACAAGTAATTTCAACGACTGCAATGAGGTCTACTCTACAAGAAGTTTAATATTTTTTTAAACATTTAAATGCAACAATTTTTACTTTTGGATAAAAATATGCAAGTGAGCTTGGAAATGAATTTTTTTTAAAACAATTCTGTTTTAGCATTAGTGGTTTTTTTGTATGGAACAAAAACAAAATAAATATTCAAGTTTTTTGAAATGCAAATAATTGCATTAGTAGATGTGCTTTTATATTTATCATTATTTTCACACTTCCCTTAAAGGGAAATATGAAAATAACCCTCAGAGGTTTCCATACAAGTGATTGCTTTTGAAAGCCGGTGATTGTTCTTCAAAACACCACTTCTCTTGCCATTGGAGATGTAATGATGCATTTTAAACAGAAATAAACTAAAGGGATGGTAAACAAATAACCATAATATGACCTTTATGTCTCTTTTTCTAAATATTCAATCATCGTATCTTCACAAAAACTCAGTATTCCATTTCATGTGGCATTAAATGCATTAATGTTTCGCCAAAAATATAATTTATTCTCTCTTTTTTTTAAGTCATGCACCTTTATAGTCTTTAAAAGCATCCAAATGAACCAAAAGGCCTCGTGACATGCTAGTGTTTCAGAATTACAGGAAAACAAAAGGATTCTAGAAATGAAGATGCAAATAATGTCAGATCAGCTGCCTTTTGTCAGTAATCAATACATCAGGTTGTACTTTTGTTGAGGTCTTACAGGCAGATCGATGTTGGAACACGTGCATTAGTCATAGCTTAACAACAGAACAGACAATTCCTGTAAACTTCAGCTCTTAAGAGGCAGCAATAGAAAACTGTCCGTCTTCCATCACCTTTAAGATGTGGGGTGAGCTGTCTGAGCTTCACATCTTACTTTGGGCTCAGAGTTTCACATCTTACTTTGGTGTAAGAGTTATGCTGAATTCATAAAAACCACACCACACACACATACACAGCCTGCCAGTCCATCACAAAGTCAAACCTGGATATTCCTCATGAATAAACCTCAGCTGACTCTCAAAGCAGAGCATTCCTGATGTGAGGGATTGGTTATCTCAGCACGCTTAATCATTTTACATATTTAACATAAATATTTAACACAAATTATGCATGATCATACACTTTAAATGATAAATGACACGATTTAAAACGTGTTTCAGGTTTGAGTTGAACTCAAAATAACAGAATTTAAAGCTAAATTTAGGATTTAACGGGTAAAAGCCCCTAAAATGTCAACAAAACAGGGAATTCATGTGAAGACATTTAATCATTTTGTCACTTTATTTTAATGTCAAATAGAGAGTGATGGAACCTGAACAGACAGACAATTTGAATGTGAAGATGAGTGAGACCCCAATTTGAAGTTTGTTTTCACTCTATCTGCTAAAATCTGTCAAACATAATGAAAGTCACTCCTACAACAAACACACTTCCATTCTATGATGAGCATCCTTTCTTACATAGAAGAACACAGAAAAAGGATCATTTATACTCCTTTACACTTCAAAAACCAAAGAGAACATTTTATTCTGTGCTTTAGATATGGAACATATGGTCAAACTAACATTCCAAAAATGCCACATTTTGCTGAGCACATCAAACATCTTTGCTATCACAGAGAGGAGACATTGACCTGTCTTGAAGTAGAAGCGCTGGCTGATAGGATCACATTTGAAGAGATACAGGAATGCTTATCACACATTTAAATCAGCTTAATTTAAGGGCAAAGAAACAGCGTTTCCTTAATGCACTGCCAGAATGAAACAGTATTTTTTTTCCTGCTTTGGATAGGTTTAGGAATAAGATGTTCATCTTATTTAGCGGCATTGCAACCCCAGCTCTGCTGGAGAGGAGCTGAAGTAGCTGCAGAAATCTAACCAGTGCTTGAAAAGGAGCAGAAAAAACAATCAGGAAGCTTTTTAATTGAGCTTTTTAAGGAGCCTTCCTGAATAAGTTTTGATTATTTGCCATCTATTGTTAACATACACTGCAGATTAGTTGTGGTACATTGATTCTTCTTTGACAATTTTTATTCAATCCATTGATTATTTTTGGACTCTTACATAACAGATTGTTCCAAAAATTCTATGTGGATGAATGATGGAAATAAGAACAAATATTGTTAAAGATGGTTAATGTCTGTTTGGCTTCAGAATGATTAGCTCTGAATACCCCTTTCATCTCTTTGTGCTGTTTGATGTATTCATCAGGTATGAATAGCCCACCGCATGAATATCTCAATGAGCAATGAGTGTGACAGTCTTCTACCTCCAATGTACAATACTCTAATTAAGGGAATCTCAAACCACTGCTGATATTATTCATGACAAGCATTCAAGGCCTTAAGTGATGGAGACTGATCCAGACAGAACTTATGAGCATGAAAAAAAGGCGACGGTGACAAGAAGCACCCCGTTGACCTCATCAGAACATGTCAAGAGAAAAATTGATTTAGACATTAGTCACACTTCTTTCCCACTGTATTAGGAGTAGAATCATATTGCTGAACAATGGGGTTGGCAGAAAGAGAAAAAAAATCTACTTTCATATAATTTGATAAGATCTAAGTAATAACATATATGCTAACACCCAAGTTTTCTCTTTGTGGATATGAAAAATAGTTATAACCTAACCCAAATTGTAAGAAGTTCTTAAAGAAGTTCCATTGTGTTAGCCAAAGTAGATATTATCTTAAACAAAATTAGCACAAAAAAATGACAGACTTTTGTTTTAATTTAGATATTTAGAAGAATATTATCGTCCAAAGTCAGTGTCAGCAATCTTAAGTCTTGGTCCCACCTGTCATCACAGGTGGACGGGCTGCTTGCAGGTGAAAGATGGTCCAAGCTGTACACAGGTGTAGTAGAACTTTCATTGAGCCCATAGAGAGAAAATGTTCTAGCACATTTTTTTCCTACGGGCATGATGCAGGTGGCAGGTCGTAGTGAACACTAAAGGGGAGGTAGGTGAGACTCAGGCGTGTCAAACGGTATTTAAATTTGTTCGACCCCCTCAAATACTGTGCAAGGAGCCCGTTAGTGCTATTGGAGCAGCCTGGACTGTTACAGACACTGTCGCTTATGCGGAATATAACATTAGCAACCCAAAGACACTTTACCAATCACCTGCACACCCATGTCGCATTTGCACGTGTTCAGTAAGGGAGCCAATACTGCACCTAACTAAGACTAGACATCATCAACCGTATTAACGTGGACGGGTTACACAATGTCTTACTTACTACACGCACAAGAATGGTAATGCTCCATTTTCATTACATCTTTGGAGATTGCCATACAAGCCTTACGGGAACTGCAAGATACACCTGCGATCCCTTTAAGATGTGTCCGTTCATCTCTACGACCCTCCACGGACCTGGAGAACCCAAAATCCGGCAGCACCTGCACGGGTCAACCCCCCTATGGGGGCATCATGTGACAAAGGCTTTACTAAAAGTTGTGCATTTGAAAAAATATGTTGCTAAGATGGACCTACTTAAGTCTTTGAGGTTTTCAAACAATTTGTTAAACAAAATGTGATTAAACCTTTAACACTCCGACCCATTTATTGTGAAAGAGACACGTAAATCTTTACTCATGCTGTTGATTTCATCTCTTGTGCGCCTCTGTCTTAGAGACGTTGAACACCATTGTTAGCTTTCAAAAATGTGCAAACCTCTAAACTAAACATCTAAATCAAATTAAATGGTCAAATCAAGAAGTCCAGCAACAGACAGGCAACCTGTCCGGGGTGTAGACCGCTTTCGCCCAACAGTATCTTGCTGACTCCAGCAGCCCCATGACCTCAAAAGTGTCTATGAGCTCTGCAGATGCATGTACATTTTCTAAAGTTAAAGTCCAAGTTCTTTTTTTTTAGGCCTAGTCCCACAAGGTTTCTCCATGATTTGGATCTAAGATTCATATATTTAATCACATCTCTATGAAGTGTCAATCATTATGAGGTCTGTAATTTTATCTTCAAACCTTGGAAAACTTATTCCATTAATTTACATTGATTTCTATAAAATATGCAAAGGAGGTTAAAGTCTTCTGATACTATAGAGCAAATATTTTTGGTTAATCTCAAGGTGTCCTTTATCATTTATCATGATGCACAGGTTTTAACTTCTAAAATTGTTGTGAGATCGGAGTCATCTTTGTGTCAACTCACTCATCAGCCTGATCAGTTTGTGTCTCAGGTGTTACTTCGTCTCATTCTTTTTCAAAGAGGTGCCTTTACGGCGTGAAAGCGGGTTAAGACATCTTTGCTGTGTGGAGATCAGCGTGTGAGCGAGTCGTCCCTCCAATGTGGTTTTGCATTGTTGTGTGGGAACAGGGCTGTCTGAGGGACAAAACTCGGCTGGTAGGAGGTATATAATCAAAATGTGATTTGAGTACTCACATTGGCAAAGCAGCACAACCTCATGTGATTACAGACCCTGTGTTTTGAACTACTTTCTCCGATAATAATATTCTGATGCCCTTTTTCTTTCTCTTTCTTCTTCCTTCTTTGCTCTCGGATGATGATTTTACTGCAGAAACCTAAGGATTCTAACTTAGACCTCTGCCTGCTTCCTTAAGCACTGAAATTCTGTTATCATCTTTAAAGTCTTCTTATGATGATTACTGCAGGGTGAAAGAAAAAAAAAATCTTGCTTTGAGAAATGTTTTATAATGCTACAGCAATTTTCAAACATGTTTTACTCCTAATTTGTTGTGTGCATATTCGCACCTTAAATCCTTTAAATGGACATTTTGCCTTTATCTGAGCTTCTTTGCCGCTTGCCATGAAGAAAGCTAGACTAAAATGCTGCACTTCTTTTAAAAATGTAAATTTTGCACAACTACCAAAATGTTTCTGTTTGGGAGTTGCAGTCTAAGCACATATTTGACAAATAACACTTATAGTGAGATATTGAGTATCCCTGTGCTGGCAGGTGTTGCTCTAAAGTGCATCTAATTAACAGGTTGGACATTTTTGTTAGTTAACATTTTTAATCCCCACTTTAATTGAATTACTTTTAGCAGCAGCTAGTGTGCTTGTGTCAAGTGGTGATCTAGAAGATGGCTTAATGTGGGATTGCTTTTAAAAGTGCATTAAAAAAAAGTAGTTTCTTGAATGTTTTAGTGCCAGAGCGTGTAAGGGAAATCTGCAGACAATCTAGCTTGGAGGGACAGCGGGAGATGTAACACAATAAAAAAATTACACTTAGTTCTTCTTAATGAAGTGTTTTCTAGGTTTTCTCTTTGAATAATACTTGAGCCTCTTTCAGAATTTTTGACAGACTTGATTATGTAGCAGGAAGCAGATGCTCTGCTGCAGAGCTGCCCATTGACAATTATTGCTATTCTTCATAGCTCATTTCCCATGGAGGAGTGAGAGAAATTGCATACTGGCTCTTCGTTATTAATAGAGTCTATTCATATGGAAAT
This sequence comes from Oryzias sinensis, assembly GCA_037389245.1. Lineage (NCBI taxonomy): Eukaryota > Metazoa > Chordata > Actinopteri > Beloniformes > Adrianichthyidae > Oryzias > Oryzias sinensis. The sequence continues at coordinate 13,352,407 of CM074501.1, read as the reverse complement.
GAGAGACTAATTTCATCAAAATGAGCAATTTTTTATTCTGGTTTGATTATCATGTGAACTGTGTCACTCTTGAAATGTGTTCCAGTTATTAGTTTTGATTATGACACATTTCAGCCACATTCTGCCATGTTTGACTTGATTAAGAGAAATCAAATCAAAAAAACAAACCAAATGTGATCACTTGACAAGCTCATGGACAGAACTGTTTGTTTTGGTTTGATTGTCTATTTAGCCATCTTGCTTCAACAGAGAAATGCAATTTTAATTGTGTTAAGATGAACTCACATGTTCCAGTGGTTTCTGCCGCACTGTAAAGACAACCACAATTCAGTCCTTTCATGATTTATGCTACTGATGTTTGTTTTAAATCTTTTTAAAAATATTTTCCCATGAACCCAATAAAATGAAAACTATACAGAAACAATTGGCATCATAATATTTTTTCTAATAAGTTTTAGTTCCAACTCTCCTAAAAGGTGGATAAGAGCTGTCTGTGGTCAACAAATGGTCAAGACTGTATGGGACATGCAGGTGACCCACATGAAATATTAAGGTTGTTGACCACTTGGAGAGCCTGTAGACTGAAAATGTTCATGCATATATTTGTACATGCATGCTGTGAGTGACAGGCCGTTGCAAACACTTAGGTTATACAACACGCAAGGGCAAGTAAGAAGAAGAAATTGATTTATATAGCACTTTTTAAAAAATTAGTACCTTGACCAAGGCATGATTAACCCTTGTGCTATCCTAGGCACTTTAACATTGGGAGTTGGGTCATCTAGACCCACTAGACAGTGCTCTGAACCTTTTTTCTTCAATGATTTGTGATCTTCACTGGTGTCCATGGATTCCATGAAATCTTTCCACCTTTATCCACCTTTGTCATGGTAGGGAGAACATGTCAATGTAGGGGGGGGGGGTCATCTAAGATAGCACAAGGGTTAAAGGGCATAAAAAACAATGTGTTGTTTACTGAAAATGATTTTCTGTTCAGGGGCCATAATTAGAGTTTCCGTTTTCTTCTTATTTGAAGGCAGTTATTGGAAACCCAATATTGGATCAAAGAGACACAGTTCAAAAGTTGTGCAATCTTGTATAACAGTAAATTTGAATATCATCTGCATAAAAATGGTATAAAACATTTTTGAAGCAGTTTCAAAAAAGCGAAGTAGGCGACACACAGGCAGATCATACAGATTTTTCCTTTTTTTTTTATGGAAATCCTACGGATGGTATCACATGCACACCCTGTGCATGGAGCAATTGCAGGCAGTCAGTGAGGGACAAGTACTTCCACCTTGATGTAAACTAGAGTGTGACGTAAGCACCACCGTACGACTGCATCACCTGTACGTCACGAGGACCTGCAACTTTCATTTGTCAATACTTCTTAATACACTTGCTACACACATAACAATGGTACGTTCCACTTTCATGACACCCCTGGAGGAGGGCGTACAAGCACCAGATGCCTGAGATATCCCTTCTTGAGCCTCCACGGCCCTGGTCAAACCAAAAACCTGCAGCAGCCAAATGGCTCAACCCTCCTGTGCTTGTGACTAAACCTTGGAAGTGCTTATGATTGATCAGATGCAGATTCACAAAAGTGTCATAGAGTATCTTGTCTTCTGGACTCCCTCTCAGACACACATTCAGTGCCATTCCACTTTCATTCAAAAAAGAACGAGACATAAATCACAGAAAACTGACGGAGCATAGATGGTTGCACTTCTAAATTATCTTTGGGACCAGATTTGGAAAACAGACACAAAAAAATGAAAAATGTATAATTTATTCTATAAACGATAATTGTAAAAGTTATTAATGATATTCTCATTTATTCATTTATTTTTGTTGCAGTTGTTGTTTTCAGTTGTTTTTGTTCCTTAACAGTTGTTTTTTTGGTGTGTACTTTTGGGCATGTTATGGTTAGCAGATCTATGTTAAAACATGCCAGTTTTTTTTCTTTTCTTTTCTCCCAAAAAATACACAAACCATTCTCTTCAAACTTTAACAAAGTCTACTTTTTGATAAAACATAGAGCTGGACTCTTTACGTCAGGGGTGTCAAACTCATTTTAACCGAGGGCCACATCAGCATCGTGTCTGTCCTCAAAGGGCCAGATATAACTTATACATGTAACTAAATGTAATGAAAAATAAATGTAACTACTCCTTAATGTTAGATAATGCATTATTTGTTTAATATAACTTTTTAAAGTGACAATTACAGTTGCATTGAAAACATATGTTTGCTTGTTACTCTAGCATAAATCCTTTTAAATTTTGTTTGCTTATTAAAACTCACGTTCAAACTGTCCACGTGAATAAAGAAAATAATCTAAAACTGAGCTAGACAGAACACATATAACATTTTACAAAAAAAGGCTGCACACAACCAACTGATGGTTTGATGACAACAATTTCTCCGCATACACACATAAGAGCTGCAAACATTGAATAATTACAACAGCAGCTACACATAAATAATATGTAATCCACAAATAAAAAAGTACTTTAAGAAATTAAAAACTTTTATGCTTTCACGGGCCGCATAAAGTGACATGGCGGGCCACATTTGGCCCCCTTGCATTTGACACATGTGCTGTACATCTTTCAGTAGAAAATACAGTGGAATGTTTGAGTATCAAAAGACAAGACAGAGGAATATTATTCTACTCATCTGTAGCTTTAAGTGGTAAATGTGGAAGTAGTTGTTGATTTGTTCAAAGACTGTGACGGTTTCGTTCTCTGTTCATGATAAACTGTAAACCCTTTCAGCTGAGCATTGACTCTTGTTACTCATTCCCTCAATGTTGTGGTTCCCCTTTAACTTTGCGAAGGTTATCATTGAAATTCGGAGCTTTCTGGGTTACAGAACTGAATGTAGCTTTTGCCCCTTTTAGCAAATTTGACCACAACCTCCCAAAACAGCTAGAATGGCCTCTACATTTGGATACAGGTGGATAAAGGTGGAAAGATTTTATGTAATCCATGGACACCAGTGAGGTTCACAAATCATTGAAGAAAAAAGGTTTATAGCACTGTCTAGTGGGTCTAGATGACCCAACTCCCAATGTTAAAGTGCCTAGGATAGCACAAGGGTTACATTGACATTAATTGTTTACTTTGGTGAATGTTTTTTATCAGCTTTAATTTAATTAATAAACTAAAGAAATTGAAAATTGAAAATATCCCTCTTAATGTCACTTAACGTTGTATTTTTTCAGCTTGTTTGGCTACAAAATACAATAGCAGTTACAAAAACCTGAGCTGAAAAATAGACTTCTTTTTACAGTATGGATCCATAGTATAACTAAAAGTAATGTTACATTTGAGCAAGCAACTCTGAAGAATCCCCCGTCTGCCATGACAGAAGGGAGTGGGACCGGGTGGAAGAGTCAAGGGGGAAATAAGACATCATGATGTGATGACGTGACGTCTCATTTCTCAAGCATGGTGCTGATGATAACCTGTCGCTCTTCTGGTCTGCTACACCTGCTCACTAACAGGCTGCTAGAATGGCTTCTTCCTGACAGGCTCTTGTCTTCTTTGCCCTTTCATCTCCTCGTTCCACAAAAGAGAGTTTAGACGTCTTTTATCTAAGCCTGAGAGGGAATTGTCTCTCGTCTGCCAACTGAGGAATCCAACCAATTAAATCTGCCATGCGGTACTATGCTTATGAACCATGAATCAAAGGGAGGACTCTAAATGTTTCTAATTAATTCAGCTAGTAAAATTGGCAAGTGTTTTTCTAGTCAATGAAAAAAAAAAGGTTCAACAAAACCTGTTGTTGCATGCCAACATGGGCATTATTTTCAAAGTTGAATTCTGTATCAGAGGCAGTCATGTTTGCCAATTACCTTAAGCTTCCATTAAGGTTCTGCATCATGTGTTCTTGGAGTTGCCATAGGCGCATGTCCTTTGTACATGTTAACGTTTATACTGTATGCAATTTAATGCACTGAGCACCAAGTATTGAGTTAGAAATATAATATTTGACTAGTCTAGCAGACATACCTAATCCGAAACAAACACGACTCACAATAAGTTAGGGATATTATTATTTAAATGAGCGCTTTTCTTATTTGATCAGAATTTTTTTAATGAACTATGTAAACTTTCCCTTTGATATCACTAATTATGAATGAGAAGAAACATTATTTTCATTAGTTTGATATTTAGAACCTCAAAAATGAAGACCCAAATAACAAACATGGACCATGTCAATAACGGGTATTTCCACCATTTGCTGCAATAACAGCTTGACAGAGACGTCTCATGCTCCTCATTAGCTTTGTGATCTTGTTCTGAGGCATTTCATTCTTCCACAAGCTTTACATGCAGTTCTGCCAGGTCACTTGGGGTCCAATCATCCAGTCTCTGTTTCAGCTGGTCCCAGTCGTGCTCTGTAGGGTTCAGGTCAGGCGTCATTGGTGGCCAAACCATATGAGGAACTCCCATTTCCTGAAGTCCAGCTGTGACAATTCTGGCACATGAGGTGGTGCATTATCATCCATGAACTGAAGTTGGGGGTGTTCTGGTGGAATTGGGGGACAATGATGGTTCTATTAAGTCTCTGAAGTAAGAACCTGCAATGACTGGACCATCTACAATAACCTGGTGATGTCTGCCCAGACTGTTGCCCCCCACCACCAAAGCAAACCATGTTGACCTCGGTGTATCGCTCATCCTGCCTTCTACATTGACCATCATTGCTGTGTGAGGTGACTAAACCCTGAACAGGACAGTAGACCATTGCTGGATTGTCCTGCAAACGTTCACTGCGGTGTCTTGGTTTCAGTGGAGTCACCTTCAGCAGCCGTCTGTCACTGACGTCAAAGGGGTCAAATTGGTTGTGAAGGGTTTGTCTGGAAATGCTAGTACCCCTCACATCTAGTTCTAGGGTTTTCAGATGGGAGGGGTACTAGGGTTTCCAGACAAACTCTAGTGCCCCTCACATCTGGTAAATGGAATATTAGCAGAATGTTAGCACTGATGCCACATTGAAAAGGCTTTTCTTTCAGAATCCTTTGGTTTTGGCTACATTAGGTAAGACATGCTGTAAACAGTGAGACCGTTATGTGGAAAACACTATACATGAGGTGTGTCTGTAAAAACAATATGATCACCTCCCTGTCTCAAAATCCATGAAGTGAAACAAACACAAAATATGACATCCTCTGAGTATTTTTTCCCTAACTAATTGTGAGTGGGGCATGTAAACTCTTAACCTCTTTATTTCTTTTTCCTTAGTGCATTTACTTAAACTTTTGTGATTTATGCATTTTTTATGTCATTTGGATCCTGAGTCTTTGTGACATAAGAGTTTCCTGGGTTTACCAGACTAAATCAGTCATTATGGATTTAAAAAAATATATATTTAGGAAATGTAAACATGAACACAAAATGATGAGGAAATTTAAAAAAAATTACAACAAAATTTAAGAAAATGTCGACATAGACATGTAGAATATATGTTTTGGTTTCTTAATTGTTTTGTTCTCTATACATTTCTCACTTGTTGATTTGCTGTTTTATGATTGTTGATCTTAACCCCTTTCAGTAAAGTCAAAAGTGGGTTTTCCACACGGACAGACAAAAAGTGTTCAATGAAACAGAAAAATAAGGGGAGTAGAATTTCCAATCATATGTTTGGTTCGGCCCCCAAAATGTCTGAATCCATCTCTGATTGGAGTCGGTAAACCACTCTATATAGAGAATTGTTTCCTTCTTTATTATTTTCCTTCACTCTCTTCTATTTTCTCCCTCAAACATTTTGGTTTAGCAACAGAACATCTTGTCTGAATTTATTACTCAGACTGAAATGGATTATTATGTAAATATCAAGCCAGAAGAGGTCCCATTTCTGGGACTTTGCATTTCTTTTTACTCATCTAATTCCTCTTCAAACTGGTACTTAAAATGTTCTGAACTCTCACTGCACCACTTTTTCTCTCTTTTGTATTCTCTCCTAGCTTGTATATTGCACTTGCAAATCACATAGCTGTGTTCTGAAGAGATACAGCATGGCATCACTGAGAGACTGTCGGTGAGCAATTGCTGATCCTGGGGAGTGATAAAGAGAGCCAGGCTGTCTAAAACCTAAAAAAAAAAAAGAGAGAGAGACTGGAGAGAGTCATGGAGCGTACAGACCAGCAAGGTCACCAGCTGCCGGAGAAGGACCAGACCGTCTCCAGAATGTCCAGCTTTTCCTCGATTTACGGACACTAATGACATTGAAAGTCTGCAGTGCTAGCTGGACCAGACTTAGATAAGAAAAACTAAACTTTAAAAGAAGAGAAAAAATTAAGTTAGAATCCTTTACAAGTTAAAACAGGTAAAGAACAATTCAAATGTGTTGAAACCAATTAAAGATGTTTGATTCTACATACAAACCAGACTGAACAGTAGTTGATTAGAAGATATGCAAATCCGCTGCACAGGGCCACTATCGCTACGTTTGCATATGGTCATTTTAAGGACACTCTTATCTTTGGCACAACGATAATAGATCTGTTTCCGTACTTCCATTAAGATCATCCGTCATTCATTTGCATTTGTTTGGGCATTTAAAAGTCACATTTACTGAGGCAAGAGTTTTACATCTTCTCCCATAAGGCTGAGCAGCCTGCTGTCAGCATCCAGCATGTTTAAATGAAAAACATTGTTTTCAAAAGTCCTCTCCCATCCATCATTTTCAATCGCTCGCTCCCATCTTTGCTCGGGACTTGTCAGACAATTGGATCTGATTTTAAACCTCTTCTCCCAGATTTTCAGCAGTGTTTAGTCACTTCGTTATCTGCAGGCTTCCCCAATCACATTTCTGGGCAGGTGCACGGCTGCCCTCCACAAATTACATCCTGGATAATTTCATATTGATTAATGCAGATGCGTTCCTCTTGGCTCTCATACTCTACCTGCAGTCTATTTGGTATAAATTACTGAAGCTATTTTGCTGCACAAAGCCAGCCCCCGCCAATAAGGTGCTGGCTCATGTGTCGACTGGGGCCCCGAAACTACCCCTCTGCCTGCAGGAACCAGTAAAGCTTTTAATTGCCTTCTGTGCAAATGGTCCTTATGCACTTGATAAAGTATCTGGAAAGTCTGGCACAGGCTGGCGGAGGCTTCAGGGAATGCTGCTCCTGCAGTGTGAGAAATTTGAAGGGAGACTGTAGCAAATATCCAGATTTTGTGATTTGGCGCTTGCCGTTTGGTGGATCTATTACAACCTTTACGAGTATGCTGTTAGGGCCACCCTTTATAAGTGCACTTACCACTCAGCAAAATTCCCCAATGGGCCTGCTTGTGGCCCCGCAGGATTATCTCCCTCAGTGTGCATTCACTACAGTGGAGTGGCTGATAACCCTGGGTAAAGCGATAAACAATCAAAGCGTGGCTTCAGTGGAAATGATTGCATTCTGTACACTGCCCCAGAGATGGGGGCCATTATTAACGTGGGTCCTGTCCTGACAATGCTATTTTCTGGAAGGTAATTGCAGATTCGGATCTCTGAGAGGACCTGACTGAGAGTAAATGCCACCTCTTTAATTATGGTCTCCTCCACGTCTCCTTTATTGAGCTGCGGAGATGTCTATCGCTCCATGGGATCCTGGGGAAAATGACTCTAATGGGAAATGACCAATGTCTGGGAAGCCAGCTCAGATTAGAAGTGACGTTTCTAATTGATGGCTGAAGAATTCTTCACCGGATGACTGGGAAAAGTCACATTGGAGCACATGTAATTGGAGTGATTGCAGCTCCAACGGGAATCAGGGAAAAATCTCTCCCGATTTAAGCTTCAAAGGAATTTAAACCAACGTAGAGCGTCTCTAAAACCACAGATCCACTCTCCAGCAGTTTATGAAGGGCCACATTTCTAAACCTATTGCAAGTTCAGGTGACAATCAAGTTTTGGTTTTGCACTGTCTGTGATCCACTGCTGCCAAAGGTCCCAAAATGAACCCCTGTCCTCCTCTTAGATGCAGCACCCCTGTGTTGTTACACGTTAACTCTCTTCCTACTGTCAACATAAATGCCGCTTTGATTGTTTTTTCCATAACAGCATTTTAATGAGTTTCTTCATCCATTGATGATGGTGATTACAGGAAGATTCTGGCAGGCACCACTCAGAATGAAAGTGAAGGTTTCATCTCTGCCTTTTCTGCTCTGATGCGAGACACAAGAGGAACAGGCAAACACTGTAATCTCTAATCTTCTCTAATTAGATGTCTTGTTTTGGAGACGAACTGTGCACTGTGCTGTTTCACTGCAGCTCCTTCTCTCTCTGTTCACGGCATAATCATGATACATAGTGTATTACTGTTTTAAAGGCAATATATGATACAGCAGCATTACAGAAATAGGTTTTACATTGTAGAAAACCAAGAATAATCCAGTTATTAGATCCAAATATTAGTGTTTACCAGCAGCGAGCAGGAGCAGCAGGGAGTTTTCCTGCTCTCTCTTGTTCTTCCAGTCATGCATTTATATTTGCAGCAGGAACATGTGTTGCTGCTATGTCTCCGGACCTCTCTGACTGTCTGCAGCTTTGCTGTTTTGTGGATGCTCACTTCTGAATCCATCATCGCTTTCTGTCAGCGGTAACAAATCTGCTGCTCTTTTCCGGCTGTCCGGTCATTAGTTGACATTCTGGTGCAGGGCAAAGGGCTCTCAGAGCTTCTCCAACTGACGCCAAAAGTTGAAATGACAAAATAATAACAACATCTGTCTTGTGTCCAATGGTATTGACATAACATTACAGGTACCAAATTGTTTGTGTTGTGAAGTGTGTCTGGATGATGCTTCAAGCTTATGACTTACAGCTCCAGAATGTGTCAGGGTTTATAAGAGCGGCTGGCTGACGGCTGGCTGACAGACAGATTTGCGATGGTGTAACTACTTTTGACTGAATGGATTTAATAAGGTGTCCTTAAGGGGATACAAAAATATCCTCTTTTATCTGGTACCCTTTACATGACATTTATGCAAAAATATCAAGCCTGAGAAGACACTCTTCATGATCAAAGTGCAGTATTTGCCCACAGTGCAGCGCTGCATCCTGAGTGCTGCATCACGCTATCGTTAGCAGCTCTGTCAAGCTTTTATTGGATTTGTGGAGTGTTACACTCTCCTAACCACAGCCAAACCTGTTGTCTTGAACATCATGAAGACTACAGCAGCTTACCTGCAATCATTTTCCTTTGTGATTTAAAAAGGGAAACACCATTTTGCAAATATTTCTTATCTTGCAGTCTTTGGCACGTCGCAGGCTGAAGCGGAACTGCTAGATTTGATTTATTCTCTTCAGGAACTGAAAACACAGCAGCTGCTTCACCTGTCCACTTGCAGATGGTCAGTTTATGAAGTATGCTTGATTCGCATTACCAGATCCTGACTTTGAGACTTTTTTTTTTAACCTACTGCTTTCTAAGTTTTACTTTACATCTCTAAAATTCTGCATTTCTCTCTTTTTCTTCACAGTACGCTTTGCCAGACATCGATGATAAAGAGACAGAGTCCAGACTTTGGACATACATTTTTTCATCCAAACATGTGGAGTTTTAGGTGTGTTTATAACATTTGAGTGTGTGTGTGGACAGGCTCCGCCCTTATTGTACTACATTTGAACCTCACCATAATGATTAACAACCAGTAAACTTGTTGCTTTATGCTGCTTCATGGTCTTATCCCCCTTCCCCTCCTATTATCACCCCCTACCCCCCCTCTCTCTATCGTCCCTCTCTCTTCTTCCCCTCTTTCCTTTTCCATCCGGTCCAACACCAAAGATTTTCAGACATGATTGAAATTAAGAAAGTTTGGCCTCAATTACAAAAGGGGTTTATCCAGACATACCTTTGGTTTGTCTGAAGATTAATAACCCCTCTTGTTAAAGTAAAATCTGTCCAACACAAGAGGCCCTCAGCTCTCATCTGTCTGCCCAGCTGTTGGACAGGACAAGTTAAAAAAAAAAAAAAAAAAAAAAAAAACGTGGAGTTTTAGGGTGTATTCAAACTGGAAATAATCATTTGGTCCAGACCCAGTCTCCTGAACCTTGCGTTTGGTCTGTTTTCAGACTGCTGTCAAATGGACTTTCCCGTTTTGAACCAAAGCTTGTAAACAAAACCTTGTGACTAAAAACTTCTTCCCTCATTGGCTAGGAATTATGAGGGCGGGGCAAAGCAACAAGAGGCGTAAATTAGTCCTGCGTTTTGCAGTTCTTGTCTGAATAGTTCACTTATTCAAACTTTATATTTTGCTGACCAGTTTTAAACGTCTGTATGAACATCAGGTACAACACTCTTTACTTCCTTCTTTTTTGGTATGGCAAAGAAATGCTGCAAGGCGGTTGCCAAGGAGACGTCGGCTAAGAAGGTACGCTGATAAGTGTCTTCTGACTAGAGTAAGATCTTTAGCCCGAGCCTGAGTCAGACCAGAATTTCGGGTCGGGTCGGGCACTAAATGACAATCATTACGTTCGGGTCGGTTCGGGCCAGGCTTCTCTCTCGCTGACTTTTTTAATAAATATATTGTAATGGCTGCAAAGAAGCTCCTTAGGCGGTTGTCAAGCAGCTCTTTATTAATGCTGGATGTCAGAACGGTTACCGCACGAACCGAAAGGCACAGCCAGCTTCTTACTCAGAGGGAGAACGTTCACCGAACTTACACACACATGCACAGGTAGACCCCGCCCCCTCCCACCAGTCACCAGCCCACCGTTGATTGAGATACACTGTGGTCCAGCAACTGGCAGAAAGAGGGGGCGTCGGCCACACGCAGCTCTGCGCACGTGTCGTGAATGTAATATTCCCTCCGCAAGTCCGCATCTATTTTGTTTAGGTATCCCCGATATGGAGCAGCAAAAAGTCAAGGATAAACTTAAGACAGGGGAACTGAAAAGGCAAACACGCACCGCGGCTGTAGAATTTCTCTGCGTAATGAAGCGAGTGCGCATCAAGATCTCTCTTTCACTCTCTTTGTCTGGCCTCTTATTCTGTGTTCCAGCGTTATTTCATTGTGCAAATGCATTTATCATGTAGGGAGGAACCTCTACGCAGCGCTTCCGGCGGAACTCTATGCCGCAACAGCGAGCTTGACTACGCGCGCGGCTGCAGCGACCACTCTCTGTTCGAAAAAAATAACTTTCATGATCATAAAAATATGTAGATTATTCTACCTTTAAGAAATCTGGCGTTTTTTTTGCCAAAAGACTATGGGATAAATTGAAAGTTCGGGTTTGCTTCGGGCTCGGGCCTGCAAATCAAGTTAATTGGTCGGGCTCGGACCGGGTTCGGCTTTAATGCCCGCGGGCCTGTGTCGGGTCGGGCTGGATTTTTTAGGCCCGATCTTACCTCTACTTCTGACATATAGTTTGTCAGGAAAACAGTGAGAAGCAATGTGTATCAAATTAGGAGTGGTTTTACTGAGTCTGCACTCATTTGACCACATTTCAGTCAGACAACTCGTGCAGTAAGATATTTATTTTCACATTATTTTAGTTTGGCATTAGGTTCCGTACAGTTAAATAAAACAAGATCTCCATAAAAACTTTAGGGTAATAAACTACCCCCCAACGGAGCACACAGTTGGAAGCCAGGGAGGAGGGTGGGGGGGACGAACGCAGCCCTTGCGGTAAAGGAAGAGAATGAACACCTGGACTTTAATAGGACGCTGAACAGGTGAGTTGATTTACTGAACCACCCTAGAGGAGTAACCGAGTAAAGCACTGCTAGAGTAGTCTGCCTGAAATGCTCCCAAGGTCGCTCACTTTTGTGACTTGTTGTGTCTCATCGTTGTGGTGTTTTGGCGTTGTTTTAAGAGAATTCTGTTAAGGGACTACGAAGGTAGCTTTTAGGATGACATCACTGCAGCGCCGGGGGCGTAACGAGACACAGAAAAGCATGTAAGAAGCGTTTTCAGCGATGTTAAAATAAATGTTCTAACAAGTAAACAGTTGGACTCTTTCCTCTGTCTGATAAAACGACAAATGTTGCTTTACATGTGTCCACGACTCCAAGGTTTTATTCATTCTCATCTGTTTACATCGCGTGACGACTGGCTACGGTGGCCGTTCCGCTCCGAGGATGGAGCACATTCAGGCTGAGGAATCTCAGAGCGAATCGAAGCTCAGTCCGATTGGAAACCAACCGAGACCACCTCGGGTCCGAGACCGGAGTCCGCTTGGGTGTATTTAGGCTAAGAATTTGTTCTGGATTATAGGAGGAAACAAACTCTAGGTCACTTTAAGCAAACCACATCCAGCCTGAATACACCTTTATGCACCTCTGCCATCCTAACATACCTTTGGGATTCTGATTATTGCTCACATTGACACTGCAATACAGATAAAATACAAAAGCCCTACTTTATACACTTTCAAAAGTGTATGAACTTCTCCTATAAATACACACATTAAAATTATTCTCTTCTCTGCTCTCAAAGGTCAACATCCACGTCTTTTTCTTTGAGTATTTACCGACCCTGTCACCTACTTTGTATTGTGCGTGGACAAATGAATTAAGATTCAAGGGCCCTGGTAATGGAAAAGTGTTTTAATTTCCCTCTGACATTAAGATGTTGTGCCTCATAGGCATGTTGTGGCATGCTTCTCGGCGCCTGCTCTCTGGCTCTGCTGTTGCCCCCTATGTTCCACTTAAAGACTTCAATCACAGCAAAAGATCAAAAGAGCTGTTAAACTAATCAAGTGGAGACATGGGAGATGAAACTCCCCCTGCATTTGCTGGTTTTCCTATTAGCCCCCCCCCTCCAATACCGATAACCCTATTAGCAAACGGTGTAAATCCGAGGAGGAGTTTTGCAGACTCAATTGTCTGCAACGTATATAGAACAAACAATGATCCCAAACAAATGGGTGCGAATAAAAAGCAAAAATGAGTCGTGAAGTGCTGTGCTTCAGGAACAACAACCTGATCTTCTGCACCAGACGCACAATAGCGTGAATCTGTCTTTCACTGATGCAACAAAGAGCATTTTCTACAACCTAACCTAAAAAATCCATGAGCTGTGCTTCAGGATTAGACTGAAATCACAAGAAAAAATGTAAATAAATGTATATTTATTACATCACTCAGCAAGAGACAGGCTGAATATAAGCTGTGTGCTTTCACAATGAGAGGACAGTCTACTGTGGCCCTTAAATGCTCCACACGCCAACTTAATAACATCTCACTAGAGACTCTGCTGCTGCTCACGAGCTCTCAAAAGGCTTTTGTATTGGATAATAACTTGTTATCAAGCAGCTGAACTGAGGCATGTCTTGGATAAAAGGGTCAAAGGGCGAGCATACTCCTAATTTATACCTGTAAAAACAAAACAAAAAACTCTCAATAATCTAACAGGAAACAAGCAAGTGAAGCAAACCAGACAAAAAAAATAACCATTTGTGATTTTAATATCTTGCATTTTAATCCAATCTATTAATTCAGGTCCAGTAATTCAGAAAAACTGCTGAATGTTCTGCTACATTTAACTATGCAGGGGGGGGACGCGTCACTCTTTCTGCAGACCATTGCTTTCAAACGCGCAGCACACAACGACATCTTTAGACATTGTTTTCCCTTTGACAGCCTCATCAAGCCCAAACTGTAGCCCATATACAGATATCCAACCTTGTAAATATTCCATTTTGCTTTAATGCAGAAATGTAATGTAGTGGAACAAAGGTTAATTTGGCAGGTCTTTATGTTTCAAACGCTAATTAAGTGGTTTCAATTTGGAGCCTAAATAAGGCAAACAATGGGAAAATATATGCTGTTGGAGAAACAAATATCTGCAGCACAACTGAAATGAAGCAATTAATGTTGAACAACAGAAACTCATTAGTTTAATGGGAAAATAACAAATTTTAATGGTGCCGAGGGTGTTTTCATACCACTGTCCATTTGTTTGCTTTAGCTGATGATAAACGTGCTGGTATTAATGACATCTCCAAATTTCACTCGTTTTTCCAACCGTGTTGTTGAAAACGATCCAAAAAGACAAATTCATCGATGAAGGTCTGCACTATTATCTTCACATAACCTTTACCATTCAAGGAGAGACTTTCCCTGTTGATTAGAAGAGGAAAAAATTGGATTAAAGCAAAGAATACTTAGGCGAAAGAGAAGTTTTGATCTGATTACCGAGGAGGGAAATATGTCCTGACAAGCCACATAAACTCTTTGGAGCCGTGCTTTGAGTCTCCTTCTGCCAGTCCTTTCACAAGGAAGTTAATGATGCTGGCAAGAAGATGAATCACCTTAGACGGCACACAGAGCAGAGCTGACAACTGAGCATTGGCGAGTCTGACACCTGCAAGTACCAGAAGAAAGACTAATAGTCATGTCAGCTACTACCTGTAGGAGCTGAACGATGTCTCTCTGAGTTGAAAGAAACTGTCGCTTTGTATGTTGGAGTGAAGCAACTCGAGGGACATGGCTGACCAAGCCGCAACCAAACAGAAAGTGGAATCACAAACTATGAAAAAAGTGTTTCAGCAAACAAATGGGATTTTTTTTTGTATTCAGCTCAGAGAGGAAAGTTAGACAAGAAAAAAGTCAAACATGCAGTAAAACCTGTTATGAAGAGGTTTTGTAACCAACTTGAACAGTCTCTTCATATTACTAATTTCACAAAAGCAGATCACAAAACATAATAATAAAAAAACAAAAATAATATGTCATTTTCTCTATTCAAACTGTAGAATCCTCCTCTAGAGGAAGGGTCTAAGGGCAGGATTTTCCAGGGTCTGTCTTGTTCGCTTTAGCAATTAGATATTGTTCATAGTTCATAAAGTTTTGTACAATTATTGGTGTGAAGCCTGTTCAGATAACTGTGTTGTGATATTGGGCTATAAAATATAATGGAATTGAATACTTACTCTGCAGCTGGGCTGATAAAAAAAAGGTAAACTTGCATGTTGTGGATAAAGAAGAAAACACCTGACACTGTTAGAGGTTCCTCACAAAATGCAGACATATTTGTGATAAAATGGTTTTCCATTTGATCATTCAAATGGTGTTCAGGGGCCATTTTATGAGAAATCCTTCAAAATGTCACAAAGCAGAAACAAATCTGTCAAAATAAAGATAAGGCGCTGAAAACAACTCAATCAGTTCGACTAACGGATTACAAACACAGACCTAAACTCTGAGCTGTACAGAAAAGGCATAAATAAATAAAGTGACCTTTGGCTTTTTTTGACATTTATACTGGGTCTTTGTTGTTTGCATTGCTCCTTAATGACACAGCAATATCCTTTCTTGGAGTAAAGGTGCCTTTGCTGTTGGTGAAGCGGATGAACCATTCTCTTTTTAACCACCACCAGTCATGTTTATATAAAAAGTTATCGATCACATGTACAGCTGCCACCGCGCGATGGTGAGGCATCGGCACAATCTTCAAGATTAGCGGCCTGATTATTATTTTTTATTTTTGGGAAATCGTTAGCGTGGTCATGAATGTAGACAGCGGCCGTCAGTCAGTCATGCAGGGATGGCGTCATTACAAAATCAGGCGGCCACAGGGTGGTGGCCGGCACAACATCCCAAGAAACTCGGAAAAGGCAACCCCCAGCGCCCTAAACGAAAGAAAAGAATGCGACTAAAATGCGACTGCCGTCTCCCGAATACAAATGCAGCCACACACCGGATTTGCTGAAAAACGTGTATTTAGGTCACAATGCGGTGGCATTTTGGGATTTGTGACCTTAGTTTTATGGGTGAAGCACTCCTATAGGAGTGTGCAAGAGTAACAGGAACAGGAACAGTCTTCTTACTGACTAGGGTGGGTTGTTAAACAAACACAAGTGAGCTGTGCATATCCATAATATCAATAAGAATAATTGTTGCATTGAAGAAAATGTCAGAAAACAGAAATCATCAGAAACTGGCTTCCATCAAGGTTATGGTTGAGCTTTGTGTCTCCCCGTCTGCTTTGCAGCTTTTATTCTGAAGCAGGAAAACATGTTAAGTCCTCTCTGCCTTTTACTGGGAGCACTCTGCAGATGACAGGCCATCAGGGTTTTCGCTTTAGAATTTTTGGCTGCCGGGTTTATTGACCCGATGATGCCTCTGAACCTGAATCTGTTTTCATGAACGTTGGATGTGTTGCTCCTGGTGGGGAAGAATTTGATGCTTTAGATCAGAGGTGTCCAAATCCAGGCCTCGAGGGCCAACCTCCTGCTGGTTTCCAGTAACCCTGCCTTATCTGCTGCTGATTACCTGGATCAGGTGTGTTTAACCAATAAAGAGCTTCAATGTTAGGTTGGTTGGTAAATATGTAGGACATCGGCCTGCGAGGTTTGGATTTGGGCACCCCTGCCTTACAAACACGCTTTTCCTGGTGCTGACCAAACTTTCTGAAGTTCCAGTCGAAACTGTTTCCAATTTAAACTCTGACACCGGACTTGATGCCAGCGACAGAGAATAACATACACTCTTTGAACTACCTTAACTCTTTGACCATGTATGCAATTAACATAATTCCAACTGATGGTGACGCAAAGAAAAGTGGCTTTGCGATGATGTGCAACGTAAAGTGTTGCATATGAGCAAAAACCAGCTTTTCTTGGCTTTTTAATCTGTTGTAATTATGTTAATTGCGGAACCAATAGAATAGTCATTCATAGAACGCCTGGGCGTTAAAGTGTTAAAAGAATGAGCTTAACTAAAATCATTTTGTGCTTTTCTTTAAGCCAGCTGTTTCACGCAGCCTCTAAGGACTCCTCAGTTTGTCTGCCTGTATCTCCTAACTAGTCTTCCACCAGAAGATCCATTGGTCCATTTTCAGAAGTTGTTTTAGTCCCGTTTGGGGTTAAAGGTTTCCAGCTATCCAGCAAGGGTGAAGGTGGGGAACACCATGGTCAGATTGGCAGTCCATCGTAGGGCAACACAGAGACAACCCCACTAACTCCTATTCATACTTAAGGGACTATTTAGAGTCACCAAAACCTTTGAAGAATGTTTTTGAAATATGAAAGCAAACCGGAGAAAATCCATGAATGCACCAGGAGAACAAGCAAACTCCACAAAGAGAGGACCCAGCCGGGATTTGAACCAGGATCAAATACAATACAAGACAACCACTAAACAGTTTCTCCAGTTTGTGTGAGCATGACAGCTCCTGGGGAGGCGCCTGTCATGCTATGGTGTAGGTACCCTGACTGTAATTTGACACAGCAGCTCAACTTGGCCATTAAACTGTCCACATAAGCCTTAATGTTGTACCAATTTTCTCAAGGCCGAACCCCCGTCATAAAATCATGTCCCATCTGATAATGGCATAGTTCGGCCATTACCAAAGCTTGACTGCAGCATGCATTCAGATGTACTGACTGACAGCTCGGTGCAGCAGGACCTGCAGCTAAAACCACTGTCCCGTCTAAAAGGGGAAATTCATGTGCATCGTGTTTAAAAAGGGAGCCGTTATCAAAAGCCGCAAAACAAATGTGACAGAAAAAGGAGCTCGTCTTTTCTCCCAGGACCCTCATAAAGCCCCCATAGGGATGGCGTGATGAACGATTCAAGGCCAGCTCTGGCCCAGGGATGCTCCACTGAGCCGTGCTTTGATCTATCATCAGGACTTCCCTTATTAATGATGAGGTCACAGCGTTGAGGGTCACGGCATCGCTGATAAAAGTGCAAAGCCTGCTATTTGTTACGTCCCCAACATGACTGATCATAACTCTTTTGATGAAAAGGGACAAGATTTCAACCCGGCATGCTGTCACTGCAAAGACATGCCTGTTTTCCTGATAATGTACTGTCACATGTGTCCTACAGTGAATTCACCTCTTTCATAGGTAAGCTATAGGACTAAATGAAGTGATTATTATCACTTATACGGCAAAAACTGTAATTTTATTTGGATACTCACAGGCTATTGGGAAAAGTCAAAATAATGCTGGTTCTGTTCTGCAGGAGAGTATAGGCTAAATACAGAAAAATCCTCACAATAAAGTCTAACCCCACATATAGAAGTACATCTAGACATGTGGAAAAAGTATTTATTTGAAGGCCAACTGAAAACCTGATGATCTTCTCACTCTAACTAAATCCCAATTCACCACTTTTAGAAAAAAAGAATTGGTAACACTTTATATTAAGATTCCTTTACAAGCTTTGTTAATATGCTAATAAATATCTTACTAGCATCTTACACATTATTAATGGCTATTAATTTGTTAAGTTACTTCATGAAACTTGTCAAGCTTATTAACACTTAGGCTTGTGTGAGACATCTATAATGCTAATAAATGACTTACCACAACCCCAAACAATAATAATACTTCTTAATTTGTTAACAAAGGTTGTTAATACATCTTATTAAGCTTATTAACACTGACACATTTGTTAGGCATCTATAATGCCAATAAATGTATCATTACCATCTTAAAAACATCCTAATAATGATGCTTGTAAATGTGTTGAGTAAGTACTTATTGTATTAATAAATGTCTTACTAACACCCCAAAAATTCTATTATAATGCTTGCTAATGCGTTAACAAAGCTTGTTAAGGAATCTTAATATGAAGTGTTACCAAAGCATTTTAAACAGCCTCATAAATAATGACTATTGACCTTAAATTAAAAGGATGTTCCCCTTTTGGGTCATCCCCTCAGGGGTCGACACACCGAATCAGCTTTCACTAATTCGCGAATTTGGTTTTCAGAGATTCTAGCACCGGATGTCGTTCCTGAAAGAGCTGTGCATTTCATCCGGGCTGGGGACCAGCACAGGGAGACCCAGACTTGGGCCCTCTGGTTGTTACATAGTAAAGCAACTTAAAGATTCTCGCCCAAGCTAACCAAAAACTGGTTTCCCATGCACCAGTCCTGCATGCAGCCAACAGAGCTAACCAGCCGCTGACCGAAATAAAAATTATGATTAAAAAATGAAGTAGCTTTCTACAAACCCAATGAAGACAGAAGCGGCCTCTAGATCAAGCATCTCTAACCCTATTCCTCCTGAGCTACTGCCTTGCTTGTTTTGCAGCTAATCCCACTTAAGTAATTCTTGATTAGCTGGACCTGCATGTCCTGTGCAGGTTTGATGATTTTGCACCCACAGACACCCACCTATCCTAAGGCTTTAGGAAAGGTAGAAAAGACATCTGACCAAGACAAAGGAGAAGAGCATTTCAGTAACACTGCTTTGTTTTTTTTTTTCTAAAAATGCGACAAAGTCCTTGAACACCTGTGAGGAATTGTGCAAAAACACTACATCGTCATTAGGATAGATTTCTGCAGGCTTTGTGGCATTTTCAAAGAATTGCCCATTAGTGCGCAACGTTCAGGAAGATCAAGCCATGAAGTTCAAGTCTATTTGCTTTAATATCTTATCTGATTCTGAATCTGAATATAAAATCCTAGCGTGTGATAGAAATGTGTTTTCTTGGATTAATATAAACTTCGACACCGTCAGCATGCAAACAAAAAGGTGTTTTTCCACCCATTCTCCCCAGTATATTACCTTCCTTACAGTTTAATCTCCAAACATATTAAACCTTCCCATCAGATTTCCCACAAAAGTGCAATCTATTCTCTCACCCTCAGGGATCTATTGAGGTTCATTGAATGAATCTCACACATCAGAGCAATCACTGTCCTGGTTGAGTGGCATTTCTCTCTGCACTTTCAGTCTCGCAGCCTTGTTCCGCTTCATTTGAGCCGACATCCGGCCCAAGAATGATCGGAGCTGCCAGAGGAGTCTTCCCAGACATTTTGTGGGCGTATGGACGTCCTGGGCTCCTCTGTATTCATTAGCAGGCGAGTCACAGTGGTGCGATGGAGCGTATCCTCTCAGCAGCCAGCAGGGACTGTCAGCTGAGTGACGGAGACAGATCGCTGGTGGACCAGTGAGGAGACCTGCCATAGATTAACTCGTCTACCAGCAGGGGGACTCCGCGATGCCATTTGTTTAAGTTAACTGATACTTTTTTTTCTAATTAACTTCAAAGAGTATTTCAGGAAAAATAAGGAAATAAAACATCCTCTGGCAAACTCCATGAACTCAAAGTCGTGGACAGACTTTCGGATTTTCTGCAGAGGTTGACTTTGACACAAAGACCACTGTCCTTGACTGGTTGGGGCAGTTTACTAGTTATATCCATTGGATTTTTCTGCTTTTCTTTGTGCATATCTAGTTTGGTATTTGTCATTGTGTTGATGCATATACACTACAGCTGGGACTCCTGTCCTCTGCAGTCTGATGTGGAAAAACTTTAATTGCGCATTTGAAATTCACACCTGGAGCGCTGCGATTAGCCTTCTTGTCAGTGTTGTATTTCCTGGTTTATGTTTTGAGTCACTTCTTATTTCCTGTCATTTTCAGAGAGGACTGCCGGAAGCACAGAGCAAACTGCAAAACCACTGCCTCCAGAATGAGGCTAAATTTGTCTCAGCATTCAGTATTTTCACTATCAGAAGTGTGCTTTAAAGACACACTCCAATAAAAATTGTGTTTTTATATAAAATAATTTAAGATTAAAACTGTATTTCAGAGTGCTTCATCTTTCAAATTGTGATGAATTAGGAGCAGGTAAATTTGTCAGAGGGGGACTTTAAACAATTATTTGGGTTTAAGCGTTAGTGGGATACGTTTTCTGACATTATCTTACAGTCTGTATATATTTTTTGAGCAATGTTACCCACAAAACAATAATGATAAATAAAAATTGTTTTTTATTCTAACGTTGTTTAAAAATACAACTGAAGATTAGATTAAATAAATGAAACAAACATTTCAATTTTGTGGATAGCAGCAAAGTATGACCAAAATATTCTGCGTTGAATTGGAAACTGCTTTCATTTCCTCAAATCAGTCTCCATTTACAGCACGCTGTCAAAGTTGGACTTATCTCTCACAGTCTAACCAAGTGGCCTCTGACACAGAGCATGAAATGTTGCCCTCGGGGCAAAATGTTGTTTCCTCTGCAAAATAAATCCAAAATGGCTATCCCAAGAAGATTCCCCTGAGCCCAGAGATGTTCATGCTTCAGATTAAAAAAAGTGTAATTCCATAGCCGTCTGGCTGGAGAAAAGGAATTTAAGAGTTGTGCGGATGCCAACCCGATGCCACATCTTGGAAGGGGCTATTGCTTCAGAAGTAGCTCGGGGCTGTGTCCTTCCTCATGTATTTGTGCAAGAGCATTAGCTTGTTTTCGGTCTGCCTCGCCCTCCTCACAAACTTTAAGAAGTAATCTTTCTCAGAGCATGGCTGCTTTTGATAAGGAATCTGAAGTGGGTCAAGGACTCCAAGTAAAGTCATTGAACAGTAATTAAACACCCGCCGACGCTACAGTTCCAACACACTCTGCCATCGTGAGGTATGAGATAGAAATCCATGCAAGGATTTGGAGGGCTTTTGTTTCCCTCTTCTCTGGAGTGAAATCATTTTGGTCTTTACCCTTTTTTTTCTGGAGACGCTTTATAATTAAGGGAGCAGAGTCCTTATTCAGGCTCTGGAGGGGGGACATTCTGTCTAAAATACACTGATACACCCACTCCAAGGACCAGCAGATTTCCATGTGGATGAGAAATGCTGCGGGTTCTTCCTTAAATACAGAAGATATTTGCTATAAAATATAGATATTGCTCTTTCCAAGAAAAAAAAGGTGTGTTCTCAAAAGTTAGGGTTGATCTTTGCATCAAACTCCATTAAAAACTCAATTCAAGCCAATTAGCTAATTGAATTGTCTCCTTCTATGCGAAAAAGGGAACATTTTATAAAATCATTTTGGAAAGCGTCGTCTTCTATGATCTGTTCCCGGACCAGCACAGAAAGTTCTGAAAGTCAGGAGAAAAAAAGCTGAAATCCAGTCAAATGTGGAGAACAATAAGATGACTAATATTCCCACCAATGGGACCACCATTGGCATGTTAAATTCATAATCTGTCTCTCTGTAAGAAAACGATATTTGGCTGCCTCCTCCATCCACTGCAACGCAGAGCCTGTGGTGTTTTTCCTCTTTAGAGGAGCCATTGGCTGAGCATTTGAAGTGTTTAATCTGTAGCTCCAGAGACTAAGGTCACCTTTTACTACGCCCCCTTTCCCCCCCGTTTCTCTGCTCTTGCTTAGTTCTGGCAACATTGCCATTTCACACACTATTAAAAGAAATCTGCTAATGCAGGGAAGCAAGGTCCTTGGCTTGTGGAATGGAAAATGACGGTATTTCTGAATTCTGTCTTTCTAAAAAGACCCTGGGCGTCTTGTGCAGGGTTTATGACCCTAAGATTAGTCCCCTTTTTGAGCTAGATGTACTGCTCTGGGCTATTTCTGCCAGAAACTGATTTTCATATTGATGTGCGACGTTGAACCCTCTCCAGTCCACATATTGGCTCATGCATCACCCAGACTCTGCAGCTGTCAAGCCTCAGTGATAGCAACTGAAGCAGACAATTCCTCTGTTAATAAATAAACAAGTGCGGCTCTGCAAGTAAATATTATATTCTGAACGTATGTGGCATCCATACTGCACATTTCATTACCATTAATTCTGGGTGCTGATCAATCTCAATTTTTGTCCAGATTTCCTGTAAATAAGTGAAGGAACTTCTGGCTGTAACACGTGCTGATTGGTGCCTTAATAAACTGTTTCAGCAGCCGTGCTTTCCTAAATTCTGTCCACTGCATCCAGGAAGCATCAGAAAGTAGAACAAACACTAATCCCTCATTCTTCCTCTTGGTGTGTAACAAACGAAGTGATCAGACACAAGTTCCACTAGATCAAGAACATTCAATATACTTTATGTTTCTGGCCTCTTTGCCCTTGCAGAGAAAAAAAAAAGTGCAGTTAGGGAATTACACAGAGACGAGCTTTGCACGGATTATGGAGCAAAGACTAAGGAGAGATTATACAACGCCAGATGTGTCGCTCTCCAAGGAATAAGAAAATGTGCAGTCCCCTAAGAAGCAGCCACATCATCCTGGTGCCGGTGAGCGTCAAGCAGCGGGGCGTCGGCGTCCGCCGTCTGGAGCGTCACGCTGTCTGTCTCTGAGAGAGCAAGATTTCAGGTTTAGGAACCCACTGTCTTTTCATGTTCTTGACACATCATCCGTCATGCTTTGGACAAGCGTTTTCCAAGTTGACTGACTGACGATAATGCAGCATTAGCCTCGCTTTTGCTCAGAGGAAAGCGTCATTTCTGTTTATGCATTCCTGATAGAAGAAAACACAGAATTAAAAATTTAAATTTGTTTGTGAGACCTTGAAAGCTTCTGTATTTTTACCACCACACCCCTCTAATTGTAAAGAATGTGTTATTTGATGAGTATTTCAAGGCTGCAGTCCATGAGCTATGACTCTGCAGCAGAGAAACCAGCATGCTACTGTGGGTACCGAGTTGCGTTTTATTGAGCCGAGGCTTGTCAGCATTTTTGGCGAGCTGGTAAAAAATAATTGTGTCATCCTTTATGAAGCAGTGTTGGGTTGACAGCATCCAGAGAAGCTTCATTACTCTGCTTTTTATCCGGGTGTGAAGAAGGGACAAGAAGTCTGGGTGATGAATAACGTCTCTCTCGCACCAAGTCAAGGTAAAACACGCTGGCAGTGCCGGCGTGCTCCAACGCATGTACTCGGAATATCTAAATTGAAATCAATTCAGCTGAAAAATTAGAGCGGCTTGCCATAATGGTTTTTATCTGACGCCCATCAATATACGTATTGATCTGACAGAAGAATCAAATCTCGGGAGAACCAGGAGGGAAGAAAAAGGTTACACAAATATCTGAGCACAGCTGAAACAAAAGTACCAACAAAGAGAGTGACAGCTGTTTATCCACCATTTCACCAGCCTTTCACATGGAAAAAACGGAAACTGAACAACAGAAAAAGACCTTTCTTTAAAAAATAAACTTATCAATAAAGTTTTTCAACAACAAAACAATCCTTGGCTGTGTCAGAATTCCCACCCTAACTCCTAACTACTGAAACAGTGCCGCACTTCGCAGTGCCCGAATCTTAAACCGCGCGGACACCATGCTCAATACTTTTTGGTTTGTCGGTGAATATGGCAACATTGGCTTCACCAAGTAAAAAAAATCCAATTGATATGAGCTTTTGCGACAATCATTTATGAATCCACTGTCTTCTGAAATTAAAAACGTTGATGGTTTATTACAAAATGCAGTGAAATTCTTTTTTTTGGCAAAAATTGTTCTAATGCAATGCAATGTGATTAACATTCGCCAATCTATTGAACACCAATGCACATTGGTTTTTCCAAAGACTTTTGAGAAATTTCTGAGGCACTTGATTTTGAAATTGTAGATTAGCACTAAAATGACAAATTACACTATAAAGAATTACACTATGTAGGGAAGTAGGAAGGTCGGACACAACCCTAATTTGAGAAAACATGCTTGTGACTAAATTGTTTTCTTAAAATAAGAATTCTTAGTAAAACCATTTTTATTAGCCCATTAGCAGATTTTTGGTTGCTTAGAACTTCTGCCAGTAGGAGTAAGTTCAGTTTATTTTAAAAGAAGACTGTGTTTGCATTGTGACTTTTTAATGGATTTAAAATTATCATATTTCAGAAATGTCTTTTCTTAGCTTTTCCTTCATTTGGTTACCACAGTGGGTGGCTCCGTCATATCAGACTCACATGATCAAATAATCTTTTTTGATAAAATTATTTATTTTAGCAGCTCATTTTCCTATATGGAAGTAAGATGACTCGATCTCTGAGGCCGCCTTTCCTCTTTATTAGGTGTGCGCCCATTTCATGACATCAACCTACAGGTCAGCCTCAACAGCGTGTTTGCGTTTTGCCCACAAAAACAAACATCTGAACTTTTGCAAAGATGGATGTGCACATAAAATGAGACCGTTTAATCGATCCCCGCATACTCCCCAGAGAAAGCGGTGTGTCTGTTAGCCTGGGGGCGGTGCTGGCTGCACAGACTCTTCCTGGAAGGGGCTGTTTCCCACTTTGTGACATCACAATGTGAGAACACTCATTTTCGTGGATTGGGAGGGTTGGTGCTCAGAGAGCAGGTTTTTAGAGGAATACTCAAAAGTAGATTTTGCATGAAAAATGAAAATATAGAAATAGAAACAAAAAAAAAACAACAAATTCACTGGCTAAATTTAATCTTGTTGTGCTACAGGTTAAAAAAGCCTTTGCCGACTGTTTCCAGTGCAGGGCGACATTGGAGCGTGTCAACTTTAGGTGTAAATTAGTGTCTCACAGCTCCTAAATGAGACTCACAGAAACTTCTCATGTGATTTTCCAGTCCCACACCTCTCTTGATTGTGTTTACATTTTCACCAGCGCACTAAACAGCAAATTTTACAGCAATTTTACAAAGTAGGATTTTAATAAAACACCAGAGAGTATGCAGAGCAGCGAGGCTGAAATTCCCTTCATGACTTAGGAAGGAGGCTTCAGGGACTCACTCCTGAAACTAGGCCCAGAGAGCCTGACTTCCATTTCTACGCACAATCAGGCCTTCGCCCTTTGAGAGGGAGCTATTTAAGAGTGCAACTGAATGGATGTGTAACGAAATGGCATTTAGGAAGACCAAAGAGAAAAGACAAGGTGATTAATGCACAGAAAGAAAATAATAAAGCCACACGTGGATCTGCTGGGAAATATATAGGCTCTTGTTTTTCCTCATGGCAGAGATTAAGCACAAAATTTCCTGACTAGTATGGCTTCTACAGAGCCAATTTCTCTAGTTATCTTTCAGTCTTGTTTTGTCATAATGTAAAGACCGTTTTTTTCCTGTCCAAATCGTAGAGATAAAGTTCAACACTTAGCTAATGACTGAACCTTTCTAGGAGTGACTGTTTTGTTTCTTCACTAATTGGATCAGAAACTGGTGGACATTCATGCACAAGTCTCTTAGATCTTTGCTTAAACCCAATGTGCTAAAAAAGGACTTTTTTACTTGCAATTTATTAAGTGTAAAAACTAGCTTACGATAATTTATATGATGTAAACATTAACATAATGGGATTTCAAATTTAGAATTTTATTCATTGGTGTCCTACAATAACAAAGTAGCTAAATTCTAATATAGGAACCTTCACTTTTCCAAATAATTTAACCTTTTTAATTGGTAAGGTTTATTCTAGGATCACTAAAGTGACATTTAGACTGGGTTGTTTATTAGTTAAAATGGTGAAGGAAAGCTCTGCTGCCACCTAGAGCCACAGGATCCTTGACTTTCTTTACACATAGGAGAAATCGATCAGGCACCAGACTCAGAACAGGCTGATTGTTGCTGCTTGTTAGTTTCTTAGCAACTATTTTGATTTTCCAGCTTTTAAATTATTGTTATTAAATTATAAATATTTAAAGCATTGTTTCAAATAAATAAGTTGTAGAAGTCTGCGTATCATGAAGAGATCACATGAACAGATCACAACATTTTACTATACGGCAGTAGAGAATAACATCTAACAAAAACAGCTTGATAGAGTTAGCAAGATATTCCTATTGGGTCGTGTCCAAATTCTTTCCCTACTCAATACTTAGTGCATTCGCCATTTTTTAGAGCTGTCCGAATCTACAATTTTAAAATGCCCTAGACATTTCCCAGAAGTCTCTGCAAAAAACCAGTAGCCATTGATACTCACTAGATCGGCGATATAGACCACAATGCCGTGCCTTTGAACATTTTTGCAAAAAAAAAAATGTATTTAAATGTCTCTTTTAATAAACTACAAACATTTTCATCATCAGAACACAGTGTACTTATAAATTGTCTTCGTAAAGCGCTTATATCAATTTGATTTTAGTACTGAAATCTGTGAGAGTCATGCTTGCCGTTCCCAAAAAAAGGGTTAGGAATTGCTTTTAAAATTCAGGGCACTACATAGACCTCCACTACATAGTTTTTAAGTAATTAGGGTGGGAATTCTGACTCAGACTTGGACTTCAGGGCTCAAAAAGTTTCTTAATAAACGATTTAAAATTGATAGCAAGTCTTTTGTTTAACGCAAACAATGACCTACAAAAAACTATTTTTAAAGAAATTTTTGAAATCTCAGCATGGATCCACAATAATCAAAAAGACTTATAGTTAACAGCTTCCTAATTTTTCCATTAATTATCTTTTTTACTAGCCTAATGTAGCAATTTTAACTATTTTTACTTTGAGTGTTGAAGCTACTTAAAAGAATTATTCCCCATTTAAGTGCTAAATAATAATAAAAGGAGACTAAAATAAAAATAGGGAACAACCTGGATCACTTATAACACTTTCCTTTTTTTTCGATAGATCCGATCTGATCAGGACTAGAGTATTGATATGAAAATCAAATGACTCTAGGCGGGGACAAACAATTCTGATAGACAAATCCGAGATTTATCATAAAACCAACCCAGCCTTCCCGAAAACCTCCTAAGCGGCTTCAATGAAGTATGTGTCGTCAGTAGGGACATTCCAAACCTATCTCCCAACCATAGCCTACTGGATGAACTCTTTGGTATCTGGGGCTTTTTTCCATAATTACTAAATGGGAAGGCATAAGGTTCTGGGAATTGTAGTTTTTGATGGATTAAAAAAAAGAATCTCTGCTAGTGAGGAGCGTATGACATTTGATTTACTTCTGTCTTTAAGCTTCTCCCTTTAGGGGGAAAATCATCTGACGGTCTCCTCTTCACTAACCAGCCATCCTTTACATCCACTAACCTCCTCCTTGGTCCTCCTCTAGACCTTTTTCACCAGCTTATCCTCATGATCATCCCTCTCAGTAATAATACAGACATCTCCATCTGCTTCCCTGCATTTATCTCCAAAACATCACGAGTTCCTCTGAGAATTCCCTAACTAATTGATTCCTGCGGTTCAAAATATGGACTCCGTCATCATTGGAGTAAAAATTCATGAGCAAATGCCTAAACTACCACGTTACTTTCATCCTTCTCATGCTACAGAAGAAAATGACAAGCAGTGCCCCAAACAAAGAGCCCTTAAGAGGAGCATTTAGTGAGGGTGAATGTCACTGAGTAATGGTGGGGTATGTTGCCCCCAGGGCTCCTCCCAGCTGACAAAGTGAACCAGTGACAACCCAACTTCCTTTATCACTCCAAGCAAATATAGGCTTTAAAGAGCACACCAAGTCAATATCAAGTTGTTTCTCATAATTGTTATCACCGTCGTCAGCCACACAAATTCTCCTCAAAGTGTCCTATTTTTACGTGAACTTTTCCTCTTGGGATGAGTTTTACAGTTATAGTTGCTAAACAAATACTCAATGGGAGTTTGTTTAATTCTCCAAATGTGTTATCTAAAATTGATCAAAGCATGAACAGAAAGAGTCAATTAGTGGCGTCGTTTTTTTGGCCTAGTTGATCTCTGCTGGTATATTGTGGAATGCAGAATAAATATCAGATGCGTAGCTTATCTGGCAATCCTCATTTTGGAAACCCGCCAGAGAAAAGTGCAGAAGATCAGTGTATAATGACTTGAATTGTTAGATTAATGAGACATACAGAGGTAAACTCGGCACAACCTCTCTTCGCTCTTAATTGGTGTAACTTAAAAAAAGCCGCCAAGTTTACAGCTGCAAGATTCATCTAGGTAAGAGGAAATGCGGGGAACAAAAACGGTACCCGGCTTTTTACGGAGCATTTACACGGAATTAAAAATAAAAGTACTGAGCATCATTAGCTTTATCTTGTTGTACCCCTGTCTGCGGGGCTGCGATAAAGTACCAACTGCGAAGCAGGATAAATTCTCTGGGTAGAGAGAATACACCTCGGAGCCAGCCATTTTACAGGACTGGATTCAGCGCGCTATGTGCTGAGTGCCAGCCTCTTTATTAAAGTGGGCCTGATGTATTTAGAGCCACTTTATGGCCTATCAAAAAGGAGCTTTGCACAAGGATGTCTCTGGTTTAAAACCATCTCCTCATACCAAAAGGAGGAGAGGAAGGACATGTCAAAGATGGTATCCTGAAAGTGAAGTCATTTCAGGAATTCTCAGAACAAAAGAGGGAAAAAAAGAAAGGAACAGGAAAAACTGAGATTGTGTTGAATATGCAAACCTTAAGAATATTGGAAAAGATCAACCACAAGGAAGACATGAAGAAAAATCATTTAAAAAATTACTTATTCTAAATAAATATACATAAATGTTTTATTCATGAAAGAGCCCATAAAGAGAAATATATTGTTTTTGAGAACTAAAGATAATATTATTTTCAAGTAGCCACTAAATTATTTGAATTTTTCACATCCTGGGAACTGCCATAACTATGACCACATTGATAAGACCAGCAATACAGACTATGACTTTACCATCCTTCTTATAATGCTGCAGACTTCTATGCAATCAAAATGAATTGAATCATTTAGTTCACATGATAGGAGGCAAAAATGTTCTTTAGTTCCAAGTTTTAAGGTTCTTTTTCTTTCCCAAAAAGACACCTATAGCTTTCTGTCGTGTTTAGACTTAGAATTGTGAACAATTGACTTCTTAACATGAACACAGCCTACAACAGACATGTAAATGTCAGAACCAGAACCTGAAAGGACGTACTTTAAATTGAGTAGCAGATATACACAGGTAGGGCAATGAAAATAAGCAGCAGGTGTGGTGATGAACACAGGCCAGGTGGGAATAATTAGCAAGAATCAACACAACATAAACCAATAATATATGCATATGTAATACGATAGATAGATAGATAGATAGATAGATAGATAGATAGATAGATAGATAGATAGATAGATAGATAGATAGATAGATAGATAGATAGATAGATAGATGGATGAATGTGTTTGTCCGTATACATATATATATATAAATATATATATATATATATATAGAGTGAGAGAGATTTTTATATAGATGTCTGTATATATAGATATATGTGTATGTATATATATGAATATATGTGTGTATGTATATATATATATATATATATATATATAGAGAGAGAGAGAGAGAGAAATTTATATATAGATATGTTTGTACATATATATATATATATATATATATATATATATATATATATATATATATATATATATATATATATATATATATATATATATTTATATATAGATGTTATATAGATGTTGTATACATATATATATATATATATATATATATATATATATATATATATATATATATATATATATATATATATATATATATATATATATATATATATATATATATATGTGTATATATAAATAGTTTATATATATATTTATTTAAATATAGATATTTCTATATATACTATATGTGTATATATATATATATATATATATATATGTGTATATCTATCTATCTATCTATCTATCTATCTATCTATCTATCTGTGTGTATATATACATATATATGCATTATATATATATATATATATATATATATATATATATATATATATATATATATATATATATATATATATATATATATGCTATATATATATAAAAGTCTACTGGAAACTGTAGATGAAGCATTGAGGCAATTCCTGCCACAATAATCACAGGAAACCAATGGAACTGGTTTACTTCAGCCAGCAGTGATCCGCAGAGATGCTTGGCTATAAGAGCAACCATGGAAAGCATTACACCATGGAAGCAACGGTTAGAGGACAAAATCAAGGCAACTCGGAAGGATGTAAGTAAGCTGACAGAGGCTCAAAGAGGTACAATGAGAAAGCAAGTACCTAAGAGATACAGCCAGATGCCCATACCTGAAGCACTTGGAAACTGCCAAACAAAGGCTCCTGGCCTTGAGCAGCCGCCTAAAGAGGTACACAAGAGACAATGAAGCCAGACGAATAAACAGGCTCTTAGCTCAACCTGCAAAAGTGTATATGCACAGTGGCAGGAGTCAAAACACCGAACAGACCCACCAAGGCTAAAAACTGAGCGGTGCTGGAAAGTATATGGGAGAAAGAGACAGCACACTTAGCAGCAGTGTGCCCAGTGGCTGGTCTCTGAGAAAAGAACATAGCAAACTCCTGAACAGAGAATCCAGTAACCATCACACTGGCAGACATCAAGAAAGAGTCTCAGGTAGAAAAACTGGACCTTTTAGCTGACATGATACATGCCTACTGGCTAAAGAAGCACACTCCCACGATCACCTGGCAGCACAAATGAACCAGCTGCTAAGAGATGTGACTCGAATGGCTTACGGAAGGGTGAGCGATCCACCAGTCAGAGGATCCCTCAAAGTGCAGTCCCATCCAACTACCGGCCAATAACCTGTCTCTCCACAACATGGAAGCTCATGTCAGGCATCATTGCAACCAAGATAAATAAGCACATGGGTCAGTGTGAGTAACACACAGAGGCATTGGTAGAGACTCCAGAGGAGCCAAACACCAACTCCTGGTCGACAGAAAAGTCGCTCAAGACTGCAAGTCCCGACACACCAACCTGTACACAGCCTGGATTGATTACAAGAAGGCCTATGACTCAGTGACACACATATGGATCACTGAATGCTTGGGAGCTGTATATCAACAGGACTCAAGAGCCTTCATAGGAAACTCAATGAAGGCATAAAACCACCCTTGAAGCCAATGGGAAGCCACTTGCACAAGTGTCCATCAAATGTGAGACATACCAGGGTGATGCTCTGTCCCTGCTGTTCTGCATAGGTCTGAACCCCCTCAGCCAAATAATCAACAAGACACAGCTGGATACCGACTCAGAAATGGGAAGAAGGCCCAACATCAGTCACCTCCTCTACATGTGGATGACATCAAGCTATATGCAAAAGGCCGAGGCGTGACAGTGACTCCTGATCCACACACCACCAGGAAGTTACAAGTACCTTGGAGATTCCGCCCAGGCAAATGTAACCTCAGGCAGGCAGCAAGGAAGCTGCAACAGCTGATACCTCCAACGAGTGAGGCAAGTCCTGAGAAGACAGCTCAGCCCAGCAAAAATAAGGCCGGGCAATAAACAGCTACACTGCCAGTTATCAGATGCCTGCGAGAATAAATAAGATGGCAAAGGAAGAGAGTACAGACCACGGATATTAAAACACAGGAAGCTCCTCACCATGCATGGAGGTTCCACCCCCGTCCAGCACCCTGAGACTGTATGCTGGCCACAAGGAAGGAGGCAGGGCTAGTAGGCGTGAAGCCACTATCGGATGGAAACATCAAGATGCATGAGTACATCAAGCTCAAGGCCCCAACTGACAGTGTGAAGTGAATGTCTCAGGCAATGGAGAGCAGAGGATACAGTGCTGGAGGACGAATCCTCATGGGAGGACAAGCCCCTGCATGGAGTACCACCGGACCATAACTGAAGTGGCTGATATCAAGAGGAAGTCTACCAATGGCTAGAGAGGCTGGCCCCTACTGCAGGACAGCACTGAGGCCACTCATCCTGGCAGCTCAGGAACAAGCCTGAGTACCAGAGCGATAGAGAGGCTCAGATCTACCCACCAGACAAGACCCAAAGGTATAGGCTGTACAAAGAGGCGCCTAAAACAATCCAGCACATAACTGCAGGATGTAAGATGCTGGCAGGTAAAGCATACATGGAGCGCCACAATCAAGTGGCTGGAATAATATACAGGAACATGTGTGCAGAATATGGACTGCAAACCCCAAGGTCAAAATGGGAAACGCCTTCCGAAGGTGGTAGAAGATAGGAGGGCAAAGATCATAGTGGGACTTCAGATCCAGATTGATAGGATGGTAATGGCCAGACCAACCCAGACATTGTAGTGGTGGATGAGAACAGAGAAAACCCGTTGTAGTGGATGTGGCAGTGCCAGCGATGGAACAGCAGGAAGAAGGAACATGAGAAACTGGAGAAATACAGGGGACTCAGAGAAGAACTGGAAAGCCTGGAAAGTGAAGGTGACAGTGAATTGCCTGGTAATTCTAGACACTTTGGGGCAGTAACCCCAAGCTGGAGAATGGCTACAACAGATACCTGGAAGACCTCAGACCTCTCAGTCCAGAAAAGCGCCAGTGCTAGGAACAGCTAAGATACTCGCGGAGACCTCAAGCTCCCAGGCCTCTGCTGAGGGCCCGAGCTTGGAGGAGAAACCACCATGGAGGTGAGAGGCGTTTTTTTAGAGTGAAGTGAAAGTGGTGCCTGTGGTAATTGGAGCACTCGGGCAGTAACCCCCAAGCTGGAGGAGTGGCTACAACAGATGCCTGGAAAGACCTCAGACCTCTCAGTCAGAAAGCGCAGTGCTAGGAACAGCTAAGAAACTGCGCCAGGACCCTCCAAGCTCCCAGGCCTCTGGTAGAAGACCTGAGGCTTGGAGGGAGAAACCAACCACCCACTCTCACCCTCTGTAGGCGTTAAAAGTAATAACGCACACTTAATCGGCCATTAACCCTTACATGTTGTGAATGAATACAGGACACAGAGTCTGCTCTCTGCAATTCACTTGAAACAAAATAAAACACAGTTATAATAAACACAGTTTGCAGTTTCAGACTTTGCTCTGTTTCCATAAAATTATCTTTTGTAATAAAATACAATTCAAATGATTGACTATACACAAGCTGTTCCACGGCAGATTTGTGGCAAAGTCTGTAGCTGTTATCAATTGAAGTAATTCATGTAACCCTTGTGCTATCTTAGATGACCCCCTCCCTTACATTGACTTGTTCTCCCTACCATGACCAAGGTAGATAAAGGTGGAAAGATTTCATGTAATCCATGGACACCAGTGAAGATCACAAATCATTGAAGAAAAAGGTTCAGAGCACTGTCTAGTGGGTCTACATGACCCAACACCCAATGTTAAAGTGCCTAGGATAGCACAATGGTTAAGTTGGAAAAGATATACAGTATTTGTGTGTATATACACTGATCAAAGAAATACTCGCGCAACACTTTTGTTATTGCTCCATTATTTATGAGTAGACTCATAGATGTGAAACATTTCCACAAACACAAAATAACCAGTTCTCCTAGAAATATTGTTCACAAATCTGTATAAATCTGTGATGTGAGCACTTCTCCTTTGCCAAGACAAGTCATTCCACCTCACAGGTGTATACATATCAAGATGCTGATTGAACAGCATGATTATTGCCTGGAAGTGTGCCTTAGGTCTAGCCACAAGAAAAGGCCCTCTTAGAAATCTTCAGTTGTATCACACAGCACAATGCCACAGATGCTTCATGAAGTTTTGAGGGAGGCGTGCAATAGGGATGCTGATAGCAGGAATGTCACAGAGCTGCAAATGCTCACATGTGATGAGCGTCTGTACGTTGGAGAGGTGTTCTCTGGATGAATGCAGTTTACACTGTTCAGGGCAGATGGCAGACAGCTTGTGTGGCGTGATGTGTGGTGAGCGGTTTTCTGATGTCAATGTTGTGGATCGAGTAGCCCATGGTGGTGGTAGAGGTTATGGTATGGGCGAGTATATGTTATGGGCGAAGGAACGGTGCATTTCATTGATGGCATTTTGAATGCACAGAGATACACAGGCCACAATAGACAACCTGATCAACTCTATGCGAAGGAGATGTGTCGCACTTCATGAGGCAAATGGTGGTCACACCAGATACTGACTGGTTGTCTGAGTCCCCTGACCCCCTCAATAAATTAAAATTGAAGATTTCAGAGTGGCCTTTTCTTGTGGCCAGTCTAAGGCACACCTGTGCAATAATCATGCTGTCTAATCAGCTTCTTGATATGGCACACCTGCGAGGTGGGATGGATTGTCTTGGCAAAGGAGAAGTGCTCACTATTACAGATTTATACAGATTTGTGAACAATATTTCAGATAACTGGTTATTTTGTGTATGTGGAAAATGTTTCACATCTTTGAGTTCATACCATAAAAAATGGGAGCAATAACAAAAGTGTTGCGTTTATATTTTTGGTCAGTGTATATATATATATATATATTTATATATACTGTATATATGCGTGACAATGAAAATGGAAATGAGATAGAAACTTGTGAATTACTTTGTCCGATATTTTTCTCCAAGCAGAAACTCTTGATGGACGCATAATCTTCATACAGCATCATCAAAATCTCAGACTCCGTCTCACTGGAGTGTAGCACTCTCTTTTTTTCTCCACGCGTTTCCATGGTGACTCGGGATATAGGCGATCCATTGAAAATGCCTTTATGTATTTTTTTCTACTTGTCCTGTCCAACAGCTAGGCAAACAGATGAGAGCTGAAGGCCTCTTGTTAAGGCCTCATAATTTACTTCAACAACAGGTGTTATTGTGGGTGGTGATAAGGTGCTCGTCTGGGGCTGCGGTCACTCTTCTCGGGTGGGGCCCGGCGTTGGGCCCTCCCGGCGCGGCGGAGGGGCTGCTCTCCTGGTTGGGCCGGAGCTGCACTCTCTGTCCCCCCATGCCTCCCTGCTCTCTGGCTCTGGCTCCCGCGGCAGTCCTGCTGACCCTGGCCTGGGTGGCGGATGTGATCGCCCGGGGGGCGGTTGTTCTCCGCCTGCTGCCGTGTGCCGTTGGGGGGTTCTGGCTGCTGCGGCAGGGGGCCTGGTGTGGGGACGGCTGGGCACTTTCCCTCCTTCTTTTCACATTCCACCATCCATTTTAGAAGAACATAAACACTCACTTGAGCACAGGTGTTAGCTCACCTTTGCACTACTAGTTTGAGTGATTGAATGAAATATTTCACACTAGTTGGCTTGAAGGCGTAAGTATGCATGTGTGAACACTATCTGTATCGTGTACATGTCGACATGTGGAGATTTTTGGAGCCAACAGGTATGTTTATAACATTGGAGTGTGTGTGTGTGGACAGGCCCCGCCCTTATAGACTTGTATTACATCGGAACCTCACTGTAATGAGTATTACCATCCAGCAACTTGTTGCTTTATGCTGCTGGTGGTCATGGTTTTACCCCCCCTTTCTATAATCACCCTCCTATCCCTCCCTCTCTAACATCCATCTCTCTTCTTCTCTCCTTTCCTTTTCTGTCCGGTCCAACACAAAAGATCTTCAAGTATGATTAAAATGAATAAAGTTTGGCCTCGATTACAAAAGGGGTTTATTCAGACATACCTCTGATTTGTCAGAAGATTCATAACCCCTGTTGTTAAAGTAAAATATGTCCAACACAAGAGGCCTTCAGCTCTCATCTGTTTGTCCAGCTGTTGTACAGGACAAGTTAAAAAAAAAAAAAGAAACCAAAATCTGATAGACTTCTATAGAGAAATAAACAGCTATAACTTAGTCATTCTATTAGTCAGAATAGTCATTTTTGCTCTGATACCCTTTTCTAACATGTTCTTGATAATCCTCATTATTTTTATATTTTTTCTGTAGTTCAAGTTATTCAAGTTATACAGTAAGATGACCAATCAAATGCCTCAATAAAAGTAGGTGGAGCCTGCTGGCTTAACGTTCAAAGCATTTAATTGACGGATTTTCTGTTGCCCTATTTCAAGTGGTAGGGGTGTGGCCTTCCAACAAGCTAACTTCTGTTTGGTGAGAGTGTTTGCGATAGAAACATTGACTGAGAGGGGCTCAGACCAATCACTCCATCATGGTGACAAAAAAGTAGCTCTAACAAAGTTCTCAAATAGAGTCAATGGTTTGAGAGGACGAGCAATAGGAGCAACAACAATTTGTTTATGTAATTATCTTCTTGAACCACTTTTTCAATTCATCCTGTTAAGGTGTATGATTCTTATGTTACATGGCCTCAAAACAACATTTGCAGTATATTTAATAGCATTGAGCTCTATTTGGGTGATATCGCAATTTTTACATATCTGATGCAACTATCCGCAATCTAGCCGGCACATCTGTCTGTGGAAACGCCAGCCAAATTGGGGATTACCTTTTCAAACGATCTGGTTGTGACCTGAATTGAACCGCTTCGTACTGGAGGTGTGGCTTGAAGTGTAGATAGAAAAATTTAATCTGTTTGTAAGTGTGTCTCTCTTCTCCCTCATGGAGTGTCAGACTTGCTTCACTGATAAGATTTGCTTGCCTATACCCTTGTTCCAGTAAGAGCACTCCAGCCACATTAAATCCGTCCAATCAAAAATCAGTTCATGTTACGCTCTTCAAGCTTTACCGTTAAATGTAAACCTTGTAAAACAATCAGAGAGAAATCTTATATTCCTGTAAATCAGCCCTTCCTCATCCTGATCGGAAGCGCATTTTTCAATCACGGGAGCACACTGCTTCCTGACAAAAAAATAAATTTCACAGCTCACACGTTACCACCAGACTTTTCAAACAATTACAACTATCTACTTTTTCACACCTTAAAGGTAACAGGTTTTACAAGATATTGCAGACTAGTACTAGAAAGCTGCTATCTTAATACCAGTGTTATGGGGGGGGGACTCCCTGCAGTCTATTTATCCCTAGATCCTGAAGTTTAAATGGAGGGGGGGGGCAAAAAAAGGACCACCTTTAAAGACCTAGACTCCTACAAAAGGTTAATTCAGTTGAAATGCAGCTTAAGGAACCGAGGTCAGAAGCTCAACTCTTATCCCTGCCTAGTCCTAAAGAGCTCTCTCTGCCCCGAAAAAGGTGGTTTTTCACCTGGATGCTTTTCCACATCCCCCATAAAATGTTGCTGCAACGATTAACCAGAATGCCGTGGAAATGGAGTATTTCTAGATTCAGTTTTTCCGACGTGTCGCCATTTGAGGTTCATATGCTGGACATGTACCTGTGTCTCTCTTGAGAGCGTCATGATGGCAGACACTAATAAGCAGGTAAATGAAAAACAAGATCCAGCTAAAATTGTGACTATGTCCAGCTGCTCAGCCCTTTTTATGGAAAATAAATCATTTGGAAAACAAGATGATCTGTGCAAATTTCCACTCATTCATCTAGTGGAGAACTTCTTCTGTGATAAGACACCAACCAGCACATGAAGTAAACAGTTCCTGAAGAACATTAGCTGCAAACAGTGTGTTGAGGTTGATTATCTCAGTGACTAATGCTCTGTCATTCTGCAGTATGCGGGAGCCCAGCGAGGACCGCTGGTGATGGAGCCGGAGCAGGTGTTTAAGGCCCACCGACATCCAGGGGGAGCGCACTGACAAGAGTTTCTGATGAATTTCAATTACTGATCTATTAAAGCTAATGAGCTAATTGGGCATCCAGAATACATTTGCTAGATGGCTTGAGACAAGGCATCAGTGCTCTGACAGGCCTTAGTGCAGCCGTGGCAGCAGGCTGCGCATACGCAATGCTGGGAAATTTCTTTGTTTTGTGAAACAAGAAGCTTTAATCTGATTTACTCTTTGAAAAGTGTACTTTGGTTATTTTTTCCTAAACCTAGAACTCCTGTTCACACGTGAAGTCAGGCTGCCATCTACTGGAGTGAGCAGAGAAGAGCAGATCCTCAGGGTTGATGACTATCAGACATGTGGCCTTGTCTGCAGACTAAAAGAACATCATAACAATCCATAATTATCATTTTCAAATACAACTATTGTCTGGCTGCATGGTGCCATAGTGGTCACCTCACAGTGAAGATGCTGGATCATTTGTGTGGGGAGTTTGAATGTTATTCTCCAGTTGCCTCCCACAGTCCAAAAACATGCTTCATAGGTTCATTGGTGACTCTAAATTATGGTTGGTCCTGCAGTGGACCAGGGTGTACCTCGCCTTAGCCCAACGGTAGCTGGGATAGGCTCCAGCAACCCCATAAAAGGGATTAAGAAGATTCAGAAGATGGATGATATTATTTTCTCAAAGCTAGTGCAGTTTCTGACAGAAAACTAACACCGAGGCGAAACCAGCTGAGGATGGTCCAGGAGGGGCAGCAGTGATCAGTCGTTCACCTCCGGTCTTTCACACCCTAAAAAGCTCTCAAATCTCTAGCTGTCTGTCTCTAGAAACACACTTTTGTGGGTCTCCAACATTAGACCATTCAGCATCAGGCAGAGAAGAAGACAGCAGCACATAAACAAACAAAGAAACAAAAAGAATTCACTTTCTAGTGAGGTGATTTTGATGTTCTCTCTGCTGTCATGTTTGCGCTGATGAAGGCGTCTCCGAAAACGTTTTATCTTTCATTTTTAAGACATCAGAACGAAACAGAACAGTGGAATACAAACTGCTGTTTGGCCTGAAAAGGACTATCATTTTGTCTTTTTTATGCTCAAATCATTTCATTTGTGAATTTTTATTTTATTTTATGTAAATTAAACAATTCATTTCAAAAGTGCCAGTCTGCAAACACTGATGTGGAAGGTCAATTGGTTTATTGAGATAAAGCCACGCCCCATAACCAAACCTCAGCGGTAACATTACCTCCCTCCATCTATTTTCTGCACCTGCTTGATTCAGCTCAGGTCATGGGGGGGCTGTAGCCATCCAAGCTGTTAGATGCCTTCACCATTTGGCAAGCTGTCAGTCTGAAGCCTAATTAGGCTTTTCAATGTATATACTATGGAAATTAAACTAAAACACGGCCATATTTCATGAGAAATTGGAACAGAATGGGTTTTCTCCATATTTAAGCCTCTGGGTTTGATGCTTTGGGATTCAGGAAAGGAAAAGACGCACACATGTGGCTTTCAAAAGCTGTGGGTTTTATGGAATTACAGCTTCAGCTTCTTTTTGATAAAACAATGTGAGACAACCAAGCTGACTTTGAATGGACTCATAAGGTACCAAAACATGAAATAAACTACTTCAAATGAGTATTGACCTCAAAACAAGTGAATCAAGTCTCATGCCTTTTGTACACACTTGAAAATGACTGCAGTCTTTCATAAAAGCTCCTTTGTGACCAGAAATAATTCCCTTTTTTTCTTCACACCATAGTTTGGACAGAAGTGATTTTATATTCCGATAGTAAAAATATATATTTTTTTGTTTATGACCGTAAAAACAATGAGATTGAATTAAGCCTGAAGAAATGTGTTATTAATTGTTCGTGTTGAAATTTGCAGTCTGCTCTAAGCATACTTTTTCTCTAGTTGAATACAGATTAATTTTTAAAAAGTGCCGTTCTTTTACTTTGACACAAAATCATATCTCTTCTCTGATGAATGCATCTACCAGTGTGTTTCTCTAACAGTCATCTTCTCCAGGGAAGATCCTGATTTCCTGTAATCCATGGTTTGACAAATATCTTGGGTCAGGCGTCTGCAACCTTTAAGCTAAAAGAGACATTTGGTCCAGTTTCTACGGTGAGAGCCGCCGTCATCCCTCACCATTTAGAAAAATACACTTTATTTATGTTTTTGTGACCATTAAACAATTCATTTATAAATCTTTTAAATTATCACAATAAGTGAGTTATTGCGATAAAGTGATATATTTGTCCTTTTTATAACAATTTTAACTTTGTGTACTTTTGACGGCAAATGTTCCTTCTAAATTAAAATACACCCTATTTAAAGTGAGACACAGATCTATAGTAGCAGGTTTGCCAATTCAGATTTACAGAGTTCAAACTGCAGAAGAGCCCATTCAGACCTGATGTTTTCTATCATTATGACTTCGGTGCATCATCTTGTCATGTTTACTTTTGTCTATAAAATCAACACATTGGTGTAGAACCCGCTCTCTTTTTACAAATCTAAACCAGGGGTGTCCAAATCCCGGCCTCAAGGGCCGGTGTCCTACGTGTTTTCTAACCAACTTGCTATTGAAGCTCCTATTGGTCTAGTACACCTGATCCAAGTAAACAGCAGATAAGGCAGGATTTCTGAAAAACTGGCAGGCGACCGGCCTTCCAGGCCTGGATTTGGAGACCCCTGATCTAAACACAGGCAGCAGACGCCTGTCTTAATTAAATGAGAAAAGTAGAATGAATTAAAAAAAAAACAAGTCAACAATGTTAGCAACAAAAATAAAATTATGAGTTGAGCTGATTTGAATGTTTGAATTATTTTTAATGTTATTAGATAATCTAACAGAAAAACTGTTAAAGTAGTTGACAGTTTTCACAATCAAGCAGATATTTTTCTTCTTCTTTCTTGTTTCACCAAAGCTCTGCCAGAAGAAGCTGTGCGTTCAGCTCATCAGGCGACATGCATCAACTCTACCAACAGAAACCAAAGTTGTCCAAACAGTATTTATTCTCTTTTTTTTGCTGAATGAAAACCTTTTCACAAAGACACGCTCAAGCATTAACAAGAATGCAGCTCAGATTGCTGTTGAAGAACACTCTGCCCTCCTTCTCAGTGCTGCACTGGTTCCTGAGCAGCTCTAAGATGCCTGCTCTGATCTCTGGGGTGAAGGACTCCCGGAAGCGGTCTGTCGCCGTCATGAAGCTCAGCAGACGGTCGCCGGCGACACTCTTTGAATCAAAGCACTCGGTGATGTCAAAGGTGTTGGGAACTAAATGCTCCTCAAAGTTAAGACCCAGACTCTTCAGGCAGGTGACGACCTCGGAGGAGGAGCGGTACTCTGACAAGCTCCCGCCGCACAGTTCCTTCCTGTAAGTCTTCCACAGGATGTCCCAGCCGCTGTGGGCTGCATCACACAAGAGCAAACATGAAGTAATTCATTCAACAAAGTTCAATCAATTAAGTTTTCTTACTATTCTATCCTATTACAATCTTCTCTTTCCTCAAACCAATGAACCAACAAATCACTAGAGGGCGCCAGTCTACACCATGACATATAATAATTGTGTTAAAGGACAACTGTCTGATTAGGACTCACATTTTTTGCACTGATCAGGATTTGCATATTTATTTAAATGCTTATTGCTCACCTGCTTCAACGATGATCATCAGCCTGCCGTTATTTTTCAGAAGGCTGTGGTAAAACTTGAGGGTTTTCTCCAGACTTTCCACATAGTATATCATCTGTTTAAAAGCAGCATTATATCTTTACTGAAAGATTTCCTGGACCGTAAATAGTAAAAAATAACATATTTTTTCAAGAAATATAGAAAAAAATAAATCTTTTTTTAAATAACACCTTAAAACCGTTTAAGGTTGAAAGATGCTGGGCGACATGTCAAGCGCGGTAAGATGAGTATTGCGTTTATACCTGAATCATGTGAATAAAATCAAATTTCTTCACGTCTCCTTTGGTTTTCACCAGCTTCTCGTACTCTTCACTTGACATATCATGCCAAGAAAACGGGATCTTCTGTATTTCAGGCGTCTTTGCTACCAAAGCTTTCAAGCAAAAGTAATAAAATGAGAAAAAAAATGATCAATAGAACAACATACTACACATAGAGAATACTAAAAGACAGTTTAACTCTAAGAAATTATGCTTTGAATCATTCAAAAAGTTTAAAAATGAAAGAAAATGTGAAAACATTGGTCCGATTAAGTAAAAGCCTCATTTCAAGGCAATTTTGAGATTTACAGAATTTAAATATGTATTTTTCACATTGTTTCAAAATTTTCAGCTCTCATTATTTAAAAAATGTGGATATTTAAAAATGTAATGTATTTTCTGGTACCAGGGCTGCTCTGATATGAACACAACCAATTATGACTGTCCCCCCCACCCCCCATGCTCACAAGCCAGAAATGTGATCTCTGTATAAGTTTTGTAATAAACAGAATTCTTGGACTGGTAACTTCAACAAATATAGGCTTCAAATGTAAAACCAAAAGAAAGCAATGCTTGGTGTTCAGGGTAATATCTTTTGAAAATCTTTTTGAGCTGCCCTTTTCTTCATTATAATCCCATTAGCATGAACTGTGTTACCTTTGAAGCAGTCGATGAGTTTAGAGCTGCCCTCAACAACATCAGCACTGATGGGAACAGCAGGGATCTCCGTCTGCATCAGGGAGAGCAGCTGGACGTCCATCTCACCTGGAGCAAATCCAAAGATGTTTGCGACACATTTCCTTTGCACACTGCTGAGTCTAAATTTGACAAAAATGAATTTCTGATAGATGCTTTAGCTGCAGGATGCTCATGAGTGTAAAGTCTTATCTTATCAGGTCTTAATGAACAGACTCTTTGATGGCGTCCTTGTGTGCTAACCTCCATGACTGCTACTGATCAGTGCTGGAGTTCAGCTAAACCTGCAATACCTCGAGTCTTCATGACTCTGTCAAAAAGGATTTGCTAACAAAAGGAGTGCTGTGGGTTAATCTGTCACGTCAATGGTCGGTGCCGCCAACATTTCCGGACATACCTCCACCGCTTCCAACACCAAGAACATTAACGCTGCTTTTATCCAGCAGCAATTCTGCAACAGAGAAAAAAAAAGTGACGCTTATAACCTGCAGAACACAGAAATGTGTTGCTATTTGGACAAAAAATAAAATGATTTAATTTCCTTTTTATTACAAAATCTATAAATAGTCTAATAATGAGAACAATTCGGAATTAACTTAAAAAAGGTGAATTTAACTCTCCTAGCAAAAGTGTAAACTCTGAGACATTCGGCTTCTTATGATCTGGAAGTCGTTTTTTTTAGGCTTTCAAATGCAGACATTTCTTTGACACTGTGTGAAAAGCTCACTTCAAAGGTACAGGCAGGACCATAAATATTTGGACAGACACATTCTGTCTAATTTAGTTTCTGTACATTACCACAGTGAATTTTACATAAAACAACTCAGATGCCATTGAAGTGCAGACTTTCAGCTTTTATTCCATGGGTTGAACAAAAAGATTTCATAAAAATGTGAAAACTAAAGCATTTTTTAAACACAATCCCTTCATTTCATGGGCTCGTAAGTAATTGGACAAATGAAATAACTGAAAACCAAATGGTCATTCCTAATATTTGGTTGAAAAGCCTTTGTTGGCAATAACAGCCTGAAGTCTTGAACTCCTGGACATCAGCAGATGCTGGTTTTCATCTTCTGAATGCTCTGCCAGGCCTTTACTGCAGCGGCTTTCTGTTGCTGTTTGTTTGTGGGCTTTTCTGTCTGAAGTTTAGTCTTCAACAAGTGAAATGCTGCTCAAGGGTTAAGATCAGGTGACTGACTCGGCCATTCCAGAATATTCCACTTCTTTGCTTTAATAAACTCCTGAGTTGCTCTGGCTGTATGTTTTGGGTCGTTGTCCATCTGTATTATGAAACGCCGTCCAATCAGTTTGGCTGCATTCACCTGGATCTGCGCAGACAGGGCTGCATTCACCTGGATCTGCGCAGACAGGGCTGCATTCACCTGGATCTGCGCAGACAGTTTGTCTCTGAACACCTCAGAATTCATTGGGCTGCTTCTGTCCTGTGTCACGTCATCAATAAATACTCATGTCCCAGTGTCACTAGCAGCCATGCACGCCCAGACCATCACACTGCCTCCACCGTGTATTACTGATGATGTAGTGTGCTTTGGATCAGGAGCTTCTCCACGCCTTCTACATACTTTTCTCTTGCCATCATTCTGGTAGAGGTTGATTTTGGTTTCATCTGTCTAAAGAATGTTTTTCCAGAACTGT
The DNA here is from genome assembly GCA_037389245.1 of Oryzias sinensis. Lineage (NCBI taxonomy): Eukaryota > Metazoa > Chordata > Actinopteri > Beloniformes > Adrianichthyidae > Oryzias > Oryzias sinensis. The sequence goes on along the minus strand of CM074501.1, from coordinate 13,308,164 downwards.
GCTGGCTTTAAAGATGCTTTTTAGCAAAGTCCAATCTAGCCTTCCTATTCTTGAGGCTTCTGAGTGGCTTGCATCTTGCAGTGTACCTCTGGATCTACTTTCATGCAGTTTTCTTTTTATGGTAGACTTGGATATTGATCCGCCTACCTCCTGGAGAGTGTTGTTCACTTGGTTGTCTGATGTGAACGGGTTCCTCTTCACCATGGAAATGATTCTGCCATCATCCACCACTGTTGTCTTCAGTGGATGTCCAGGTCTTTTTGCGTTGCTGAGTTCACCAGTGCTTTCTTTCTTTCTCAGGATGAACCACACTGTTGATGTTGCCACTCCTAATACTGTAGCAGTTTCTGGTTTCATGTTTTTTTTTCTATTTTCTCAGCTTAATGATGGCTCCTTCCACCTGCATGGAGAGCTCCTTTGACCGCATGTTGTCTGTTCAAAGCAGAATCTTCCAAATGCAGCACGAGTCCTCTAATCAACTCCAGGCCTTTTATCTGCTTCACTCATAATGACATAACAAGGGATTTGCCCACACCTGCCCATGCAATAGCACGGAAGTCAATTGTCCAATTACTTACCATGAATTGAAGGGATTGTGTTTAAAAAATGCTTTAGTTTTTCACATTTTTATGCAATCTTTTTGTTCCACCAATGGAATAAAGACTGGAAGTCTGCACTTCAATGGCATCTGAGTCTTTTATTTAAAAGTCACTGTGGTAATGTACAGAAACTACATTAGAAAACATGTGTCTCTGTCCAAATATTTATGGTCATGACTGTAGTAACATTTCCAAAGATGTACTTAGATCAAATATTTCACTTCCAGCTTTCACAGTTTGTTTAAAATGTGTTTTCTTTCAAATGTTCAGATGTCAACCAATTCTGAGCTTTGCATGAAAGGTCAAAAGACCAACGTGCTCCTCTGAGTCAGGGACAAACATCTCAAAGTGACACCACCAAACCTCCTCTCTTGTTGCACCTCTGAAATTCTTTGGCAGGACACTTTGAACACTCTGGAGGATGGCTGAGTGCTCTCCTGACTTTTCAAGATAAAGCTGGAAATGGTCCACAGTGGTGATATCATAGCATGTGCTATTTCCTTCTTCAGCCATGACTAATTCCTGCAAAGAAAAATAAAGATTTAAATGTGCAAAAGTCAAGTAGAGTGCTGGGCTGACTACACACAAGTGTGGCTGAACAAATAAGTGAAAACATGCAAAGACATACCTTAACTTTGTGCAGAATGATGTGATCTCCTCTGACCTGCAGTTTTACGTTTCTCCAGCTGCCTGGTCGGCCTCTTTAAACACATTTTCTTCTTCAGGGTTGCCAGGTCAGAAATCACAAGCAAACGCAGGCTCCAACCTTTTATTTTTATCAGGAGCTCACCAGCGTCACAGGCTGAACTTTTATAAGACTATTTCACTTCTTTCTGTCCCCTTATTTAGTCACTTTGATTTCTCTGTCATTTAACATAACCTCATTTCAATTTAAGCTCAACTGGGACAGTATGATTTACATTTGTCAGCAGTTGCATTTTTGTCAACATGCCAGCACAATTAGCACGACAGGTGCATGACACCAAGCAGACATCACAGAGACACAAAATGCAGATTGCATTACGCATCATTACACATGATCAGCATTCTCACAAACAATGTAGATGCTAAAGACAGAAGAAGTTCATTATAGTCCGTTATGAGACAGGGTATGCATGGACAATGGTTGTATAACAAACAAACAAAACTCTTTATTTTTGATTTATTTTTGAAATACATGAGTTAAAACATGAAAATCATTACTTTTAACACCAACCTTTTAGGGTCTAGTCCTAATGACCTCCTGGGCCTCCCTCTTTTCACAGTACCGGCAGCCGATATGTGGACAGGGACATCGAGACATGCCATCAGCATTAGCATAGCCTGTCCTCCACTATTATGGACAATGATATCAGCTCCTCCAGTATGTGTAGATAACTGACTAAAGGAGTGTGGCATTAGTGCACCGTATGACAACGTCACCCATACATCAGAAGTGTTGTTAGATCTACAAATACTTTTATCACACGCACATGGTACGTTCCATTTTTATGACGTCACTTAAGGTATGACCCAAGACTCAAAGAATATGAAAGACAGACCTGCGGTCCCCAAAATATGGCCCCTCCTTTCTAAGACCCTGTATGGGCTCAAACAGCCTGCAGGACTCGTAATGTTGCTCCACTTTATTTAAGGACTTGCTGAAGTAACCCACCACCCTTTCACCTGCTGACCCCACCTGGCTCAGTACAGCTCCATGTCAGCATTGCTGGTATTGTAGAATGAATGGCAAGATGGGGTCTCGGGGGGTGAGGATGGGAGAGTTTGTCAGAGCCTTATTCAATGACTTGAAAGTCTGCTCACACTCCAGCATCCAAACAAAACCACAGTCCTTCCTCTGTAGATGAAAAAGAGGCGCAGCAATACAGGAAAACCCATGAGCAAACTGGCTGTAATAGGAGGCCAGCCTGAGAAACCGCTTCAAGTCTCTGAGGGTGGTGGGCAGTCTTTTACAGCCTGCTCCTCCTCCTCTGAAGTGCTGATGCCGTCACTCCTGATCTTGTGTTCCAGAAACTCCAATTCTCTTCACATGAAGGAGTACTTGTCGGGGTGAAGTTTTAGAGCGGCTGCTGCTATCCTCTGCAGGACCTTTCTCAGAAATCACAATGCAGCTTCAAAAGAGTCTCCATGCGCCAGGATCTTATCCAAGTAGAGCAGACGCTCCTGTCAAGAAATGACGGCCAGCACTTTCTCCATCAGCCGCTCAAACGTGGCGGGGGCGTTGCACGGATCAAAGCTGAGACCATGGAACTGCCACAACCCTCCCAGACATGTACTCGTTTTCTATGGAAATGCTGCAGGCAACAGTTGGAAGAGAACAACGTACAGCACGTAAATAAGGTGAAGGAGGTAAGACGCAGGCGTGTTGTATGGATTTGTTTTCACCAGATCAAAAATCTGGTGCTTCGTGGTGCAGAAAGCAGTCTTTGGTCTGACTTCAGCGCTAAGCGGCACCTGCCGGTCCTTTCTGCACAGGTCTAACCAGGAGAACCAAGAGGAGCAAGACACAAAATCCAGAGACTCGTCCACGCAGGGTAGCGGGTATGAGTCTATTCTGGCTACATTGTTCAGTGGTCTGTAGTTCCCAAGGACTACAATTTCTAGCTCTTCTTCTTATTGACCATTACAGCGTCTGAAGCCTAGGGGACCAAAGCTGCCTGCATGCAGCATTACCTAAAATGCACCATCAGCAGCCACCAGGTGTGGTAGGGGAAGGCGGCGGGGGTACATTTTGATGGGACGTGCATCTCTGGTGTCAATCTCATTTTTGGACAAGGTGTGTCATGCCCACCTGTCCCTCAGCTAGTGTAAAAATATCCTTTTACACCCACAACACCTGCCAGAGCCCCTCCTCTTGTCCCGGCTGCATCCCGTTAAAGTGGTTTAGAACACAGTAAAGTCTCATTAAGCTGTTTACATGCTACTACACTGTTGACTATTTAGTACTAAACTAACATTTCATCACTACCAGTGCAGTGAGACTAGAGCTTAACATGTGTTTTAAACAAATATAAACAACAACAAGGCAGCACGGTGGCACAGTAGCACAGTGGTTAGCGCTCTTGCCTCACAGCAAGACGGCCTCTGGTTCAAGTCCCGGCTGGGGGGCGTGAAAAACTACATCAACAGGGGACCTTTCTGTGTGGAGTTAGCATGTTCTCTCCGTGTATGCGTGGGTTCTCTCCGGGGTCTCTGGCTTCCTCCCACCGTCCAAAAACATGCTTCATAGGTTAATTGGAAACTCTAAATTGTCCATAGGTGTGAATGTGAGAGTGAATGGCTGTGTGTTTGTGGACATTCTACCCTGCAACAGACTGGTGACCTGTCCAGGTTGTCCCCTGCCTTCGCCCACAAGTGGCCGGGATAGGCTCCAGCAGCCCCGTGACCCCGACTGGGACAAAACGGACTAGAAAATGATTGAATGAATAAACAACAAATGAATGGAAGCAGGAACTATTTTCTTGACTATCTGCTTGTTTCTGTTTAGATCTGGCAACGTGGGTTGTTTCATAACTCCTGAACTTTGGCTGACATCGAGCAGCAGAAACCTTTAGTCCTGTTATGAAGGACAGGGTGGTGTAAAACCCCTCAAGAAAAAATGTGAATAGATAAAGAAAGACCAAACAGAAATTGAGGAAGACACGAGCTTTGATGAAGAGTCCATTACATTTTGAGGGGAATCACTGATTAAAATTGGAGTGTGACCCTAGAGGACTGAGTCCTCTTCAGTGTAATTAGTACTCTGAGAAGTTGTCAGTTACTTTGATGTGTTTTAACACTTACATAACTCTGTGATGTTCTTTGTTCATTTTTCACTCTCTCCTCATGGTGGCGCTAGCTGCTCAAAGATTGAGGACAGAATTTCAAACAAGAACAGCAGCTTCTTGTTTGCTGGAGTCTCTGTGGTGACTGTAGGTTTCCATGCATTGACTCAAAGAGTATTTTTCTGTTGAGTTATGACGGCTGGAGGAACCAGCATGTTCTGCACTGAAACACCATCAGATGGACTTCTACTGGATGATGGAGAAAAGGAGGATCTTTATTCTGAGAGGATTATACTGCAGCACCAAACTTTAACTTTTTCTGCCTTTCTACCTCAAAACTGGGAAATTGTACAAGCATTCTAAAATGTTCAACAGGAGTTAAAATGTAATAAATCTAATTCCATGAATAAATCAGTCAAAAAAAGCTAGTTTTTCATATTACTCCACTACAGCAGATGTAGTTTTCATGTCAGTGTCAGTACAGATTCAGCTTTTATGATCTATGACTAAGACTCCGAGGTTGTTGTTGAAGATCACTCTGCCCTGGGACTCCACGCTGCAGTCTGGGTGCCTCAGCAGATCCAAAACTCCGGCTTTCAGCTCAGCCGAGGCCGTTTTACTGAAGTCCAACACTTCTGTCAGAAAGTCAAGAAGCAGCTCCCCCGTCTGGTCTCCCTCGGTGAAACACTCGGTGATGTCCAGTTGGGACGGCAGCTCGTAGCTCTGGTAGCTCACCCCTTTGGATTCCAGATAGCTCTTGATGTCTGCGGTGGTCACACACTGACTTATTTCTGTGTTGCACAGCTGATGCCTGTAGGTTCGCCAGAGCTTCCCCCAACCGCTCTGACCTGGAACGGACACAACACACCATCAGATAACAGAGGTCTGTAGGAGGCAATGCAACCTGGGATTCTATCTTATCGTCATTTGGCGGGTCTTTACGCAAATTCGTTTTCGAGCTGTTCACAATTTTTTGAGAATTACGCAGTTTGTTAGAATTTACTACGTAAAAATTGCACTATTGTGCATGATTTTTGCGAGATGCATACACAAAATTGTGTCTTTCTACAATTGTTCCATGTCTGGTTATCAGACTTCAATGCATGAACCACCAATGTATAACTTTTATGTCACATATATGGTCCCAAGCCCGGTTTCTTTGAGAAGGTTGCGTCAGGAAGGGCATCCGGCGTAAAAACATTGCCAAGTTTACCATGCGACTTGTTCGCTGTGGCGACCCCTGATGGGAAAAGCCGAAAGAGAAAGATATGTCACACATATAATGCTCAAATCACGTAATTGACGGACGAATAACTTGTGTGGTTTATTCGTGATCTATCTGAAAATTACTCGTAAAGGGCACAACTTTTCTCACTTTTCCCACAAATATAAGGGTGGGATTATATAAATTCACTTCCTTCCACTCCCTTTCAAGCAATCTTTGATTCAATGACTAATTATGAAAGTTTGATACGTCTTTGTATGAATGTTCAGTACAGACCAAAAGTTCGGACACACCTTCTCATTCAAATGAAAGGGAAGGTGTGTCCAAACTTTTGGTCTGTACTGTATGACTGATGATTGTATTGTTTTGTGAGTTATTCTTGCTTTGATTGCTTGAAAAAACCCATTTCATATCAAATCAAAAATCAAATCAAATATGATGCGTTTTCATTTGTGCAATATTCCCTAAAATGTACACAGTGGCTGTGTCACACGGCCTTAATGCAGCATCAGATCCCCGTCATGTGACTGATGCTCACTGACCTCCAGTTTAGGGGAGAAGGGGGTCAGTGGGGAAAATTCATTTAATATATGCTTTCTAAGATTATCGTAGTTTATTGATCAGAATTTTAGATAAATGCTGAGAAATAGAATTAAAAAGCATCATCATACCCTTATTGTTCTTCCATGTTTTTCTTGTGACCCTCAGAAAGCATTTTCTACTTTTTCTGTTATTGCTCTTTTTATTTGTACTGATTGTTTTTTTTTTGGTTTTGTTTTCCATTTACTGTTCTTTCAATGGGGGGGGGGGTACTCTGAGTGTGTGTCATTTTAACAGCTTAACAAAAACATTCATTTTACAATTCTTTTCATTGTTTTCATTTCCCTGAGCAACAATGTGAAGGCCAAATATTTTTGTGAAGACAAAAACGACCAAGTATTTTTTCTCAATTTTAATTTAATTACATTAGATTGTTTGTTATTCAGATTTTTTAAGAAAAAAAAAAACTTTTGTGGCTAAATATGTCAGCCTGGTTAAACCTGCTTTGACTATGAAAAGTGCTGTGTTTGACTACAGAGGCTGGGACGGTGCAGTTACCTCTGAACTAATGCAACACCAGCTGAAACCAATCGCAGATAAAAGAATGACCACAAACGGGGGGGCCGCTCCAACTCCATCCAGCAACAAAGCTTAAGCTTGGAGGCCTTACAAGCAGACATCAGTTGCAGGCTGAGGTCAAAGTTCAGCGGAAAATAGTTTCTTAAACTACGGGTCAAACCTGCACCTAAACCACTCAGTGAGCCTATAGAGCAAATATGATCATGCAGGTTTTCTATGGGCATGCTGCAGACGTCAGGTCATAGAGAACACTCATACAACACGTAAGGGTGAGACGCAGGCGTGACGCATGGATTAGTGCTGTTTACGTGATGGGTGCACACTCCTTGCAGGCTCCTTGGGTGTAGCCCGACCGTTAGAAATTAGAATATGAAATCATGCCTGCAGGCATTTGCGTATCACGTGCGCATCCCGTGCCTGCAACGGTCATGCAGTAAGGAGCCAGTGCTCACACCGTACTAATGACAAGAGTGTGGCGTAAGGACGCCGTACGACAGCATCACCTATACGTCGTGAGTGTGCGTAAACTTACCTTAACCTTACTAATACTTCACAAAACACTTAGCCCACTCTTGACAATGGTACGTTCCATTGCGGCCGCTCCTCTACACCCACTTTCTCAGCTAAACATTTTCCTTTTCTATGCGCAATATGCTTCATCCACCTTTGTAAAAGTCTGAATGTCCATTGTTTTGGTGGGCGAAACGCAGACAATGCCGAGGATGGACTTTAGGTCATGAAATGGGCGGGACCCACACGGAGCAAAAGGCGGGGCCTCAGAGATCGAGGGGAAAAGGGCTGCAAAAATAACTCATGAAAGGCTTACGAAAAGCAAGATATAGGCCCCTGAAGCATTTCTAACCTCAGAATCCAGAAAGATGTCACCAAGATGAACAGATGATCTTCTTTTGGCTGCATCACAGCCTTCCTAATAGTATTCAGATCAATAGATGCCTAAAGACTCTGAGCTTCTTTTGAAGCAGGAACGATAATCAGAAGAGGGCAAAACTATCTGGATATGAAATAAAGGCGGTGCACTCACCAGACACCAGAATGATGAGCAGCTTTCCCCTTTCAGAGAGCAGATGCTGGAAGAAGCTGATGGTTGCTCCAGGATCCTTCACATAGTACAGCATCTGTGGGGTTTTAACCACACAATGAGCAGGTAACCACTTCACCACAGCACATAATTATGATGCCACGGCAGACCGACGCTCCAGCGGGAAAAATTAAGTCCCAGTGCTGCCTAATGATTCGGATATGACAAAGACAGAGAGCTGGAAGTTCCTCAACACCAACCTGAACCATGTGGATGAAGTCTGCCTTCTTCGTCATCTTCTTCAGCCTCCAGTGCTCCTCAAACTGAGCCGCAGTCATCTGGTTCCAGTTGAATTTAATGAAGCCCAACTCTGGTTTCTGCCCCACTAAAACTTCAGAGAGATGAGAAACAATCTGACTTCATGTCTGTAAACTCAGATCTTTTCCAGCTGCCTCCCATGATGCTGATGCTGTTTCTGACAGGATGTTAACGCAATCTTTACAGCCTTATGATGACATAAAATGGAGAGAAATGTTTCTCTGAGACAACAGGAAGTACCATAAACTGATGAACCAATGTGACTCAGACTAAACAATCACTGAACTGATCCGTTTTTGGATAATCCTTAGTTTATATCCATGCTGAGGTTACGCTTCACCAAAAAAAAAAAAGAAATAACGCTGTTTTTGCATCTTTACAACCAAAAGGAAAATCATTCACTTGGGTAGCATCCAGCCTCATTAGAAACAAAAGAAAACGCCTGTTTTCTGACAGAGAAAAGGGTTGGAGAAATGAAATAAAAAAAAATCCTCAAATCTAACAAGTGACCCAACACTGATTAAAATCTAGAAGATTTAAAGCAGTGGCCCCCCATCCCCGGGGCCGGCTCGGGCCGCAAATAGAATAAAAATGTAAACACTAACTTTGATTATTTCCGTTTTGTTTATTTTCTGATATTGAAGGAAGTTTTATTTTGGAAAACTGCTGGATTCTCTTCACCACATCTGTCTGTTTGGACTCGTCATGTGACTTTAAGCAGCTGCTCAGACGGCAAAGTGAGTAGTTTAGCAGTTAAAAGCTAATAAAAACCAAACAATAGAATGTATTTGGAAAGTTTCTTTAGGGAGATAAGAGCCAGTGAGTGAACCAAAAAAGAACCTACAACTAATTTTATTTCTATTTTGCTTCATTTATCCATCACACCTTAAAAGTCAGACGTAGCTGACGATAGCATCCAGTTGTTAACCTCCACTTTGACATCTTCATCTTCATCACAAAGTCTAAACCAACTGCAAACATTTTACAGAGAATGGCGATTCAATCAAATAAAGTTGTTTCTGATTCGTTTACATTTGTCAAAGGGACATTTTCCAACAGCAAGGATGACTTAGGCAGACATCTGTTAAGAAATCTATCTATCTATATCTCTGTGTTAGAAAAAACACAATAAATTAGGATTTATGTAAAAACAAAATACGATCAATCTTCTTCCCTGAAAGATGATCTGAGACTGGATTAAGTTCTCAGTTTTAAAATAGTTTTGTATTAAAAAAAAAACTGGTCAAGCTTCAGGAAAGGAGTAAACACAGCAGACACGATGAAATGGAGCCTTAGAGTAATAAGTCATCAGAACAATATGAGCGTCTAATTGCACGTGTAAATATTGTTAATTACATTAAATATGGTTTTCCAGCACCAAAAAGGAATCATTTTATCATTAGTTTTGTTGTTTTGAGGTTAATAGATCAGAAATTTGAAGCTGAGAACAAAAACCTTCACCTGAACGCTTTAGTGCCGTCAGTAATTTACAAACTCAAGAAGTTTGACTAACCCAGATAAAGACAGAAGCGCCTCTACACAACACAACACAACACAACACAACACAACACAACACAACACAACACAAACACTTTATCTGCTGCTGCTGGTTCAAGACTTTCAAACTGTCTTCCTTTGACTCCCACTCAGATTTGATATCTCGACCAGAATGTTTTCTTTGACATAAAATATAAAGCAAACAAACTCAACCTATTATCGGTCTAAAATTCTTATTTAGCTTAGATCATATTGATGATGTCCAGAATCAATAGTTTTGTATCCAATCAAATCAATTGAATACTTGTGGACATAATATGAAGTAAAAACTCAAATTATTGTCTGTAATTGATATTTAACTCAAAAAAGCTCCATAGAATATTGTTAATTGGCTAAAATGTAGACAGAAACTGCTTGCTTTGACTAAAATCTTCAAGTAAATCTTGAACTTTCTGTCTTCAATTACACTTTACTTCAAAGTTAACGTTTGTGTGTTTGTGGGTGGATACGACTGTCAGCGAGTAAAAAGTGGGAAAACCTGTAGGTGACCAGCACAGAATATCTAGGTTGCGGCCAGCAGAGAGAGAGAAAATGTTTTTCTAAGGGCAACAAGTCGCAGAGAACACTTAACACAGAAGAGTGGTGTAGGCGAGTCGCTGGCAAGTCGCTGGCGAGTCGCTGGCGAGTCGCTGGTGAGTCGCTGGCGAGTCGCTGGTGAGTCGCTGGCGAGTCGCTGGTGTGTCCTACAGACTTTTCATTCTAAAACCCCACCAAATCCTACAAACTGATTTTTCTTCCAGAGTTTATTCTCTCTAAGAAAGTGAGAAGAGTTTCTCACTGTGGCAGAAATTTGAAGCAGCTTTGGAGGAACTCATGCCAGGTTTAAGATCCTCCTGCCGATTCGAGGACACAACTGTCGCACAGCAAACACATTCAATGCAAGTCATAGTTCAAGCAATATTCATGCAACAACCATCCAGTCATTCCAACTATGACTTGTTTGACAGTTCTGCGTCTCCTACTGTTTAGGAGTCTAATGAGATGAATGCAGTCAGGAAGTCTGTACCTTTGTAGTTGTGAAGCTGTTGGCTGCTGGGCTCCACCACCTCGTTCTCCACGGTGGCCGCGGGGTGCTTCTGGTGGAGTTCAGAGAGCATCTCCAGGTCAATCAGACCTGCCAGAGCCAACCGAGAGAGACTTAAAAACAAACCAGGGCAAAGCCCCTTTATTCAGTCAGAAGGACATTAATGAGCTTTTATTCTAAAGAGATTTAAACAGAAAAGAAGTGTTAGATTGAGAGAAAAGTTTTCATTTCTTTATAAAAACAGACATTTCAACATTGAATGAGGTCAACACTGTAATCTTTGAATATAACTAAAACAATATAGATGTTGATCCACAGCTTTTATAGAAGGTGACAGTCAGAACAAAGGAGTCCATCAGAAGAGGAACATATGCAGACTTGGCCTAAATGGTTTTGATGAAGCTGAATATTACCAAGGAGAGAAAGTGAAGTCATTCTAATGGAGTTTTAGAGAGTCCAGAGCGATGCAGACATGGCAGCTCAGGTAAATGAAAAGGATGGGCTCTGGCACAAGTTAAGGGGAACAGTGCTCTGGGGGCTTGCTCGGCAGAAAAGTGCAGCTGCTGCATTATGAAACATGAAAGCGGCGAGGTGGAGGCGTGGCTTCATCAGGCAAAGGTTAAACCTTCACCTGACAACCGGACGGACTTGGTCCCGCCCTCAGAGCTGATTAGGAGGGTTCAAAGCTTCACCTTTGACCCCTCACCTGTCTGCTGCAGAGGTCACCCCCCCCCCTCCTCGTGTAGTCCTCTTACCTGCGCCGCTTCCAACCCCAATGACGTTCAGGTGGGGCTTTCCATCTCCGACGCTGCAGCGAGAGCAGAGAGAATGAAAGCTTCCTCCAGAACCGTAAACTTACCGCCTCCAAGCTGCCAGATGTGGGTCAGGTTTAGGGCTGTAACGGTCAACCCCCCCCCCCCCTGACACGCAGAAACGTGACAGACGCTCTCATCTGGTGACTGAGGCGCCGACTGCTGCCGCAGTCGATTTGTCACTCAGATTTTTTGGTTTTTCAACACCATCACACCTTTTAATTAACTCCAGATTCCTCTCCAACAGGTTTCCTCTGAATCTGTCTCTGGCTGTCGCCTTCAACAGCTTCTATCAAATAGATTCAGAAGCATGCGTGCACTTTTGCATCGTTAGTCCTTATAATCACGTGTGGGTGGATAGAAAAGTAAAAACAGGCATTACAGGTTGTTCTTACAGACTTTGGGTATTGGTCTGATGTTTAATGTAGTCAACAATAAATGCAAAAGGAAAAGAAAAGGCATTTTCTACGGCGTACAGGTGCATCTCAAATAGATTCACTTGTTGTAGAAAAAATGTAGGATATTTGTCAATTTCAAAAGAAAATATACAGATTTACAAAACACAAAGTATTAATTTTGAAGCATTCTTTGATGGTTCAGACCATTTAAAAAAGCAAAATCCTCTTTTTATTTTTTCTAACAGTCTTCCCTTGACTTTATATTTTTGCCCAAAATGTAATTCCCATTTTCCATTTGCGTCTCCGGTGACAATGGTGTCTCTGCAGACTTTTTTTCCATGATGGGAGACATTTATCAAATAATTTAAGTTTATTTCTGAGTATTTTATTTATTCATTCAAACTGTGTTTTAAGATGACCTCTTCAAACAGCATCCATCATCTACACCTGCTTCATCTCCTATCATGATTATGAGCGTGCCCCCCCCCCCCCCCGTCTTCCTGGGGCAGATTACCTGGCGAGGATGTCTGGCAGCTGCGTGTGGATGAAGTCCTGCATGCACTGGTGCTCAGAGGAGCGCTGCAGGAACAGCTCGAAGGCTTCCTGGTACCTGCCGTCATCACAGACCAGACTCTTCAGAGGAGATGCCATGATGGTCTGGAAGACAGAATCAACCACACGCGCGCGCGTTTACAATTCTGCCCACTAGGCGGAGGCGATGGTTATGCAGAACTTCGCAGCGACGGTTTCCCGGCGTTTTGCGCTCATTTCGTGTCAGAAACCGGGAGGCGGAAGCGAGCTGTGGGCGGACACGCCGCCGTTTTTACAGCTGCGAGCGCGCACAAGCACAACACGCGCGCGCTCCTCGATTGACAAACACGGAGTTGTTGTTTTGCGCGCTCGTGATGTTTGAGCAGCTGAGGGTTTTGACACGAAACGCAACGATTCCCACTTACGTGTGTTCGCCACAAACGCAGTCCGGGACTGTGCGTGCCGTGCGGAGAGAGAACCTCCCACCGGAACGCAGCTCCATGAGGGCGGGGCCCGGGGGCCAGGGCCAAAGGTGGCAGGTCCCCTCACAACACAGCTCCCGAGGATGTCCGTGAACGCACCAGCATTAAATAAAGGCGCAAAACAAGGACATGAATTTGGAGAGGAAAGGGGTCATTCCACAATTTGGCTTCAGAATTCTTAAAAATTAGACATTTCCTGATGTTCTGCTAATGAACTTATTAAAATATACATAATTAAACTTCCAAATAATAACCTGAGTCATTTTAGTCTTAATACTTACAAATGGAAGTAAAAAAGACAGTTTTGGGATTAGACAGACTCTCCATGCTCACACTGAGAATATTTGAAAAGTATCAAATGTAACTGAAGAATTGTTTTATTCTATGCGGCGTTTAGAGTGAAAGCTCATCTGGTGCATAACAAACTCTGGTTCGCCTGAAAATGAAGCTTTCAGGCTCTTTGCAAGTGAATCCTGATGGGAATCCCGAGTAAACACAGCAGTAAAAATGTTCAGTGCACATTTTTAAAACCAGTTAAAATTATCTGGACAAAAAGATGCTGCTCCCAAGATGCAGTTTAAAGTAAATAAAATAAAATAAAATCCAGCAAGTAGGCAATTCAAGATAAAAAAGGAACTAAAACACAACATAAACTTTATTTTGTAATTAATCCATTTACTTCTTTTGGAACATTGCCTCAGTTTAATATGGACACCTCTATTTAGACCCTTCTGGGACATTTTAATGTACCTTTTAACCTTTTGAAGCTTTTTCTTTCCTCTGATAATTGTCTTGGTCTAAAGTTTTGAGTTTTTTTTTTTCTTTGCTCTGTTTGTCCCTTGAGGCATTGGACCCCATTCTCCTGTTTTCTAGTTTATTCAGTTTTGGGAACAATCAGCTCTCAGGCAGGAACAGAAGATCAGACAGACAAGGGAAATTTATTTCATGTTAATGCACTTCAAGAACATTCCTGCTGAGGTAAAATCCTATTCAGGATTTCATCTGAACTCAACATGATTCCTGTAGACAAAAAGGGTCAAAGAATCTGCTGGTCATGCTGGTTGTGTTTGTTCTAAAATGATTCATCTTCTTCCAGTTACATATTGTTCTTCTTGCAAACCATCCAAATAATTTTTGTGTACTTGTTTCTTTTGTCTGCTTATCTTTAAGTTGTCCGACCAAAGGACTAAAGATGGTCTAAAGAGGAGCAGGAACAGAACATCCAAGCTGGGATCACGGGAACAGATCTCAGTAAGGTCAAAGGTGGAGTGGTGCTGGGGGGGCAAAAAACATCACTTGTTCTGTTGAATCTATTCATTAATAAAGTTTGAATCATATGTGAAGTGAAATTCTTAAGTTCAATCTTTCTAACGGAAGTAAAAAATATTGGCAGAGATTTTTCTTTTCTGTTCTAGGGGAATGTAAGAGTGAAAAAGCTTCAACTTGGGAGGCCTGAAATAAAAAAAAATGTAAAAAACTGTGTGAGACTTGGCTGAGACTGATCTGACAACGACAAGCTGATGTCACCAAACCCCGTCGTCTGGGTTGAACACAACGGAGGGAGAATTAAACTTCAGAAAGTAAAGTTCCTGCCTTTAACCCTTGTGCCAGTGGGGTCATCTAGACTCCACTATATCTTCCAGGGACATCTGCGAACGACGAACTCAAGAAAAACGTATGAATTATGTAAATCACACACGCATCACCAAAGGCCAAAATTTTAATAAGTGGAAAACACACAAAATGTTCGTAGTAGCTGATACGACCTTTAAAAGCAAATTACAAATGGCTTTCTGGAAACTTTTAATACTCGTTAAAATACTTTTTTGGTGTTTTATTTTGGCAGAGTGTGTCCCATCCAGGCTACCGTAGAGGCCAGAGAGGCGTGGCAAGTTCTGGTAGCGTTGTGAGATTTTCAGTTGAAAGAAGAAGAATAAAAGGAGCGGTGAGATGAATGACGCCACTAGCAGAGTTTGGAAAAACTTTAAGTTCTTTACCATCTCTTTAACTCGATTCCACCGCTGCCACCAGTGTAACCGACCAATGGGGGGGGGGGGGTCGTTTATCAGTCACTCTGCAGTACAGGACAGGACAATTATTGCCATTTGGTGAATCTGCTCCTTTTATTCTTCTTCTTTCAACTGAAAAACTCACAACGCTACTTGAACTTGCCACGTCTCTCTGGCCTCTACGGCAGCCCAGGAGGGACATACGTCTCCCAAAAAAAAACCCCCAAAAAGTTGATTACACACTTGAGATTTAGCTTGAGATTTTGTTTCAACTGCTTCAGTTTGTTTGACTCTAATTTTAAAATGCAGCAGATTTACATTTTTGCAAACAGCATCCATCTTTAAAAGAAGTCGTGGCACAAATAAGTTAGTCTCTAACACTAAATACTGTTTATAGTGCAGGAAGAACATGTCCTCATGCCCACAAAGCCTCTGCCTGTGAGAAAATACTTTTCAATGTTCTGCATGAAATATTAAATGGGTTAAAACCTCGCCTGAACTTTATTTTAACTCCCCAAAAGCAGAGAATTTCTTCGGCCTTTAAAGTCTCTGTCTCTCTTGCAGAATTCATTATTTAATTAGCTCATTTTTATAATAAGCTGTAAGTCTTAGAGAAACTCTTTGTACATTTAATGTTACATCTAAAAAGCAAAGGATCTGATCTCCCCCTAGAGCTTCTGTATTTATTACTTTTTATATAAAGTGAAACGTGAAAGTGCTGCTGTTTTAAATCTTTGATGCTCCTGCTATTGTACTCAAGCAGTTCTAGATCTTATATAATAATTTACATCTCCATATTTAAAGGTAAAGCCACTTTTTGTGCTGTGCTGCAAAAATGTTAAGTTTGACCAAGTATAATTAATGATTTTTAGTTAAATTAAAAAGTGACTAAACCTATTGGGTCTCCATCATGGATAAAAACTAATGTAACGAGTAATGGAAAAAGGTTAATGCCTGTTGCACCAAATGTTTTTGGGGTGTATTCTTTGGATCATAGATGAAGATAAATAAAATCTGTGATAAGACCCCAACTTAATTACTGTTTACAGTTGCTTTCCTGCATGACGGATCATGCTACCTCTCTAAAAACACAACCTTTTGATATTTTGAAGGAGTTTGTGTTTTGGATAATCTTGTGTCAGCCACCTTTTGTGTTCAGCTCTCTACAATCCTGCAGGCAAACGCCTCTGTCAAATGGGCGGGGTGGGGGTACCCGGTATGTCTGAAAGTGACAGAAGAACAGCAGCAAAGGCTTTGCAGATGAAATCCTCCAGCAGATTATAAAGCCCAGAAGTAATCGTCTGTGATGTGAAGTCTTCAAGACTCTTCGTCTTCATTTAAGAGGCGTAGAAGACAATACTGCTGCCAGATGTGCAACCACTTTGTTTTACCGCACACGTTTTGTGCCGTTTATCAATCATGAGGTTATCATCTCATTAGAAGTCCCCAAAAACGAACTAAAAAAGTCTATTCACAGTTTTGACTTTTGGATGAAGTAAAATTCGAGCCTTTTTTATTTGTTTTTTTACGTCTCGTTATTTAAAAAAACAAGACAGTCATTTAGCTTTTAAACTTACACAAATAAATTTACAAATATGTTTACTTGTTGCATCCTGACCACTTTGAGTGATTATTATTAGAGCTCAAAAATTCTAATGCCGAATTGAAACAGTAACATATGCACAAAATCAAAAATCATAAAGAAAACGTATAAAATAAACAGATGTTCTCATATCTTTTCCTGACACAAATTATAAAAATGGAAAAGTTGAGTAGGTGGGAGGGGTCCACCTAAAAAACACCAGTAATCTGCACCGTAACACCCACAACAGATGTGTCTGTTTAAATGTGCTGCTTTCATGCTATAGGATGTATAATGGTCAGGGCCAGAGTGTCACATCAGTGAGACGTCTGCTGGACTTCCTATGCTTCATTATGGACTTCCTTTCACTTATTTTTCATCTCTAATTTGAACGTAATAATTCTCCGTGAGAAGACAGAATCAATAAAACTCTTTTGTGCAGACAGTAAGAAAGCATGAAAGACTCCTAAAGTCTTTTGATTCTAATGAGGCAAATTAAGCTGCACCGTGAAGAAGAAAGCAGGAAAAAACTGTTTCTTTTATTCACTTTAGCAAAACCATGAGTCATAGATTAGTGGAGGCGCGTTCACAAGTCGATTTAAGACGTTCACATCAGTGATGGACTGCTGCTGTTTTTCTTGCCTTCTCCATCGTGTTAAAGCAGGTGCATATTTAAAAGAGCCTTCAGGCTTCTCTGCAGCTGCTTGGCTGACAGAAGTGATGACCGTGCAGAAGCGTGAGAACTAACCACGAGCTGCTCTCAGAGAATCAATGCCACGTTCATTGAAGGAGCAGACTTCTGAATATTTCTGAGTGATCACTTTCATACTGCAGCTGCCCTTTTTTTCTGTCAAATTTCAATCAGAAACCTGGATTTGTTTTTTGTTTTTCGCTATTCAACTCATTCTTTAAATTTGCTGCAATTGAGTTCAGTTAAAAAAACAAACAAAAAAACAGTCCAGAATTCTGTCTGATGAGGCCAACTTTTAGCCTGACTTTTATCATTCTGTCCTGTAGCAGTTCTGGACCTCAAGAACCCCATGGTGTGTGCAATTCTGTCAAAAGTGCCCCGAAAACAAAAACTGCAGTAGCCTGTTGCTCGCTCATTTTTACCAGAATGAGAATTTAGTACTCAAATCGTTAGCTCAATTTAAACAAAAAGATGTAACATGCAATATGAACATATTAGGAATGTAGGTGTGGTCTAATGAAGACCTCAGTTGTCAGGGAAATTTAAACGTTTTAAATTTTCTTCTTTTTCTTAAAAATTACAGAACCATTCGTCAACCCCGGGGCAACCAAAATCATCATCATTGTCATTATTATTATTATTTAGGACCGTTAGATAACCAACAGACTCACTCAAATAAGACACCATAGTTTAGTTACTTAATGAGTCATCTTAAACTGTTTTGCTGTAAAAAAAATTGTTTAATTTATCATCATCATTGCCTTTCCAGCAGAGGAAGGCCTTTGCTCTCAGGTTTAGGAGGCAAACATCACTTTTACAACTCAATTTTCCTTTTTGATAAACCTTTTTCTAAATCCAGCCTTGTCCATAGTTATTCTCCTGTAGGACTAGTGAGCTTTTTCTCACTTTGCCCTTTGTGATTGTACGTTTTTGGAGTGTTTTCCTCTCTGACGCTGCGATCATGCGTTTGCTGATGACGCTGTCCTCTCTTAGCACGCCGTCTGGCTGTGTTTTTCATGAAGGTCTTCTTCCTTTTGTTGCTTGCTGCTTGTTAAACCTCAGGGTACATAAAAAAAACAGAGGAAAAATGAATATTTAATGAGGTCTGTTGTTTCATGAGCTGGGCAACTTTGCTGTAAAATGAATTGAAACAGGAAAAGTGATTTAGGCAGATTGGAATGACTTGGTTTAATTACACAGACTTGGACCATAATTAATTGGTCTTGTGCCTAACTAACTTGTTGCAGATTGGTACAATAAAGTGAGCTTAATTGAATTTAGAAATAATATCATATAAAGTTCCCACTTTGCATGTTAAATAATTTAACAAAGAAATGTAAAAAACCTGCTCCAACGCTGCAAACACGTACCGATGAGTTGAACCTGACAGGTCTGATTGCAATGACTCAGGCACTCAAGTTCAACCTGGTCTCAAGCAGAAGTGACAGCGAAAGATAAATGAATTAGTTGAAGCAAAGCTTTAAACTCTATTTTCCTGGAAAACACAGGGACCTTGGGAATGTCAGACTGGGAATCCGGGCGGAGGATCAGATGAATCTTATCGGTTCCAGGCTTCAGCTGAGAAACCTACTTTGATTACAGTTTGGGGACGTTGAGGAGAGGAACAATCGCAGTTCTGCTCATGCCTCACATCACCAAACCCAGAGACACAATAAAACCCTCAAGTACTATTACATGGATCCACAGTTTATTTGCATTTATGTCCACTTCTCCATGTACACACAATACTAACACAAATAGCAAACTACTGTAAACAATGGATGAAGGTCATTTTGGAGTTCTGGGAAATAACCCATCACAGGCGTATTAATCATTTGGCCGGCCGGCTTCTCTTTGAGCCTTCTGGGAAATTCTAACGGACAAACATGTTGTTAGAAATAACCAACACTTCAGGTTTGTGTTGGATTTTGACCCAACATTGTGCGCTTTTTGTTGGTCAACTATGAAATCACCGTCTAAGGAGACTGATCTAAAATGTTTAGCAAACTGAAACAGAGTTGTTGCAAGGCCACTTGGAGCACTTTGTGCTAAAATAGGTCAAGCATGCCTACATACAGTCAGCTGTAGAAATACAGTCCTTTCAACATGTAACAACCATATTTGCACAACCAGAAAGGTACAGAGTTACAGAGTAAATACATTCAGAAGGTGGTCATGTGACACGGCGCTTTAAAGTCTTCGGCTGGTGGATGCAAAAACGAAAGAAAAAAAAAGCTAAAGTATTTTCTAAACGGATGATTTTTGTCAAAATAAAACTTAAGAAAAAAAGGAAAAGTAAAAACAAATAAAAAACGAAAAAAGCGGAGATAGTACAAACATATCAATTAAGGTGTCCCTTTAGGGCACATGATGAATAATTAAATAAATTAATTAATAAGTTAAGATAAATAAATATACCTAGTTGTAGATGGTCCTTCAGTGTGATCCGGGTGATGAATCGTCCCGCCTGTCCTGGCTTTTGCTGATCTGTGCTGTTTTGTTTTGCATCTGGTGAAAATGTGTCATGAGTTTGTGCACCACACCAGTGTGTAATGAGGTAAAATCTCCCACTTGCTGGTATAAATAATTTGAATTGCATCAAGAGATTTGGCGTTTTATCTCTTTTCTTTGATTCCAAAGTGAAAATGATGTAATTTGTTTGTGGATTTGTCTCTGAAGGAAGGAGAAGGAGCTGCATCGCTGTGTCTCTGAAATCAAGGCAGGCTTGCTTTTGGTTTCCACGTGTACACAACATATGGCATCATCAACAAAACACAATCAGACGGCAAAACTTGCATCACAGTTAAAACACTAGAAAAGTCATTTGAAAGAAAAAAATAAGTCTAACTGAATCAGCACTAACATAGTGCATAAATCATCTGGTTCATTCGGTAACTTGGGGGGGGGGGAGGCTGTTTGGATCACCCAGAGGGCTCTTCATTGACAAAGATCCAGCACTGATGAGGAAAACTCGAACCTTTGGCAATCACGTTGACAAACCCAAGACATTCTCATGTCCTCCTTCCCGACTCACAGGCACACAAACAAACACGTAAATCAAGAGAAAAGATAGAAAATAACTAAAAAAAGAAAAAAAAGTGGTCCGTCTAATTCTCAACACAGAAATGCTTAAAATCAGCACTTCTGAAGGAGTCCCTTCCTCTGTGCTGCAGCAATGTTCCTCTGTGAATCCAAGCAGTGTCTCAGCTGTGTAATGTAGCAAGCAGTTCAAAACTAGTGGTCCATTGGTCCATGTTCCCCTCCCATCTTGGACAGCTTTGGTTCTGTTTCTCGGTTCTGGCTGCAGCCACTTAATCAGCCAACCACCTGTGGGCAGAACCAATCATTTGGTTGAGTTTCCACGGCGTCCGGCAATATGCCGCAAACAACCGGGATTGTGTCCAGGGGTTGAGCATGTCCTGGTGAGGTCGGGCAGCATGGTTACATATCCATGTCACCATCATAGGCCAGGGTCAAGGGCTTCTGCGGTGGAGAAGACGTTGCACTGGTTTTGGACGGCTTACTGAAAAAAGACAAAGCAAAATAAAGCAGAGAGAAGAAATCCAAAAAAAAACAAAAAAAAAAACAACGAAAGCATGTGGCTTAGCGGCAAACAGCAGCTCAACTTGATTTCATTCTTTACAAAGGATTCCATTATCTGATAAGAGCAGCACACTCCAGACGAAACGTTGTGGGGAATATAACTCATAGTTGACAGGGTTCGGTTCTGGCTTCGCTTTTCGATTTGTTCTCATATAAAATGTATTGAACCGACAGTCGTGTGAGAAGGAGGGTAAAGCTTCAGTCAGCCGCAAGTCTTTGTGCAGGCAGACAAAATACAACATTCACATGACCCCCATCTGATCCTCAAATGAAGTACATCTTCATGAGGAAGACTCCAATCATTTACTGAACAAAGACCAAACAAAATCACGACTTTCAGCACCACCATATGGATTGGTGTTTCTCAACATTTTTTTCAGTCATGAAAATTTGTTATTGATCAACTCAAAGAAAGGGATCAGATCTCTGGTTGTATTTTGTCAAACCTATAGATTAGTGCCTCCAGGCACGGGGGTGGGGAAGTCATGATTAGTGTTTGCTACAAAGGAAATTGATGGATAATATATTCTAGTGTTAAATATGAAACTATAGTTCCATAAGTTTATCTCAAAAGAAATATCCGAAAACTGAAAGTAACAGAGACCAAACAGTAGAAAAACAAGAGATAATTACAAGAAACCAACTTTAACACTACAAGTCCCACTTCTCCATTCTGACATGGTGAGATTGACCTTTTAATAAGGCATGACCCCTCCCTTTGGCCGTTCCACTCTAAATATGTTCATTGTCAATTTGAGTCGGGCACTATAAAGGCCAGCCGAAAACAGAGTTTGGGTCCTTTGACCCCAGGATGAAGGACTGACAGGGGAAGCAGGACAAATAAAAACAAACCAACATCTAAGATACTAAAAAATGAACTCAAACATCTATGAGTGTGTGCGCATGTGTATCTGTAGGGTTTATGTTGACAGGGAACTTGCTAAGATGTTGGTGTGTAGGAGGTTGCCTGTGCACGTGCACCCACCCAACCAGCACCTGCACAGCCCCTGACTGAGTGTCTGCGTGCACGTGAAGGGTCTGTGTGGAGTTCCAGTGGGAGATGAAACATTAAAACGGCTGGTGACCCACGTCCAAATACTCAGGACCAAAAATATCAACACTGTCTGTAAAGAATAGTGGTGAAGAAAAGGAAGAAAGGGGAATATTTTTCCATAAAGATGTGAGACTAAAAATGCTTTGAAAAGAAGATTGACTTTTTTTTTCACATGATAAAAAAGTTTTCATTTAAAATCACAGAATGTGGATTTTCTTTAGAGAGAAATGTGTTACTTACCAGATCAGGAATGACAGGACAACAACGAAGAGTATAATGATGAAGCCAACAATGGCCACAGCATAAACCCACAGCTTTACTCTTCCATCTGTGCCAAACAGAGCAGTTTTTTTTAATACAATGGTCTTAATTTTCATTCCTCTGCATCTCTTTCTCGACATGTTTTCCCTCCAAAGCTTCAGAATAACAATAAAAGTTTCTTCTCAAGCTCTTTGCACAGGAGTTACTGAATTTTCTCTGCAGTTTTATGGTCCATTGAAGTTTTTTTTCTCCACTCTCTATAATGATGAGCTCTGTAAACACTTTGACCTAGAATGATTTCCTCCCCTAGTGTACTGATCCCAGCTGCAAAGGCAGGTTCAAAGGCAAGAACATTCTCAGGCTGAGCTGTGCGGAGGATTTCCATTTCAGTACCTGGTCCAACGGGCCGTAATGTCCACTCGCTGAAGAGGTCGTTGGCCTGAGACGGTCGAGGTTTTAGTCTTCCAGAGGTGGTTTTTACGTCTGCTTTCTTGTTGTTGTCGAAGCCAGGGGTTCGTGTGCAGTAGTCCAGGAAGCCGTGCGAGGTCATCACTTCGGTGTAACCCTTCTCACACCCACACACTCCACTCTGGATGAGGAGGGACATCATTTGCAGCAGAACGGGGATTGCAATGATTCGATTCTACTTTTCTAGAAAAATGCTCTTGATGAAGGTCGAAAGTGGCTTTTCAGGTAAAACGGTTTTAAATGTATTTCCAGAATTTCATCGCTCCACCTCCAGAAAAACTGCAGATAAAGTAATTTATGCCACTTTTAAGAATAACAGATGGAAAACAATAAAAGCCAGGGGAAATACAGCTGACCGTTGAACACATTTGCATGAAGAGGTGCAGTTACATAACTACACTCCAAGTGGCAGTAAATATCAAGTTATCATTTTTTCCTTTTCCTCCTGCTGGCGTGCACGTTGGAGCGCACATTTTCCTATTAATCTGATTAACTTTTGATGGCCTGTTGTGGGAAATTAAATGTGTCATCTGTCAGAATCTATATAACTCTACACCCAGATCGTGCGCAGAAAATGACAGGGAAAGGAAGAATTATAGAGATCGCAGCTGCTGGATCAAAGCACAATGATCCTACCGGTGTGCAGTGAGAGAAGGGTTTCGTGCACGGAGGATGGCAGTGCCTGAGTGTAGTCGGCCTTTTCTGCTGGAAACACCCCCCTGGAGAAAGAAAACCCAATCTAAGTCCTGTGCCTTTAACCTACTGATCACCACATTAATGTCCTGTCATGCCTGATTAATGGACTCAAAGGGCAATCATTGGTCCAGATCAATAATGAGTATTTAAATCTAGCATGGAAAATTACATGTCAATACATCATACGTTTGTGCCTTCAGCTTTATGTTGTGGTTTCCGATTTACCATAAACACCACCTTAAAGAGTTAGAATCAGTATTTATCACACATTGGACTTTCTTCAGCCTTTAATTCTCAAAGCATTTTTCCTCCTATTTATTTCTTTTTCTATAAGCCGTCTTTCTTTGCCTCAAATATAAATGCATGGTTATGTTTATAGGTGCTGAAGGTGTCCCTGCTGCCAGAGCCTGGCTTATTGATTGCTTATCTTAAAAGGGAGCAGGGAAATCGATAGCCGCCGCTCTCAGAGTAGGTCAAATAAGGTGTAAAATTCAGCTAAAACACACTGAAACAGCGTGTGTGAGTGCAGATCCATATGTGTGGAAGTTTGCATCGAGCAGAAAGTACACTTTGTTTGTTAAAACTTCAGCGTGTGATTTTCCTCTGACATCTTTTTGATTATGAAGGACAGCTGGGCTCCGTAGTTTAATAACTTTTATGAGGCTTCATTTTTTGGTGGAACCAAACAGTGAACATTTTCTAATTTTGTGACCCAGCCCTGCTGTTTTTAAAGGATGCGGCCCCTTTCGGCGTCCTTACGCAATGACCTTCAGCCATCTCTAGAAGGGTTTGCAGCTGATTCTTAGGTGGGAAAGCTTGAAGGTATTCCTCCATAAAGAAATGAGGCACCTTCTCAGGTAAAGGAGTTTAAGTTTCTGAATGGTCTGACCACATGTGAGGGAAGATTGGCCAATGGATCGTTGATGTCAATAGATGCAATAGTCTGTTGTGGAAAAAAGAGCGCTAAGTTGTCCAATGGGTGGTTTTACCCTCAACGATGGTTATGGATGCAGATGAAGGAGGATCTAAGGGCAGGGATGCCCAGTTTAGTTTAGCAATCAGCTGTTAAATTCTATGACTTTATGTTCTTTATGACTCATGTTTACTACACAATAACTGGTATAAGGCCCATTGAGATGACTATTGGTGTAAACATTGAGCTATTTAAATTAAATTGAATTGATATAATTAAGCTTTCTTGGTTGTGTGGTGGTCTTCTAATGTCGTTTCTCCATAAGAACCAAGTAAAATGACTTGGAAATCTGGCAGAAGTGAGATGTAGACAGCTTTTCTTAAGAAGCGTTACCAGAACGTCCAGCTGGGAAAAAGCCCTGCAAGAGATGCTGAAAAAGGAGGTTTTTTCAGCTAGCTGGGTAACATTTACTTCCAAGCGTATTTTTTGTGTCCCCCATCAGCTATCTGATGCTGCAGGATGTGGTCTAGATACTGACTCATTTAATGGAAACAAAAGCAGACTGAGCTGCAGCCAGCCTTAGGTACACCAACATCTGGATGCTCCCAGCAGCTGCTCCGTCTTATGAGTCTCGGGGGGTGTCCAGGTTAACTGCAACTGTTCACCTGTGACATTGACACCGTCAGAGCGCTGACACCACACCGCCCTCTCATTGTTGCTCCATCCTCCTGTTTTCCACTGGTAAGTGTGGCATTTTCCTCCTGTAGAAAAGGCAGAAGCAGAGCTCGTTAGCACCTTGTGCTGGGCATCCAGACCTGCCAGCAGACTCCAGCAGCTCCCAACCTCCGCTTTTTCTGGGCCGTATCTTTACAGTATGAGGTTAGATGTATTATGCTTGTAATGACAAGACGAAAAGAAGAGCATCGCTATTGAAGTAGAGAGCTACAAGACGAAGGATACTTTAAAAGAACAAGACCAAATTGGCTTAAATTGTATTAAATTGGCACTCCTTTTTACAATCAAAGCGTTTAGGTTGCCAGACAAAAACCCCACAGAGAGTTTGATGTGAAGAGAAGATCACAGACACCCAAACCGGTGTTTTTCTTTCTCTTTAGCACAAAGGAAAGTCTAGTCCTAAAAGATCCTGCAATCCCTAATGAAATAACTCAGGTGAGAAGAAAATGAACAATTACAGTCAAAGGAAAAGGAAAGGTCTTTGTTAGTCACTGTACATATTTTAAACATAAATACACACATCAGCAATTAGATGTTTTTATTCTTCAACAGGTTTTTAAATGACCCTTAGCCACATTAAACAATGTCATTACTTTATAAATCAAGTTAAAGCAAAAATACAGAGAACATGTGTAATAATAACCTCATCCATTGTCTATGGTGCTTTGTAGGACAATCCCTCTGCAATGGCACCTCAGGACGTTCATGGTCGTTTAATCATGTATAAGGTTATATGACCGTGTTTTGGTTGGAATACTGCCAGCCTTTGAATCACAGTGACAGTAAGATTCTCCTTTCTGTTTTCTTTTAATAGACCAGCTGCTGCCTTTAAACCATGGCCTGACCCATCTCATGCAGGCTTAAGCTGTTGGTCAGATGACTGCAACCCATTTTGAACATGACAAATTGATGATTGTGTGCTGATATGTTCAATTACAGTGGTCTCTCATTTATGGCGGGAGTTACTTAGAAAAAAATAACCTGCAGTTAGGGAAATGCACAAACTATCCTTGACCTTTTACAGTAATTCTAGACGTTTTAATGCTGTAAAACTCCTCACTGCACACTTTCTACACGTTTCTCAGACAGACATGAACATTTTCACACTTTTCTCCTTTGCTTTCGTACAAAAATATGTAAGGTGTTAAGAAAGAAAAAAACAAAGGTAAAGTCGTCAAACTGAAAGCATTCGGTACAGGAAACACGGGAGAGATTGATTGACAATGGTCTACAGCCAATCAGGATGCAGAATGCAATGCGCTGTAAAAAAAATGTAAAAAAAGCATGCAAAACTGCATTTAAAGACAAATGCATAACAGGAAAACGACCAAAGGGGAACCGCGTTAAAGGTCAGGACCGATGTATCTCTAAACAGAGAGAAGTTGAAGACTCGGTCTCTTAGGTTTGTCCACGGCCTCCACATTCCATTCCCAAATTTAAAACCAGTATAAAAGCAAACAATATTGCATTTCCATTAAAAGACTACTGGGGGCAGGTTTCAGAAAGGCTCAAGTTCCTATAGCTCAGGCATGTCCAAAGTCCGGCCCATGGGCCAAATGGGGCCAGCAGGCTTCTTACATAAAAAGCAATTTTCTAAAAACTGTTTGTACGATTTATTGATTGTGGTTGGCTAAACTGGATTTGAAGTCGTGGTAAATGTGTGGCAGCACTGTGTTGCAATGTGCGACTCTTTAGCTCATTTCCAAAATGTCGACTGTTGCGACAAGGAACAGTGCAAAAAACGGACAAATTCACAATCATTTTGGTAAAAACACTTTTACATGTATTGTGTCCTATGTAAAAAAATATGGTATTGCACTGAAATATTCACTTGCATTTAAAGTTATTTAAAAAGTTCAAAAATGTTAGCCCCTCACACATTTTCACGTCACCAAATCTCTTTGGAAAAAGTTTGGATATCCCTGCTGTGGACCTACCTCTATGTTAAAAATAAATAAACTGATTAACATTCTATTTTTAAAAAAAATATTCATGCTAACTTGGTTTTAATTACAAATCTGTGACAATGTTTGTAACAGTTATGTAATGCACACAAAAACTATAATAAAATGACAAAAAAAAACCAATGTATGACACAACAAATAGAATTCAGGTAGAAAAAATAGGTCCTGGTGGAAACAGATAATGTGCTTTTGATATTTCATGGCTCATCTGTGTTTTAAACTAGTTCATAT
This sequence comes from Oryzias sinensis, assembly GCA_037389245.1. Taxonomy (NCBI): domain Eukaryota; kingdom Metazoa; phylum Chordata; class Actinopteri; order Beloniformes; family Adrianichthyidae; genus Oryzias; species Oryzias sinensis. Next base: position 13,281,089 of record CM074501.1, on the reverse strand, counting down.
TATTAGCCAACAGTCTCATGCATATATTCCCCCTGATGAGTTAGGAAAGTGATGGTTTAATCTCCCCCTTCATGGCTTACACCTGCCCTACATCTGCGACATCCACTCCTCCACTCATTAAGGAATTGGAGTTTTATTCCAGACATTAGTAAGGTTTTTGAAACCCAATCAGCTGCTCTAGCATGTAAACAAGACTCAAGTTGGCATGGTTACTCATCACAACAGATGTGGAAAAGGGGCTCTAGTACCAGATGAGATCACTCACAACAGGGCATCCAAACTTGCAGTAAAGAAAAACGTACAAGAAGAAAACGGTTAGTGTCGATGGTTTTGATCTCAGTAATATCGTGTTCACTTGTTTCTCATGGTTTTGCCTGGGTCCCTGATTTTACAAAAACAATCCTGCAACCATGAGATCAGCCCATTCAGGTTTCAAATGGTCATTAAGTTCCTACTCCAATCATTTTTTGATCTGTTGTAGAATAACTCCCAGTAGTCTTATAATGATGATTATGCCGTTTTTAGCCAACACATGTTAAAACATGTTTTCAGGGACATAGTTTCTGCAGAGCAGCAGGAATTTATCAGGAACTCACCACTGAGTTGTGGGCTGGTCTGTTGGTTTGAAAGTAAGCCTCAACCCTTTGTTTACATTCTGACCTGCTGGCTTACAGCCCCTCAGAACGGCAACAAAAAAGGCGAGCAATATCAGATCTATTTAGCCGAATAGTTTAGATCCAGAAGATTCCAGCTCAGACACAATTTTATTCATTTAAGTGGTAGATTCAGGAGAACCCCGCACACGCCCGCCCCGCCCCAAAAGCTTTTAGTAACAATTCGGTCGTCTTTCTTTTAGTCAGATCCTGTAAAGGAGACAGTGGAATGCGAACCCTTGTAAATGTACAACGTAACTAATATTTAAAGCTCGAGGGCTTTTAAAACAAAGACAAACTAAGAAAACACAGACAGAAATCTGAACAAAGACAGCTAAATCACAGATAAAACATTACAATTATATTTTAAAATTAGAATGTTTTCAAAACAAGATGAAAAGAAAGCAGAGTAAAAATTACAGATGTCACACACTGACCCCCAAAAGTGTAGTTTTTAGTCTAGAACATTGTCAGATTTGAAACCTGTCTAACGTCATTGTAGAGACTGTTTCAAGATTGAGCAGCATCAACCTGAGACACTGCTTCAGGATGCTGAGTTCTGACTCTGGACACAGCAGAAGAAAGCAGGTGTTACAGAACTTTAGCTCTCAAAAAAAGAGACATTGTTGTAGTTCGCTAATCTCTTAACATTTTGAGTCTTGTCTGTGTTTAGCTGCAAAAAGTTTTCTTGCACTCCATCATCTGTTGGAGAGGGCGAGTCCTTTGATCTATCACTTGCCATGACTGAAAGATAAATCTAAGTGTCATCTGCATATTTGCGGTAAGATACATTGCAGCAGGTTAGACGGTAAGGAGAACAAAAGACGTACGAAAGCGGATACCTGGGAAACCTCAAAAATCGAGTATATTTGGTCTGAGAAATAGTCCCCAATTTTGACACATTACTTCCTGTTTTCATTGTAGAACCTGATCCATTTAAAGGCAGTACAGGGGATACCTACCCAGTCTTCTGGCCTCTGTAGATCACATGGTCTACTGTATAAAAAGCTCCACACTAAGAAGCAAATCTAAAGCTTCGCGTGAGCGTGTCCTTACCTTTACAGGATTTGGTTTCAAAGACCTGATGGGGGCAGCTGGCTTGATTCTCCATGGCCTGAACGATCACAGCTCTCGATCGAGCTTGGCGCCCGGTGTACTCAAAGCTCCGCCCCTCCAGGCAGATCAACTGGCAGGAGCTCCACGGTGACCACTCAGTCAAATGACAATCCCCTGAGAGCAAAAGCAAAACACATCTGATGGCGAAATATTTTTACTTTATTCACACCCATCCTCTTCCTAACATGTTAGATAATATATAAAGTTTTGAAAACTTTAGTGGGCCAAAGAATATACATCGGAATAGCTAAGAAATTCCCAGAATTCAAGAGTGCTAACTCAAGGGGAAAAAAACGCAGGCCTCTTTGGACGGAGAAAATTAATTCAGGGTGTTTATGCTGAGGATCCGGGTTGTGTTTGAAGGTCTTGTGTGTGAACAAATGATGTGCAAACAGTTTGTTAAATGTCAGACACAAAAACCCTTTTGTGATGCTTACTGCGGTTATCTTGTAGAGATGATATCGTCCAGGGCAGCGCCCTTCAGCCTAAACAACTCTCTGATTCTCTGCTTGGGCATTTTTCTGTGTGTGGACTGAAGCATCTGATTTTCTTTCATCTTTTTTTATGGCTGCACTTTTCCAACTCTCGATTTGTGGAAACACGTGCTGCTTGGAGCCCCATAAAGTGATAACATATATGTGTCAACAAAACAAACCCCAGCTGGCCTCCGATCCTCACCTTCACATCAAACATCACAAAGGAGCACAAATTCACACGTGTCCGTTCTCTTCAAACACTGATTGCGAGCCGAGAGGCGCGGCGGCAGCAGACTGTGTGATGAAGGAAGTCGAGGATCAGAGGAGAGCGGGATGAGCAGAGGCAGCCACTGGCTCTTCACAGCTAAGCCTCAGAAATGCTTTATGAGGCAGTCGCCGTGAAGAGGGGCAGCTGAGCCGTCCACTAATCAGCTAAAACATTTGAGTCTTTTACAAATAACAGATATTCACATACAGCACATTCTCTGGCATTCCTAACGCTGCGCTTCGGCCCTGAACGGTAAACCTTCACGGCAGGCTTCAGTGTGAGACTGGTGAAGATGAGCTGGCCGACAGCTCTAACTTCAAGAAAGAGTCTTTGTGTTTTGCTTCTTTAAAGGATGAAAGAATCAGCTGCTGTCACAAGATGACAGTTAACTCCTTGTTGCTATGGTGATTTTTACAACAGTTAACAGTTTTCACCGAGCTTGCACTCAATCAAAAAATGTTGCAGGTCCTCTTTTGACTTAAACCTGAAAAGAACATTGTTTTAATTAAGAGCTAACAAACGCTTAAATGCAAACTGACAGTTAAAGTGTTTAATGGTTAGAGTTTTGCTTGTGTAGAGCGGTTATACAAAAGCCACATTTGTAGGAGTTGTGGTTGCAACACAAAGCAGTCAAGTGTAGCTTTATTTCCTACAATTTACAGAAGAATAACTCATTATTTTTTACTATTCTGAACTGGCAATGCTATTAGAGATGATATTTCGAAATTCAAAACAATCAAATGCTCTCATGATCTCGGAATAGTTTGAGCAAATGTCACAGTTGGAGCATTTCTCGTTTTCCCCTCAGTGTTGCTGTTGCGTCGAGCGGCAGACCAAATAATCAGCTCAAAGTTGGTGACACTCTAAGTTGTTGGAATCTGAACACAACAGGACCAATCAACACACAAGCAGGGCTTTGAGCGCTGCGCTGATGTTACCGTGGCAACACAGAGAGCCAAATCAAACTGAGGTGTTCAAAATAGCACCTGGTAGCAATCAAACTGCCTGCTATCAGCAGGCCTGAGTGGATGTTGATCAGCATGGGATAAGCCAGAAAAACTGGGAAATTGTTGTTGAGGTGAATGGAGGAAAGCTGACTAAAACGATGCCTGACCAGAATCCAATGGTCCTCCCCAAGCCCGGGCCGAGAACTGCGTTTGTGTGTTTTTCCATGAACTTTTTATTGCTTTTTCTCTTCTTTTTCCACCGTAGCTGGTTTGCCATTGGAGCTTTGAGCAGAAGTTGCCATTAACAACAAACTGTCACTCCTGGGATCATTCAAGCACCCAGACCCTCATCTGGATAACATGGCAAATCAATAAAAGGCATCGCATTTTGATTTTTAAAAAAAAAGTCATTATAAGCCTCCAGTCACAGTTTTCTTTATTAACAGAGAACATGTGATTAAGAAGTATGTCTCAAAAATTTTTCCACTTCTTAAATGCACCTTTTTTTTTAACTTGTCTGCATCACAGGCAAGATGGCCTTTCTTGCATTTAAGATTTTTCAGGTTAATAGTTAAAGAAATCCCTCTATCCTTGGTTGTGATTAGCTATTGTTTATTTCTAATTCTCCAACCCAAAGGACATCTGACCACAGACTCTTGAGGACCCCTGCAGCTCTATCATTTTAGTCATACATTGTTTTTAGCCTCCATAGGTGCACTTTCATCAATGGTAAGCCTGAAAGCATCTTGCTAAACATTCTACATAAATGTCATAAAAGGACAGATTCATATAATTTCTTAGTCAAGTAAACTCCAACCAGAAGTCGACTTTTTTTTCTCTAATTGTCTATGCAATAAAGCCTTTAGTGGTATTCAGATGCTGAAGGTTTTTGGGTCTCTTTGGGCTCTCTGAGCGGTCTACGACCTTGATATTTTGTGCGGACCAGGGTAGAAATCATTCTAAAGATCCTTTTTATGCATGCATTTTTTAAAATAAAGCATCCCCTTCATGTTTGAATATATTTCTACAGACATCAACTGGGTGCATTTTCATCATATTTCTGACGTCTTTTGTTTGTATTTGAGGACTGCACTTTGCTGTTATCGCTTTGATGGTACGTTGTTCTCCGTTTCTTCTCAGACTCAAGCCGATTATGAACAATTAAATGGGCTATTAGTTAATTGATGGCTTTCATTGATTTTGCAATTATGTGAAAGTGAAAATGTCAACCGTGTGGAGGAGGGGACTATGTATTGGCAAATTCCTCTAAATGATTTGTGTTGAAAAGTCTGATTATTGATTCTGTAGTCAGAGACCCTTGATAATTATTGGAGTTGTGCTTTCAAAACGAGGACGGATGGCTTTGAATTTTATGAAACAGGAAAAAAACCTGCAGTTGCTCACTTATAGAATGCCCAAACATTTATTCAGCACACAACAGGGCTTTACCTGGACAAGGGACGAAGCAGGGTTGCTCCATCTGCTGGAGGAGCTGCTGCCTCATGACGTCTCCACAGAGCTCCGTCTCCACTGGCTGGGGAGGGGGCTCGTTCAAGTTCCCCCAGTGGACGATACATGACAGGTTCCTTCTCCTCACTCCTTCACCACACTCTGCACCCTGCAGAGAACCATGCACAACCCCAATGGTGTCTTAGAGAAGAGAAATATTTATACAAGGGTGCTGACCATCATTGCCCTGAGGAAAATAAACAGAAAGTTTTTTCTTTTGTTTTTTCAAGGAAATAGCTGTCTTGAAAGGTCTTAAGCAGTTTGGGCTTTTTAAATTTACTTTTTCGAATAGAAAATTTTCGCTACTGTACTGATTTGAACCCATATGTCATCATTTGAGTATAAGTTGTCTAGTATCCCTGCTCTTCCCAAACCTGATGCTTAGCTTCTGAAGATCTTGTCTTCAGGCTCCTTCCAGTTTATCTATTTATGTCACCGTCATTTAACCAGGCAAGATACATTAAGAAAAACAATCAAAGGGGATATAGGGGATACACGCTATGCTTGGGGAGGAGGGATGGAATAAAGGACTGTGTCATCAGCATAGAGGTGGATGGATGAGTCTCCTACAGAAACAGCTTTGTTGTTAATGTAGACTGAGAAAAGGGCGGGTCCAAAGACAGATCCCTGTGGAACACCTGTGGTGGCACAAAGAGGTTGAGAAATAAACTGCTCTAATGTAACGCATTGCAATCTTTCTGTGAGATAGTTTGAGAACCATGACATTGATTTTTCAGAAACATCAACATCACAAAGCCTGAAAATAAGACAGGAGTAATTAACAGAGTCAAAAGCTTTAGCTAAGTCTGTAAAAATGGCAGCACACTGCAATTTAGCATCTAAGGCACGAGGTGATATCATTTAGAACCTTAAGAGGTGCTGTTGCCCACCCATGACCAGTTCAGAAACCTGAAAGGACAGTTGATTATTTACAGTCTTTCTACAACCTTTGCAAGACGAGGAAAAATGGATATAGGTCTGTACAGTTGGGATTAGACTGATCCCCACCCTAAAAGAGGGAGTGTACCACATCAGATTTGCAGGTGTGGGGGATTTCAGCAGTGCAGAGACAGATATAGAAAATATTTGTACTGGGGCCCACACTGATGGGAGCTGCACGTTTGAAAAAGAAAAAGCTAAGTTCATCTAAACCTGGAGGCTTTTCTGGATCCAACTTTTGCACCTCGGCCAACACCTCCAGAATTGGCTTTCAGTTAAGGCTATTTGAGTAGAGGGGTAGAGGACTGAGCAAAGGGGGATGCTGATGAAGGTAAATGTGATGCGTTTGTGAAAAAGTTACCTATATAAATCTTATCTGACACTAAAACACCATCAATATTAAGTGAAACAGGTAGAGTTTTTTTTTTTTTCTAATTCACACATTGTTTTTCCAAAATATTCTTCCAGAAATTCCAGTTATGGGATGTCAGTGAAACTATCAGGACAGCCATCGGATTGCATCCAAAAAATGTATCAGAAACAAACAATCACGAGTGCTTTCAGACAAGACAGCGAAAAAGTAAAGAGACTTGTAGCTGAAGGGCTGATTTGCTCATTTTCTTGTCAACACCACAGCTAACGCAGGCTGCAGTGTTAAGTGCTGTAATGAGAAGCTTTGTCACACCAAAACATGTCAATGAGGCCAGCAAAGCAGAAGAATAAATAGACATTTTAGAGTGATTTCAGTTAGCTTTTGTATCACTTCATATAAGTTTAACGTGGCAAAACAGGCAGGTTAATATTTATTTACAAGAGCAAAAGAATACAAAATTGCTTTCAGAAAGAAAACAAACTTTAGTCTTCCTGACTGAAAAAAGAGACTCATTGGGAAAATTAAGTAAAAATAAAGAAACGTAACTTCACTTTGGTGTGCTTTACTGTCTCCGAAACCACATAAAAAAAGTCATGCAGTTTCCATTGATGTTTACTTGGGGTCAATATTTTCCAAATCCGTTCTGACTTGGAAGGAAAAACCCGCAAAAAGAAGCTGACTTGTCCAGCTACACTGCAAAAACACAACATATCACCAATTATTTTTGTCTTGTTTCTAGTTTAAATATCTTTTTTCGCGTGATACCAGATGAAAACATACTAGTAACCTTTCAGTACAATCTAACAACTTGTTTTATTGAAAGTAATGTTTTTTGTTTTATATTCATTTTTAAATGTTCTTGTGGCACTTTTCGTATGGTGGATGACATACATAAAGAAAATTAAGTTTAGAGTTGCAATTCTTACCATTAATTTTATTCAAATTGTGGTTCAACTGACTGCAGTTGAAAAAATGCAGTCAGTTGTTTTCCTCGTCTGAGCGGGAATCTGGATCTAAACTGTGCTGCTGGATAGCGCCCAAATTGCTTCCCATTTATGTTGCACCGGTAACATTAGGCTGGGGCTGTCAGCTAGTAAGAGGCATGTTCATAAAGGGATGATGGGAAGGGCAGGCTTACTCCACGGCAACAGTCCTACTCACAACTTAGAGGGGAATTTCTAGTAAACTAAAGGAACTTTGTCCTAGAAAATGACACGTTTTTTAAATTTTTTTTTGTAAAGAAAAAAAAAGGGATAATCAGAATTGAGAGCGCTGGAACAGCTTTGGCATTATAATCAAAAGGTGATTTAGAGCCTTGTTTCCACTGAGCGGTAAAGTACAATCTGGTTCAGAACGGCCCAAATAAGGTGAGCAATCCCGTCACGGTGCATGCGGGGTCAATTTAACAACAACGATTTTAGGAGGTCATCCGGCAGCTCACTTTTGTCCACTTGGCCTTTGGTACTCCGTGTCAACAAGGCATTGTTGGGACATTCTTTTTCGCCGTAATGACCATCAGCCAATCATCGGGTTTCAACTGTAGCTCCGCCCTTACTGGTCCATTCCATTTTTCTATGGACCAACCATAAACAGGGGGCCCAAAAATGGTACGGTTCGGTCTGGCTAAATGGGTCCATTTTATAATGTAAACACTCAAAATACCGGACCAGACCGTACCGCAGCGCTCAGTGAAGACAAGGCTTTTGTTTGATCTCAAGATGAGCTTTTTTTTTACTCATAATCTACATATATTTTTACAACTTTATCTTCAAATGTGGAATAGTTTTTCTTTAATTGCTCCATAAATAGGGATAGTTGGACTGTTGCAGTGCCTAAAATAGGATATTTTGGGGGTGGGGACGTATTAGCATGTATGTAAATGTACCTACTTAAAGATATAAAACATTTTTTTCCACCAGAAAACACTTATTATAAGATATATTATTATACATTATCAGAACATTAGACCCAAATTCGAGTGTTTATAGTTACTTTCAAGATTTATTTTGTCTTAAAAGAGCGGGATATTATTAAAACTCTCACCAAGACCAATTCTACTAGTTCTATTGGTAAAATTTTTTCCCTGTAAAAGAGAAAAACCTCTTGTGTTCTACATTTTTCCCAATGTAGTCCTCTGATGATCAAATTTGAATAAAACCCCTACATCTCTACCCTTAGCGACATCTACAGACACAATATTTCATAACTTTTTGGGTGATCCTCTTCCTTTAGATTTAAACTGTGGACAGTTTTGTTCCCCCTTCTTGCGCTGAAACGGCTAACATTCACTGGTTCTGTCTGCACTCACACAAGTGAACCCGAGTTCATTTGTTCATTTCCTTCTCAAACAGAACAGAGCTCGCTCGTTCAGTTCATCTCAGTGTCTAAAGACACCTTGGAGCCGGTGTTAAAGATTCCTGCCAGTTTAAAAAATAAAAGATAAAAAGTAATTGTGTATCTCAAACAACTTCTTTTGGGGGAAAAGTAGTCTAAAAATTCTACTAAACAAGGATTATATGAATGCATACCTCTACGATGCATGCAGACCAGTCACTCAGCAACCAATCATAGCAAGGCTTGACGGGACAGGATTTGGTCTGGTTGAGCTGGCTGGGGCAGAGACGTCCTTCTTGATGGGACTCCTGGAGGATTCTCCGGTTTCGGACCAACTGCCCTAGAAGACAACGTTTCGGAAGACTGTTTAGTTTAGGTGAGAACACACTTTACAATAGGAAAGCTGCAGCTCTGCAGCTTATTTATTTTTTTGCCATATCTTTAAATAATTTCGCCTTTCACTGTGTTATTGTGAGCATGAAAAATTCCAACTATTTTCAATGCTGTCAACAGTGAACTGCATGCAAAACACTTTTAAGAATTACAAATGCACAAGCGCTTAAGCATGGGGCATGATGAAACTACTTTTCAAAATAAGTAGCCGACATGAAAAATTATGTTTGGGAAAATAATACCAGATTTGTGCTTTCTTCTTTAGCTCAATGGGAGAAAAAGAATGCTTGGTGAGACACAGTGGTGTTTTACGGCACGTTGCAGAGCCGCCTGGTGTCCCAGAAGGCTCAGTAAAGACATAACCTTTCCTCCATCCAGCAGGCAGCAGTCATGTTTGTGTGTGTACGCGTGTTTCGCCCGGGGATACGCCGAGCTCTGTAAGCCCCAGGCGGACACCAGCAAAAAAGGAGCTCAGTCCTGCCATCCTAAAATCAAACCAAACACATTAACACTCGGCTGGCATCCTGACGAATCGCCCGTCCTTGCGTCGTCTGACACACACGCGGCACAGATCCCTCATTAGGGCAGACAGATGCGTTTCACTGTGTGTCAGAATGAACTGAGAGAGTGGCAGAGAGTTCCAGCAACTGTGACAGAGCCGAGAGTGACACTCTGAAATCCGCCGGTTAGAGCCCCTGCCACTGCAAACAACACATGCATTTTTAGACGCACTGAATGATTTATGCTGTCCATGCAGGAGAGCTGCACAGAACTTAATAATAAAACTGATCATTATTCCTGAAACATAAACTTACAAGTGCCGGTGGCCGCCGGCGACAGGATCAGGCCTGTATTGACAAACACTCAGTGATTCTGGCAATAATCCACTTTTAATCATTTTTTTCTTTGATTTATTTGTCAGCCCTGTTTGTTTAACTGTTATTTTATCACCATGGAAACCCATGCCCCCACTCTCTTTGGGGATAAACTTGTCATAGCTCAGTCTGACGTTGGATGTATCACCAGGTAAGTATTGAAAGACTGGATATACAAAGGATAAGACCGTGTGAGTAAATGCAGCATTTAGAAGCAGGAGGACCCCGCTGCAGAAATTATCAACATTGTCAAAGGCGGAAGTTCTCAACCAGAACTAGAATTTCCCCCACATATCGCTCAAAAACCTTTTGTTTTAACTGGAGACCTTGCATTTATGGTTTTTCCCATTTTAAGCCTTAATAAACGGTTGTTGTTGTTGTTGTTTTTTTACTATTGTGACAACTTTTGTTCATTTCAATGTCAGGAAAACCATCCCATTCAATGCATCATTTCTCTTCACCTACTGGAGTTCCCTTTCAAACCGACAAAATAAAGCATGCGCTAATTTAAAAAATTAGACAATTGTAGCGACTAAACCAAACGGTCGCTGAGAGGCTGACGCTGGGTGGGTCCGGGTTTTGAATGACGCGCTCAAAAACCATAGAGCATAACGAAGTTTGTATTTTTGTAGGTTTTAATAATGGAAAATGAAGGTAATTGAATCCACTTGTAATATTATGATCAAAAATAGAAAAAACAAGGAATCAAGGGAAAAGCACAAAAGCATATGAAGCGTATGAAGCGCATAAAGCGGTCAACAAAAAATACGGCAACCCAGCTCACCCCCCCTTCCATCTTACACAGGGAAAAAACCACAGGTGAGTTATAGTCAATTAAGGTCACCGCCCACAACCATGTGACCCACCAGCTGATTACCTACACAATAACCTATAATCAAAAAACAAATCTATATTCATTTAACATAAGAAAGAACCCACTTAATTCATTGCACCTACAACAATTATAAACATTTCCTAAACCTTTGTGGAAAGGCTGCACGACAAAGACTTCCTCATTTTAAAACTCCTGAAGAAAAATTCATATATTCTAACAAATAAAAAACAAAAAACTTCTGCTTCCACCTAAATTTGATCTAATCTGCGCTTCTGGCCGATGATGTCTGACATCATCTGGTCTCCAGCTCAACCAGTCTTATCATTGAAGTGTAAATAACTACGTCTCTTATTTTCTTTCCAGCGGGATTTAAAGACCAAAGCTTATTTTTCTTCTATTTAACTTTAATAAAGTGTCATATCAAACACGAGAGGATTAAGACAGGCAGAGGGCTACAGGAATTAATGAATAAGCCGAAACATGAATCGACAAAACTGGGAATAGAACCTGACTGTAGCAACTACTTAAACCTAAAGTAACAAAAGACTGAATTGAAAAGTATGAGTTTAATCAACTCACTGACGTGTAAATCAACGAAGCGGAAGCCAAAACTAAAAGAACACCTCATAGGCAAACGCACAAAAAAACCAAAATCCCAGACAATTTTCTGAGTCAAAGGACATCAGATCACAAGACTTTATGAAGGCTGACCTTTCTGCAGTGAGGTGCAGCATGACAGAAGGTATGTTTTCTGCCAAGGTTTACCTTGACTGCCACAGATGTGCGAGCATTCAGACCACGGGGACCAATCGGAGAGAAGACAGCTGACGGAACACTCAACCACACAGTCCTCCAGCAGCGGCCACGTGCTGGTTAGACCAAACTGCAACAAAAGGAAGGAAAGAGTTGAGTGAGCTCATGCTCCTTCATTTCAGAGACTTCCCAAAAATGAAAACAAGTGGAACAGAAAAATTTACATTGATATCCCTTCTAAAGAGATTTCAAAATTCCAGTTTTACAAAGAAATGCTAAAAAAGTTTAACTTTGGTGAAAATATAAGACCAAATGACTCAGCAAAATCTGTCCAATCAGGAGCAGAAAAGAACCTGAAGCTCTGACTGATCCTGTGAATTGGGTGTAAGACGTAGGTTTGGAGTTCACAAACAACATTTCAGCACATCAGAATTGCTTTAAACTGTAAAAAAGGCGAGCAAAGAAGAAATTGAGGCGCGGCATCATCCATCAATAGTTTTTACTGGAAAAACCGGCTGTATTTTTCCAGTATGTTCTTATTTTTAAGCTCTAAACTTTAACAATAAAAAAAACAAAAGAACAATGACTTTATAAGAAAATAGGAATTGAGAAAGACCAAAAATAAATCCTTAAATACCCCTAATATCATGTCATTAGTGTTTAAAATGAGCTTTGTGGTGTTTCTTGAATTGCAGCTGTTACCTGCTCACACATCTGCATCGCCACAATCTTCCCATCGCTCCGCACGCAGTCCAGAAGACGCAGCCGGAAACCCGGACCGCAGACGGCACCCTCACTCAGCTGGCACGTGCTCCATTCTGCACGCAAGGGCAGGAACCTCACTCTCAGACTCTTTTTCATACACAAACGTCTACACAAGCAAATAATATATACGTAAACATCTTCACAAACATTCAGACACTTCAGCTGCATGAAGGGAAATAGCTGAGCGTGTGCTTAACACTCTCCTTTGCTCTCTTCAGCAGCCATTGATTCGGTCCGCTTTAAGCATCCTGGATGTGTCACTGGAACCTGAGTGCCGTTTACAAAGGTATCCGCTTAAAGTAAGAGGTCAAGCTCTTTTTCCTTGTGACAGCACAGCCAAAACCAGGCTTCAGAGCAAAACATCGAGGGTCTTTTTAATTATAATGTCATATTTCTCGTCAGAGAGCTTTTGTTGCAAACTCCACTGTAATCCACTCAACGTGACTTAATTTGTGGCCATTTTCCTTCCACATTTAAGGCAAAATAGGTATATCTAAGAGTGTTGAGACATGTTATAACATCATAAAAGTACGGGAAAGTTTGGAAAATTGAAGTATTAAAGAATGGTTCCTTTTCCCTGTCGGCTCTTATAGGTGAGTGGGCGTGGAGGATCCCACCTGAGGCTCTGAACCAGTACGTGAAGCAGGTGCTGTTGAGAACACAAGACTCCGACTGGATCTGCTCCGGACACGTCCCACTCTCCAAGGCCGACTCGCGGAGGATTTGTCTGCTTCTGTTTCTCACACTTTCTGCGTCACAATGCTGCATGACAGACAAAAGGATGGATTTCAACACAGAATCAACAGATGTACCTGCCATTCATCCTGCTGTGTCATTCATGCATTACATGCTCTTCTTGTAATTCTAAAAAAAGTACAAGTCCATCAATATAGCTTTTACATTTTTATAATACAGCTCTTTAAAAATATAGGCAATATAAAAAAAAACCTTTCTTTCAACAAAATAATTAGCGAAAACAAATAGTGTGAACGATAGTCACAAGAATAACAACACCAAAAAAGAAGATAAAAAACTACAATTTGTTCTACATTTATGTGTGAAATCAGTAATTATATTGGTAACAAGTTGGGAGTAAAAGGCTAATAATTATAATGAAAGTGAAAAAAAAAAATGTTTTGAGATAGACAGAATGTAATGTTAAGAACATGATGCAAAATAAAAAATCAATCTCAAGATTTTAGGGTAAGTCTATCCCAGACTAAGAAAGACTTATGAACCATCATAACCAGAATCATTAAGTAACCAAACATTGAAGACATAGAATGCCAGAGGTAGAGAGCTGCAGCTGCAGACCGGAGGAGAAGAGGAAGGTCTGCACTGAGCAGTCTGTGCAGCAGGACATGAAGCCGTCTGCTATGAGGTTCCATTTGTGCCAAAAATATCAAAATGTGTTTTTGCGTCCACTGTTATGTCTTTGGGCTCATTGTCTATGTCTATTGAACGAGTTCATTTTACATTGGTTCATGTCTATGTTTTACTAAGCAATATCTGCTGCATGCCCATGATTCTTTGATTATTACTCTGTATTTACTTTGTGATGTATATGCTTGCTCCATGCTTAAACTTTGCATTTATCTTTGTCATTGTCCTTATCCCATGTCGTCTAACTACGGCGTCAGGAACGTCCTTAGCAACAGTTGCTAGTGTCGTTTGCTACGTCGTCTCACCATGTTGTGTCCTTAGATCTTGTTGTATTTCAAATTTTGCAAAAGTTTTCAGAGAAGTACAGTCGGTAAATACTTTCATCACGGAACGAATCACGTTTCAAAAAAATAAAACTTTATTGATAATCCTGTTAAAGGGCACTGCCAGAAAGGGGGGGGGGTGCATGCGTGCAACAGTTTCGCGCTCCCGTTTAAAGTTATTAAGTTTTTAGTTATTTAGAATATGGCTTCAATTCAATCCGGTGATGAAACTATTATTTAACAGTCTTCTGAAAAGTAACTGATTTTTATTCAACATGTTACATAACAGATTGAAAAGAAAAGATCAAAATCCATTCAAAGATTTTGGGCCGTCTGCTCCTCGTCCACCCGATTTGTGACAGCATGTTTGATAAAGATCAGCTATTTTAAAAGACTTAAATAGTAGTTTCATCTCCAGATTTAATTGAAGCTAGACTCTAAATAACTTACAAAAATTGGCAAGAGAGTCGCTTCGGGAATGTGAAAGCGTTGTACGCATGCGCGCCCCCTCCCCCTCCTTCTGGCAATGCGCGTTTGAGGGAATATCAATAAAGTTCATCTTAAAAAAGTATTTGTCATGGTTAACCCTAGCGCCGGTTTCTTTTTTCATTCTGTGGTAGTACAGGAAACAGTTTACCTGCCGTACAAAGGACTTTTCTGACTACTTTGGCAAAGTTTGAAAAACGGCAAGATCTATGATCTAACGACAAGACACGGGGAAACGTCGTAGCTAACGCCAGTAGCAAACGTCGTAGCTAACGACAGTAGCAACGGTTGCTAAGGAGACGACAGGACGTATAACAAAGACAATGCAAAGTTTTACACATAACGCATGAACCAATGTTCAATGAACTCGGTCAGTAGACATAGACAGTGGACACAAAAACAGATTTTTGGCACAAACGGAACCTCATAGTCTGCTGCTTCTGAGAGGCTGATGCAAGCGGCTCACGCTTCAAACCGTTTGACACATGGTCCCGCAGTGACTTCAGTGGATTACAAAGAAAAGCTGTTCATCCTCCACTCATCCCGCAGTAGAAAGATCACCGACAAACACCTCCAACCCAGCCATATCACCAACATGGACGAGGCGCCGTTCACCTTTAACATCCCAGTGAGTCGCACTGTCGAGAAAAACGGGAGCAGCGGGGTAGGATACACACAATGGGTTGTGGGAGACAGCGCCGGGCGAGTTACGACACACTTTGTGAATAGATTGCAGAAGCGCCGGCTAACGTTTCTGCTTGCACTGCTTTTGAAGTGCCGAAAAGCTGGCAACACTCAACAAACAGTCGGCTTTTTGTGAAAAAAGCGATCCAAACCGAAAAATTAACAAGAATAAAATACTAAAAACTGGTTCAGATACAGAAGATCAGGACTTTGATGAATTCTTAATGCTGATTAATGGCTGAAAAAATAACAAATAAATCATAACCAACTCAGTTTTGCTCCTGCTGCCTTTTTTAAACACACAGTAGTTTTGTTGAATGAGTGTGTGTTTGTGTGCTGAAGCCAGTGTGTCTTCGCTCAGCGCAAGTGAGTGTGTGAGCGCCCATTCAGTTTGTGTAGAGATAAAAAATAAAATTTAAAAATGTAATAAAAAAGGTTTCCTGTAAAAGAACTGAGACTGGTTCTTTTATTACCCGCTCTGGAGGCTCTAAGGATCCGAACGGGACTGGAAGATCCGCCTTCGGCCCTGGAGAGGACCTCCCCCGCGTCTTCCGATCGTGGTCAGAAACGTCATCGCAGGAAAGGTTCAACACTAGCATGCATGTTTTAACGGTATGTTGTGTTAACGTGCCTGCGCCTTAACACCCGGTGGGCCTTTTGTATGTGTCAAAGACTGAAAAATCCCCCATAACTGAGACTGCGCCCTATAACCCAGTGCGCCCTATGGTCGTGAAAATACTATATATGTATATTTTAGGTTGAAATTTGAAATGGATCAACAGAAATGCTTTTTCATTTTCAGAATGTCACTACGTCAAATGACAAACTTAAAAATCAATCTGTATTGTATAAGACAAAAACTCCTTTAAAATACTATATCTGTCTACTTTATCTGTTAATTAGGAAAATTCCTTTCTTTGCTAGTCATGTTAAAGCTTTAAATTATTCACTGGCATGTTTTTTTCCATGACAAGATTAGCATAAAGGAAACAAACTCCAAGGTTGAATGACATAAAACATCTAGCGGGGAAAGAAAAGCGCCTCAACGCAACGATGCAATCTCTCCAGCTCTCTTTTTTCTGCCTCCAATGATCCCATTTAGTGAACTGCAGCCTCAGACAGAATACCTGCAAGACTCACAACGCTGGAACCACTCGCCTGTGGCGACAAACCCTGCTGAACATGCACCGTGCCGTAAAAGCCTCAGGCCACAACATTTAAATATGACATTGGTTACATAACTTCCCATCATATATAGATTTTTCTTTGTTTGGAAAACAAAATGTTTTGATACATTTGATGGGATGCGGATGTGAGTATTGTGTTCAGCATTTTGCAATTACATTCATGTATTTCCTTGGTTCTGTGATTTCAGTAATTAAAGTGTATATTTCAGCATATTGTTATTGCCGTTAAATGCAAAATTAACTAGCCCACAGCGTGTAATACTGTTTTTTATTTATGTGTGGAAATTAATGAGAGAGAAAAAAAATCAATGAATGTCGAAACTAAAAGAAAAATTACTCATTTTAACAAAATAAATCACAAAACATTGGTGTTTATGATTACAAAGCTGTAAAATGATAAATAAATAACTTATAAGCAGAAGCTATTAATCAATCGACATTTCTTTGTGTAGCACTTAAATACATTATATATAGCTGCCAGAGGTGATTTCCATTAAAACATTTTGCAATAAACTTACAGAGATTACCAAAATAAAAACATTATAAACCTTTGGTGAATTTAACTTCAGAGAATAAGTGAGATTTTATTTGGGTTTAAAAGACGTGTAATTTGTGAGAGCGTATCAAAGCTGTATTTTCCATCCATCCATCCATCCATCCATCCATCCATCCATCCATCCATCCATCCATCCATCCATTCATCTAAACCTGTTAAATCCCTTTTGGGGTCACAGGGTCACTGGAGCCGTTTCCAGTTACAGTTGGGCGAAGGCTAAAGTAGCCTTTTTTTTCTCAAATGTTGCCAAACAAAACTACCAGGTTCTTCATGGATAATTTAAAAGACGTCATTATCAAGATTTGGTGTCAGTACCTCCTGGAATGACTGCATATACACAAGACGGGGAATCAAGGCTTTTGGGGATCGTAGCTCCAATAATAAATCAAGAATTGACCAAAAATAAATAAACTTTTGGGAATCATGTCTTCTGCTTTTGTCGAGAGCCGTTGAGTAAGCTGTACGGCGTTGGTTACGTTCTACACTAAAGATAAATAGAGAGACCAAAAACCGATATAAGCTACGTTCACACTGCAGGCTGAGACGACCCAATTCCGATTTTTTTGCCCCTATGCGACCTGAATCCGATCTTTTCATGACAGTCTGAACGACACAGATCCGATCTTTTCAAATGCGACCCAGGCCACTTGGGTATGTGGTCCTGAATCCGATACGTGTCCGATCTCTCGAAATGCGACCTCCGTCTGAACGGCCATGCCACATGTTTTTTACCCGTACGTCATCGATATGCTACAAACGTCATCATTCTGCGTTGAAGTAGGCGGGAACGAGAACATTAACATCAACCATGGCTGACGATGCTGCTGAGACCAGTCAGTAGAAGGGAAGCGAGGTCACCGATTGACTCATATTTGGGGTGACAGCTCTATTCAGGCCAAACTCAAGGGCTCTGATCGCAACCAGGCGGTTTTTGAAAAAAATTCCAGCGAAATGGCCGAGCGTTGTGTTGAAACTTTCCAGGGATTACTTTTTTTTCCTTTCCGACCGTGGTCAGAAGCGCGGTGGACCAAAGGCGGATCCTCCTTCGGGTTCACTTCCCCGTTCGGACCCTCAGATTCTCCAGAGCGGGTTAATAAAGAATCAATAGCAGTTATCCTGGGGGGAGCCTTCTTTTATTACTGTTCTCCTTCCTCCATAACACACAACATGAATGCGCCCCCCACACCCCCCCCCCCACTCCCTCTTGCGCTGCACGCACTCTCTCCTCTCTCTTACACACGCGCGAGGCCCCAGCACATACACATCCCCATTCCACAACAGTGGGTCCAGACGATCCTGGCTCCAATGCCTTCTTAAAATGAGAAGATTGTAATTCTGCTGGCTCCTCTGTGAAAATAAATGTAATATTGCAAAAAGAGCTCCGCTGTTGACAACACTGTTGTTGACATCCATTGTTAACGTGAGCTACTTCCACAAACAACGAGTGACGTCGTTCACCGTTGTACTCTTCTGCGCATGCAGGTCACTTCTGGGTCATTTCACGGTCACACAGCAGATCACAAAAATGTGCATTTAATCGGAAATGTGAACGACCTTGCAAAAAAATCAAATATTTTCAAAAAATCGGAATTGAGCATTAAGCCCTGCAGTGTGAATGTAGCCTTAGTCTCTGTGCAGGTAAAGGAAACTACAGTATTCTCTTTGTATGTCACTATCACGACAAAACAACATTTGTTTTCTTTTTTTGTAAAGAAACTGTAGATGTTGTTATCATGAGGTAGGCCGTTCTCACCTGCCGCATCGGGGTGGTTCTGTTTTTAGAGGAAAATAGTCAGAATTTATGGACTGAACCATTTTGATAAAGATCAAAGAGATGCATTCAAAGTGGTCAAAAACAGCTGAGGATTTAGAAATGGGAAACAGTTCAGCAACATGGATATTTATAAGAACTGTTGTTACTTCACTAATGAAGTTTTGTTGGAGCGATTCTTTATTTGTAAAACAGTTTTACAGTCTTGCTGCCTGGATCAACGAAGGTCTTAAAAATTGTCCTTTGGGGGTTAGAACTGGTAGCGATGGTTGACGATGTTGCCAAAACAAGAGCTGCCGAGGTAGAAAAAGGTTAGGAAACCTGAAATCTGTATTCACACTGTGGTGAACCAATCTCCTCGTTTTCGGAGCTTTCTAAAAAAAATCGTCTATCTGAGGCATCACATTTTGACCAAAGAACATTTAAAGAAAAAAATTGTTAGCTTGTCAATAATAACAGGATTCCTACAACAAAATACTACCAAATAATAAACAAACCTAGTGAACCATCTGCAATAATTCTTTAATTAAACTGAGGGTTTTAGGTGTAGATGGACATCTTCTTACCAGAGGACAGCTGCTCCAAGCTCCCCAGGGTCCCACCACACAGTCGTCAGGGCAGGCAAGGTGGCAGACCTGGGCTCTGGGGGGCATTTCCTCCGCATCACATTGGCTGTCATCCACGATGCTCTCCTCCCCACTCATCAATCCTTTCTTTACGCACCTAAGCAGGGCAGCAGGCAGAGCTGTATAACTAGTCTCTTGGGCCATCATCACCAAGCTTCTGAGTTTGAAACGCCATTTCCTAAGTTTCTGAGCACAAACAAACGTCTTTTCTCCCCATCAGGTAAGCTTTTGAAGTTATTTTATTTTTAAAGTCTTTGAACAGTTAAAGACCGACTCACAGACTCAGAAAGTCAGCGCCGTAAATGACAGATGCTTACAGTTTATCAAGCTAATCTTTTTGCAGCAGGTGTACAGTGATGGCGAAGGAGATGCTGCACGACGGCACATAGAGAAAAGATGAAAAATGTCTAGATCCTTGACTTTACCAGGCATTTTTCATTTCTCGTCACAAATCCGTTGTGTTTGTTGGGGAAGCTGTTAATCAGAAAAGGAGCTAGCTTTTACTGTTCAGTTTTCTGAGTTGTTTATTAAATCAGCATCTTCCAGTCTGTTCTCAAACAGCTCATTAAAGCACTTGTTGCCCTTGACTCTGCCATCTTTGAGGATCCCTCATTATCAAGACAGTGTAGTGTTGTTCTGCAGTGAATACCTGCTTTACTTTGTCACGCTGCAATGGCGACTGAAAGCTGAATTTGCACAACACATTTGATGAAGGTATTTCAGCACCACCACCCAGTTCAGAGCCTGCTGTGGTGTTTAATCCAGAACAGCACTCTGCAGCTTTCCCTGCGGCTATTTTAAGAGCCACAGGAAGGCGAAAACGGCTGCTAATCTATCCACGCTGATTGTGAAGCATTGCTTTAGCTCGACTGATTGTGTTGCAGGTGTGAATGGCCATTGAAAGAAGCCTTGTGGGTCCAACTCCTGCTGTTGTGTGTTGTGATGCCAAGTGAGCAGTTTGCCAAACTGCTTACTGACCTGATCTTGCGGCTTTGGACCCCCTCCCCGCAAGCTGGCAGGTCGTCCACAGTATTGATAGTGCAAATGGACCAGGCCTCGCTCCTCCACTCGTTTTGGCTGCTCCCGCCTCTGCATGGCACAGCTTCGTAAACCTGCAAACGGGGAGACAAAAAAGAAAAAACAGGCAAATGTGAAAAAAACGAATGAAGCTAAATGTTTCAGAGTTGATGAAAGAAAGGAAAAAAAAGCAGGAAATAAGCTGAGATGTGTGTTTGTGCGCTGATCCAACACACAAGCATGCTGCGTGAGCCGTTTGTTGGTCTACAACTAAAGAAAAACATGTTTGGGTCTGTTCCGTTTTCCGCTAATTACATCCCTTTTGGTTAGTAAAGTTCCTCCCAGCTTTATCTCAGGAGAAGGTAAAAACAAACAAAGAAGGTGTTATTTAACGCAGCGAGGGATTACACTTCCTTCTTTTGCGTCATCTTTAAAGCGTGTGTTCTTTCCGGAGGTGTTTAAAGGTCTGTCAAAGCGACGCTCCTTTCTGACAGCAAGAAAAGTTGGATGAAGTGATCCTACAGAGAGGGAGAGTTCAAGTGCTGAAATAAAGCTTTACGTGGCGCCGAGAAAATGGGATGAGGAATGGAAAGCGACTATTCCAAATGGCCCATCCGCTAGCTTTGAGCCCCCCCACCCCCATCAGTAAAGCAGTGAATCTGGCATGACTGTTTAACCAGGGGAGCAGGCGGCACAATCCTCCTGTAAAACACATGTTTACTCTCAATCTATGTAACTGTCTCCACAGCAAAAGGTGTGCTCTTGAGGACAGATTGTGGGAAAAGCTATGACAAGCTGTAATGTGTGTCAGTGTGTGGTTTTCGGAGCGTTCTCACACTGCAGAGTGGAAATGAGTGTCGAGTATTCCCTCCCCTGCGGGCCACAGATGCCTATTACACACCGTCATCATCTCCCATCTGTCCCTGCAGATGCTTCTGCCGGGTAAACTGGCAACTGCCCTACTCCTACTTTCTCCACTTTCTCTGCAGATAGACAGTTAGCTACTCCAGCATGAGTTTTCCTCTGACTGGAGCTATTTTCTAAAGTCAACTCAACATTTTTAAATTAATTAAGGATTTAAAATATGACATAATCTTGCATTGAACTGTGCAAAAGTCAGAGTGCCTTTTTAATCTTTTGGTGTGTTTTTTTTATGTGATGTGATTTCATGAATTATTGGATCACATTCCTGTCATATGACTGTTACAACAACCAAAAGCAAGGCATTTAAATCCTTTAGTTTCAATAAAGCCCAAACCACTACCTCACTGCTGCCGTGCTTGAATGTGGAGAAAAGGAACTAAACTCTGATGATGGTTTTAGGACCCAAGCAGCTTCTCTTTTTTTCTCACCTGCACCAAACAACTTTGTATTTTTGAAACCATCTGGGTGGTTCAGAAACTGTTTTATGTTTTCTTTGTATCCAAGAAACCACAGCTAAACGCAATAGCTTGAAAAGAAAGTTTGCTTAAATCTAAAGAGTATTTTTGAGACGTTTTCTGTGGATTTAAAAAAAAAGTAATCAGAAATCATTGGTAGGAGTGTATGTGGAAATTGAGAACCAATATATGTCATATCAGTTTCAAAACGACCTTGTGAATGTGAAGTGTAGTTTGTCAGATATGAAATACAGAGATTATTTTCCTGCAGAGACTTTAATAAACTATAATATATAAAATAAACTATAAACTATAATAATATAAATAATAAACTATACTCGGAATGCCTCTTGGATTTTAAACTTTTTTTCTTCCTTAGTTAGTCAAACCTTAACAAGATGAAGAATTGTAGGTAGTAAAAAAGGCCTTTTGTTCCTCTAAGGTTGTACTGATTATGATGAGATGATGATTTTTAAGTTTGACATATTTAATCGTTTCACAGAAAGAGGAACACAAAGAAGTGAAACCGCTCATTGCTTTAAAAGGATAGTTAGAGCTGGAACTTCACAATGCATCACAAAGATGGAGCTGTTATACATTTAATTTGCTCCTAGAACGTCAGAGGTCCCGCTTTTTTTTACGGTGAGAAACCGAAGGTGTCATCTTCTGCAAACCACATCCACTCGTCGCTTGTAAATCTCCTCCTCAGTTCAGGAACCCCTGTCCTATGAAAAGCCCTTCCAGTACTCCACCCTGCTCCTTCAGCTCTATCAGGAACCTGAACAGAGCACCTCCAACGCACGAGGAGGCATGAAAAAACTCGGAAAATGAAACAACATAACCTGAGTCAGGTCCACATGAATTCTTCTCTTTCATGCCTGCTTCAAACCGTTGTTCTCTCTCCTAATCAAAGGACCTGAGCGAAAGTGGGGGAGGCGACCGGGACAGATCTGACATGCATTTTGTCCTCATTAGCTACAGCAGAGTACATGTACACAATGAATGGCACTGACCTGAGCCTGCGTGGATGTCCATATTAGCAGTGCATGACAAGCCAGAGGTTGGGCAAAGGGAGAGAAGAACAATGATAGGATCATTAGTTTAGACTTTGCCTGCAATGACAGAAATGTATAGCTCTACAGCATTCTGCTCAGTGATTCATTAACGAAGCCAAGGGATGATTAGGTACTCCATCGTCTGCAGTGGAAGTTGGACATAGTCTTATGAAACGGAAAGCCTCGTGATGCTGAGGGGTATTTAAAGCTCTGAGGTTGGTTGTGATGTGGCTGCAGGGCAAAGTAATCAACCTGACATTGTGTGTATGTGTCTCCAAGAAATACAGCATAAAAAAGAAATAAAACTAGTGATGAATGTCTTTTGTGTTTAAATGGAAGTACTGTGACTTTACGTGTAAAATGAATTAACTTGTACTCTATTTTACTTTACAATCTTTGCTGTTGTGTGGAAAATTCATGTCTTTTCTTTGTATTTCTGATTTAAGTGTTTTGCAATAAAAATGTACCTTTAATTAAAAATGTAATCATGAAAAGAATCTGCATTTTAATTGATAAGATAACATGTTTTTAAATCATACTTTAATATAGTATTTTAAAATTACACTAAACAAGTTATTTTGTCTGGAAACAAGAATTGAAAAAGTATTTTATACCATTTTTTACTGTCATCAGTTCTTAAAAGTGTAAAAACTTTTAGTTTTCAGAGGGTCATAACTGTTTTTAACATGAAATTCAAATGCAATTTTTATTCTTTCTTGCTGTCGTCCTGATTCGTCTGCTCTCCTTTCAGGGAAAAAGTGAAAAAAACAAATAATGTTTATTTGATCTGTACAGTTTTCTGAAACTGCAGCATCTCTAAATATTATTGTATAGCATATTTTGGTACATTCTGTCAAAACCCAGTTTTCCCTCTAACTTCCTAAACTTACAGTTTGTGGGGGGTGGGGGTGGGTGCGGGGGGTATTCTCTGGACACTTCTGTCTGTTTTGAAGTCAGAACAAATAGACTCGAAGCAAAGCGGCGAAATGTCTGAACCACAGACAGCTGCTGCCACATTTTCTCACTGGATGAATCAAGGACGCCGTTTATTCCCTTAACTCATAATCCATGAAGCGCCATGCAGGTATGTGCAGCCATACGATGGAGAAAATACAAGTGAGCGGATAAAAGATCAGCGCAGAAAGCTGCTGTGACAGAGCTTTAGGGTCCATAAAAGAAGATATTTTTAAATGTAATATTCTTTCATGAATTTATTTTTCTCTTATTTTCAGTTTAGGGGTTTAAATAAACAACGGCTCCTCTGAAAAACTCCCTACAATCTGCTTCTCTGTGATAATGACTTCTTTAAGTGGAGACGTAGGTTGAAATATGATCACAATTGAAACGGTCATAGAATATTAATTCTGTTTGTTTTTTCTGTAAGTAAGGTTAATAAAAATGCCAACTGTTTTATTTTAGATTATTGTCTTTGAAAATAGAATAAAAATGCAACCTGTTTAAGATTAAAGAGAATAGAAAAGTTGTAAACAATTCAACTATCTGCACAAAATAGCCTAAAAAAATGTGACAAGAAGCAAACACAATTCTTTTTAAATGTTAAGAAAACTTGTCTTTTAAAGTTTGAAAGTATTCTGATTGTTTTAGGTACGGTGATAAACTCAAAGCATGTCTTTAGGAAGAACATGCGGTCGAATGCTGACACAGAACCGCTTTGGGCCGGTCCCTTCAGCCGAGCTGAGATCATGAGTTTACAGGAAGGACTCCACAAATGGAGGGTGAGGTACATTTTAAACAAAGAGGCAGAGGTTTACGAACTTCTGTTGTGTTATTACTGCCCCCTCTTTGCTCAGGCCCCCTGTGAAATATTTACTACTTTCCCCTTCATGCTGTGAGTTTCATGTTTTATTTTGAAAAGGTGCAGACCATTTATTTTGTTAAACTTGACAGTTCTCTTGCAACTGTTTCAACATATCTTTCTCAGCATCTCAGCATTTCTTTTAAGGCTTCTGAGGTTTAATCAGTGCCCCCCTCCAATAATCTTAGACTATAAGTGGTTATTCTTTAGATTTCAGATCACTCGCACGTTTTGCTAAACAAGAATGTATTGAGTCATCATCTGCCAAAAAAATCTGCTACCCTTTACCGAACATGAAGGCGGTCCGTGCAAAAGATCAAGGCCGTGGTTGAACCCTGAGAGAAAAACTGTTCATGAACATTTTTTCTACAGTCATGCTGCGGGCGACGGGTCGTAGTGAACTCTAGCAAGTAGGTGAGATGCAGATTTGACTAGAAATAAGGAAATGAGATGATCAGAGTGTAGTTTGTGTGGACATCCCTCAGGCAGTTATGCATCACATGCACACCCCGTGCGTGAGCTCAGCAAGTAGCCAGTCCTCACACCTTGCTAACCCTTAGAGTGTGGCGTAAGGACACTGTACGACAGCAACACCCGTAGGTCATAAGTGCGTGTAGCTTCCATTAGCCCTACAAATGCTTCACAATACACCTACTGCACGCATAACAATGGTACGTTCCATTTTTTAGTGTCCCTTGAGGCGGCCGGACACATCTGCACCCCCCTTAAGATGCTGCCGCTCCTCGTTTTGACCCATACAGGTCAACCCCCTAACATCTTCAAATGCATGTCATAATTACCCACTGAACTTGACGGTATATTTGAAATGCAGCAATAGTTCACACATTCCCACCACCATCCTCCTTCTCTCTCCAGCCTGCATGACTCTCATAAATGGGCTATAATTGGTTCTTTTTTAATCAGGCACGTCAATGAACCGAAGCCCTAACAAGATTTACAGTATATTTAACATCCTCCTTGGACCTGCGCTGCTGTGTCTGCTTGACTGCCGGGCAAAAAAGCACGAATTCTCCACCGCTGCAGAAACGATTGTCTATCAAGCTCTGAGTAATTCTTCTTTTCTCATTTGCTTTGTGATCAATTATAGAATTCCAGTTCAGCAAGACAAGAATACATTAGCAGAGACATTTCCAAACCGGTTCATCTTGCTCCTTAAAAGTGCCCCACATATACTTGAAAACAGCCGAATTCTTTCTCATCCTAATTAAAAGCGTCTTTCAGCACCTTCCTGCAGAACGAGCTGACCGAGCGACAGCTCAGAGTCCCGCTCTCCTGCATGGGGATAATCTGTTCACCTGCTGCTTGAAGCTGCAGACGATCCGTTTCCCTCCGAAAATCCACCACTGCACCTATTTCAAAAACATCCAACAGTTTGGCAGGAATCTTTTTAAACTTCAGACTTTGATGTTTTATTTCTTGGTAGCGCTGCATTACATTGATATTACCATCGGAGATCATTTCAAATAATAAACTGAGTTCCTGTGGTGTTTTCTGAACCACTGGGCCTGTCTTCACAGCATTTGGGTTAATAACAGCACATTCCTGCTTTGCAACACAACATTCTGAAGAAAATAATGAAACAATTCATTAAAAAATACGCAACATTTGCTCTAACTACTCTGAAATATTCATAAGTGAAGTAAAAACTTCATGACTGAGCTTGGCGTGGTGTTTTGGGGCCCTAACAGAGGATGGAAGACGGCTGTGCCAGGACTGTCAGCGGACAAATGTTCCTGGAAAAACCTCACGGACCGGATCTGGCTGCAGTCTGATATTCATGCAGACACGGGGGACTTTAGCGGAGATCACCGTCTTTCTCAGGGACGTTTTGACTTTTGCCGAGGAATTCTGGGTTTGAACAGCTGACCTTCCAATTAGTGGATAATTCACTCTGTCGACCTTCAGCCGCCTACTTAAAATCTTATGCCGAGCATGCGTGACGAGGATTACAATCATGATCCATGTCACACAAACTGTACCTGCTGCACCATAAATATTCAATGGTGAGACAGTCTCTCCTGAATATCTGTCCGAGGGTTGATCCAAACCTGGGTTAGGAAAACCACCCAATCTTCTGGGGTTAAAGCAGGTTTCAGTGCCCACTTTTGTTTTTTCCAGACTATCTGCTCAGATATCACTTAGGATGCAGGATTTCATTTTTTTACTTTTGGGTTCTTTTTTGAAAATCTCCTTTTCCATCTGCTGTCACTTCTCACCTCAGTGATCCTCTGGAAACCTCTGCGGGTGAGATTCTCTTTTGTCACCTCAGGTAGACTTCCTGCTTACTTACTGTCCTGTCTTTTTTTACATTTCTACTTTTTTTAATCGGAACTTTTTCTTAGTCTTGAAGGTTCTAACAAACATCTTAGGAGACTTCAGTTCATGAAGATCCACATACGCAATCCACTTATTAACCAACTGTTAATAAGTTTCAACTGTTACAGTTGAAGCTGAGGTTTGGTCTTTGTTGATTCCCGTTATCAAACCAAAACTATGGTGGCCCTGAAGTACAAATCATACCAACAAATCACTCAACATAAAAACATATTTCATATTTCAAACACCAATAAAAAAAGAAGAACAGTAGAAAAAAAATTTACATTTTAGAAAAAAAAAAATCCAGAAACCACCACACAATTACAAAAAAAAACAACTAAAAACTAAACATAATCCAAAAAAAGAATCAAAATAGGGAAACGGTTTGAAAAACAAAAGTAATTTCCGAAACCAAAATAAAAAAATGAAAAGAGAGACTGGTAAAGGAAGGACATTACTGCTTTGCTGCTAACATTTGTTCACCTTTTCAACAGTAAGTGTTTTAACACGGTGACATTCTTCTACAAATGATATTTAGTACGTTTCTGGCCACGCCCACTTCAAATATTTGGTGATCGATCGATCAAGTCTTTGACACATTTCGGGCAAAACATCTTTCTGCTTTGCCTCTCCTTCGAAACTCATCATTCAATCAGTGATGGCCCAAAATACCTCCACTGGCTTTTTATATTGCTTCATTTTTCATTTTTTTATTTTAATTCCTGGAAATTACTTTTTGTTTTCCGAAATTTTTATTTATTTATGTTTCACATTGTGGTTTCTGGAATTTTGCTCTGATTTATAAAAAGTTTTTTTTTTTTGTTATGTGTTTTTTTCATTGTGATCTTAAAGTGCAAAATATCTGCTAATTCACATTTTTAATAATAATAATAATAACTGATACTTTATTTATCCCACAATGGGGAAATTCTTCTCTGTATTTTGACCCATCCCCTGGGGGGAGCGGTGAGCTGCAGACTAGCCACGCTCCGGGGGCGACAGCTGGCTGGGGAGAGCGGGGGTTGATCCGCCAACCCTTCAGTTGTTGGATGATATTTGGATCTACTGCCTGAGCTATAAACTGCCCCCCTTTTTCGAGCTTTTAAATGTATTATAATGTTCATCCCACAAGAAAAAACAACCTTAAAAGCAGTATTTTGCTCCATCCATGCATCTCTGAGCATTTAAGACCCTGCTCTGAGCACCAGCCCTTCCCAATCAATGAAAACAAGTGGGTTCCTCATATTGTGATGTCACAAAGTGAGTAACCGCCCCTTCCTGGAAGAGTCTGAGCTGCCAGCCCCGCCCCCAAGCTAAAACACACACCCACTTTCTGATCGGCAAAAACGCTTTAGTTATATACGCACAATCTGCACATCGATTCATCCATCTTCTTCCGTTCATTCCCTTTCAGGGTCACGGGGCTGCCGAAGCCTCTCGGCCAAGTGTGGATGGATTGGATGTTGTTTGTTTTCGTTTTCTTGAGGGAAACGCAGACGCGTTAAAAGCCCGGTGCGGCACCCTTTACCTCATGGATTCTATTTGTAAAGTAAAATCTGCATGAATACATGGACTGTTTTGACAGCAAAAATTTAAACATATTCAGCAACAACATGGAGTTTGCACTTCCTGAACATAAAAGCCAGACCCTTTTGTGGCTCCCTGCTTTATTTTTCTGCACAGAAACAAGATCACCAAAAGCTGTAAACAGTGCTATTTCTTTCCACATCAGAGAGTGCAACAGCTGCTTCACTTTACCGCAACTCATCCTAAGTTTAGGACAAACATTTTTTATTTATTACCAGTATTCAAAACTGAAAATGCTTGTTAACTGCACTCACACTCAGAAAGGCATCAACAGAAATACATTGGATTTAAAAATAGCAGTATGGGCAATGATGCTATCAAAGGTCACAGGAAACCTTTCCAAAACACAACAAGCTGAAGGGAAATGAAAGCAGGAAAAGACTCTGACCTCCTTCTGGAGTTAAATTATTTTCTTCCAAATAACTACAACCATAAAGAAGGAAACAATGTAGGTTGTTCTGAATTAAGGGCAAACATGCTTTGGATGCCGTGCAGATCCTCCATCCTCTTCGTCTCCTCCTAGACAGATTCAGCATTTGGGATCAGGGCTCTTTGAGGTCAAACATTGACAGCTGCACGCTTCGAGTCAGCATGTCCTGCTGCAGAAGAACTGAACTCTAAATCCCCAAATTACTCTACAACATCATTTTCACATCTGCAGCCCGATATTTAGCAAAGAAGTAGACGTCACTGCTGCCTGCGACCCTTTGGCGAAAGAACGTCTTCTTGCTAAGACAGATATTGTAGGTTTTACTGTTATGTTCTGTTCTGACTCATCTCCATGCTGGAGGTTTGACTTTTGGGCGGCATAATGAAAAGGAGTTCAGCTCAAAGTTCAAAGGAAGCAGATGGATGTAGCTGAATCCCTCTGATGTTCATCTCTGTGGTGGAAACTCGAACTTTCAAAAAAAAAAGTAAGCATTGTGTGCTTTTTCATGCACTAAGTTTCTCTGACTAACTGTCTGTAGTCCTCCACACCTCCTCTGTACTTAGTTTGAAGAGCTTTAAAGCCAAAGGATCTGCAAACCCGGTCTGCTCAGATATCTGCGTCTTAGAAAGAGGTGCTGCAGATGCAGCTGAAGTCCAGAAGCTGTACTCAGACAAATCTGCTCACCTAAGTTTGGCTTTTCCTCACCAGACTTGGAGCTTATTTGGTTTTAGCTGTCCTAACTCAAAAGGGAAACTGGTTTTCATTTTCATGGTCTTTGGATATTTATGAACTTGCGACGGACTGGCGACCTGTCCAGGGTGTTCCCTGCCTTCGCCCATAAGTGGCCGGGATAGGCTCCAGCAGCCCCGTGACCCCGAAAGGGACAAACGGAAGAAGATGGATGAATGAATGAATGAATGAATGAATGAATGAATGGTTTATGTATTCCAGTACATAACTTTGATACCATAAAATCCTTCATGAAATCTCCATGCTCTCCCTGCTTGCATTCTAATGGTATAATTCAGTTTCACAAGATTATATTTTTCCAGACAGACAGATAGATAAAGTGTGACTTTGACCTGTTTTATGATCTTGTTTTTAGCCTTTCTGCATTCGAACATGTTTTTTGGGGAAAAACTAAAGTGTTAATAAAAGAGAATATAAATAAAAGAAAACAACAAGTCAGTTCCCTGTTATAGTGGATTACATGGAAGACTCTCGGTTTGCATTGGTAAGTGATTAAACCCCATATTTCTCTAAATTTATGAGCACGAAAAGCTCACTGTCACTTTTAAGTGTTTGTTCATCTCAGAAAACATCAAGATCTGACTCATTCAAAAATATTTCTGTCACATTCAGATGAACCCCCCACCCCCACTTACAATTCTCAACAGAACAGTCCTTTCATCAGAGCCACACAGGTTCCTTGGGTCCACCATCTCACAGACCTTAAGTGGGCCTCCCATATCGACTCCCTTCAGAAGAAGGTCCAGCGGAGGTTAAGCCTTCTGCGACAACTTAAAAAGTTCAACCTGCCTCAGGAGCTGCTGACTGTCTTCTACTCCGCGATAATCCAATCCTGACCACATCCAACACGGTCTGGTTTGGATCGGCAGCCAGACACAACAGGGACAGACTGCAGAGAACCATCAGGTCTGCAGAGAGGATTATTGGTTCCAACCTTCCCTCCATTCAGGACCTGTACTGGTCCAGGGTCAGGAAGCGGGCTGGAAGAACCTCAACAGACCCTGGACACGATCTTTTCAGTCTCCTCCCCTCAGGGCGGTATTTCAGAGCTATGTACGCCAAAACCCCTTTGCCACAAAGATGGTTTCTTCCCTGATCCATCGCTCTGATCAACTCCTGACCGGTCAGTCAGAAACCACAAACAGGAAACTGCTAAACCAGCACAACTGTTGATTTGATCCTTTGCCTGTCTAAACAGGCACACATTGAATTTAATAAATGATAAGTAATGCTAAACTAGAAGGACATGAAGAAAACAAAGTTGTCGAATGAAAACAAAACAATATTAAGGGGGGATTTGGGAGAGGACGCTTTGCCAGAGACACAAAGGTGCTTTTATTATATGCTGTGTGCATTCATCAATACATATTTCAGTGTTTGACAGCAAATTCATGTGGGAGTTGGGATGAAATTCAAATGTCTGTTGTAATTATTCTTGGAATTGCCTTGTTTCTCTCAGAGCTCAGTTTTGACACACGAGATCCTTTTATGGCAATCTCTCAGGTCAAAGCTCCCTGACAATTATTGCAAAATGCACTCCCATATATGCATTTAAATGCCGAGTGGGTGTTCTTCTAGCAATTCTCCTCGTATACCGTTCAACGCCATAAAAAAGTGTTATCTGTGAATAATAATCAACTTGGAAAAGCGAACAGTTTGGAGAATTTCACAGAGAGGTTTATACTCCTCGACAATGAAAATGATGATGAAATCACCTCCCCTGCTGTCACTACATTCTGCTTGCATTCTTGAAATCTCCAGACAGAAAGGAGAGATTTGATCCAGGAGCCTCAGTGCTGAGCTGTTGCAGTGCTAACCACTGCAACAGCTCTCCGCCTCATTAACTCTGAAATGTGCCACTGTTTGGTTTTTTTAGGTTGGTGGGAGCTCCAATGTTGGTGAGGCTGAATTTGGGTGGTTTCCCTGAAAGTAAAACCGCTTTGAATGGTGTCAGGAGATCCACCAGAGCAATTAGTTAAAGAAATGAAGTCCAAATGCCGGCCACATCAGTGCCACGCGCTCAGTTCAGGGCCACCAACAAAACAAAAAAAAAAAAAATACACAGTGATCTTTAGAAAGTCAACAGTTCTGCTGTTTGAAGTCTTATTAAGCTCTAGGTAACACCTCACATTAAGATTCCTTTACAAGCGTTGTTAACGCATTAACAAGCATTATAAATGAATTTTAAGGGTGTTAGTAAGACATTTATTAGTACAATAAGTCTAATAATAGCTTTAGCATGGTTTACTTACAATACAGCGAAAAGTCTCCATTTATTCTTTTTTTACCTTATGGATGTCACGGTGCCTCCGTCAGCTGCCTCCTCCTCCCTGCTCTCTGATTGGAACCAGCTGCCCTTCATCACTTCATCATGCTGCAGACCTTCTTAAGGGGATCCACACCAGTATCCAGCGCCAGTCCGTTATACTCACTCCGGTGCTTACATCTGGCCTCTAGTTAAAGTAACTTTGCTCTAGAAAATCCAAGCCGTGTACTCACCCTTTGTCTCATGCCTTCAGGTCATCTCTCCACTGGACACGCTGGTTCCTCACCACGTTCCTGTTTCACCGTCCTCGGTGTCTCCACTCACGCCAAGCTGTTCTCGCCGTCCTCATCGCTGACTGTTTGCGCTGTCCTCAGCGTTCCACCTCGACGCAGACTGTCTACGCCGACCTCGGCGCTCCCCATCGTCCAAGCTGCCTACACCGTCCTCGGTGCTCCACCTTGCTCCCAGCCGTTCTCGGCATCCACGACCTTCACCCCTTTTCTGATTAAACCTCCTGACTATACCTCGGCTCCTGAGTTTCTTCCGGGTTCCAGCATCTGGGTCTCCCTAGTAGTCCGATCATGACAGAACGGACTGGCCCTCACCCAGACCCAGCTGACCCGGAAGGACTTCGCTTGGCGGTCGCGCAGCAAGGTATTGCCCTGGGACGCCAAGCCGAAACCCTTCACCAGATGGCCTCCGCTCAACAGGACCTCTTTCGTCGTTTGGACGGCATCTCTCAAGCCTTGGTGGACTTAACCGGTCAACAATCTGCTAACGCCACAGCCAGCTCCTCGGTCCCCGCCACCGGAAGTCCGGGCCCCGCTACCATTAGCTTAACAAACGAAAACATCCGGCTTCATCCCGAGCCTTTCCAGGGTGACGTAGAAGCCTGCGGGGGCTTCCTTCTACAATGCCAATTGATTTTCCAGCAGGCTCCACGTCACTATCACGCAGACCACAGCAAGATCGCCCTAATGGTGAACTCTCTCCGGGGCAAAGCGCTCCAATGGGCGCAGGCTTACCTGACGGCGAATCCCGTATATCAAGTTCCTTTCGAGCGCTTCTTAGGGGAATTCCCGTTGGTCTTCGATCAGCCCCACAAGGAAGAAGAAGCGACCCGCCGACTGCTAGCCCTTAAACAACGCCACAGATCCGTGAGTGACCATCTTATTGATTTCCGGATTCTAGCGGTTGAGGCAGGTTGGCCGGATATTGCCCTGAAAGGGGTGTTTTACCAATCGCTCAATGACTCTATTAAAGACCACTTATGTTCTCAGCCAGAGGCTAGTTCCTTTGAAGCGCTCGTCACTGCTGCTTTACGATCAGACGTTCGCCTCCGGGAACGCCAGGTAGAGCGCTCCCGTCATGATAAGAAGACCACTATTAATTTTCACCCTCCGCCCACTGCTGCTGATTTTGCCCACGCCATTCCTCATATATCTGTCGGACGTTCCTCCGAAGAACCGATGCAGATCGGACATTCAAAGCTCACCCCCTGAGGAGCGGGAGAGGCGAAGAAACGAGGGGGTTTGTTTTTATTGTGGTCAGGCCGGACACCTCATTCATCAGTGTAAGCTACGTTTAAACACCAGGACCCCCCGCTAGACGACAGGCCGCGGGTGGGTCCATCATCTCTCGCCACTGAGAAACCTTTTCTGTATATCCCTGTCAAGCTATGTTTTTTGTCTAAGACCCTCGAATGCAAAGCCCTCATTGACTCTGGTGCAGAGCAAAGTTTTTTTGATAACCTCTTGGTTTCTGAACTCAACCTTCCCACAGAACCTTTGGAACTTCCTGTCAAGGCGGCTGGTTTAGGGGGTCAGCTCCTCACTCATATCACCCATCGCACCAAGCCGGTCCAGCTCATCACTTCTGGTAATCATCATGAACTCATACAATTTTACGTCACTAAATCCCCCCAATCTCCCATCATCCTAGGGTTCCCCTGGCTCAGTGCTCACAACCCACAGTTTGATTGGGTCAATCTCCACATCACCAACTGGAGTAACACCTGCATGGCCAACTGTCTCCGCTCTGCCATCCCCTCAGTACCACCTTGCCACGATCCGGATCCCGAGGTCATCGATCTATCGAAGGTACCCCTCTGTTATCATGACCTGGGAACCGTTTTTAGTAAAATCAAGGCTGGGTCATTACCTCCTCACAGGCCTTACGACTGTTCTATTGAACTATTAAAAGGCGCCACTTTACCTAAAGGGAGGTTGTTTAATTTATCCGGTCCTGAGAAACTGTCCATGGAGAAGTATATTCAGGAAGCCCTCTCTTCTGGTCACATCCGTCCCTCCTCTTCCCCGGTCGGTGCAGGGTTCTTCTTCGTTCAGAAGAAGGACAAAACGTTACGACCATGCATCGACTTCCGCGAGCTTAATCAAATCACCGTTAAAAACAAGTATTCTCTTCCGCTCATTAACTCCGCTCTAGACTCTGTCCAAGAAGCTCGGGTCTTTTCGAAACTTGATCTCCGGAATGCGTATCACTTGGTTCGCATGAGGGAGGGGGACGAGTGGAAAACGGCTTTTAACACTCCGCTCGGTCATTTTGAGTATTTGGTGATGCCTTTTGGGCTCACCAACGCCCCAGCCGTTTTTCAAAACCTCGTGAACGATGTGCTTCGAGATTTTTTGAATCGCTTCGTATTCGTCTACCTCGACGACATCCTTATATACTCTCGGGACCAGGATCAACATATCCACCATGTCCGGCAGGTTCTCTCACGTTTGCTGGAGAACCAGTTATACGTCAAAGCAGAAAAGTGCGAATTTCATGTACCCACGATTTCTTTCCTCGGTTTCGTCATAGATGCTGGTAACATCCGTCCTGATCCTGCCAAGATCACTGCAGTCACTAATTGGGAACCACCCAATTCTCGGAAAAAACTCCAACGTTTTCTAGGCTTCGCTAATTTCTACCGTCGATTCATAAGAAATTATAGCAGTATCGCTTCCCCTTTGACTCAACTCACCTCAGTTAAGCAGCCGTTTATCTGGAATCCCGAGGCTCAATCCGCGTTTGACAGACTCAAGGACTTATTTACTTCTGCTCCTATCCTCATCCAGCCTGACCCTCGTCGGCAATTCATCGTCGAGGTCGACGCCTCCAACACGGGTGTGGGTGCGGTCCTTTCCCAACGTGAGGCCGACTCTGGGAAACTTAAACCATGCGCGTTCTATTCAAAGAAACTCTCCACGGCGGAGAGAAATTACGACGTGGGTAATCGGGAGCTTCTCGCCATCAAGCTCGCCTTAGAAGAGTGGCGCCACTGGCTCGAGGGGGCGGAACATCCGTTCATTGTATGGACGGATCATAAGAACTTAGCCTACCTCCATTCCGCCAAGCGCCTAAATTCTCGCCAGGCCCGCTGGTGCCTTTTCTTTGACCGGTTCGCCTTTACCATCACTTATCGGCCCGGTAGTAGAAACCTTAAACCTGACGCCCTATCTCGCCTCTTCAGCACTGGTGACGATCAGGAAAGTTCCCCTATCATTTCCCCCACCTGCATTATAGGGAACCTGACTTGGGACATAGAAACTCGCGTCATCCAGGCCCAAGAAGAGGAACCTGATCATCCCCCGGCTCCAGCTAACACGTTATTTGTTCCGTCCTCGCTCCGCTCTGACGTGTTAGTCTGGGGTCACACCTCCCGTGTAGCCTGACATGGAGGCGTCCATAGGACCCTCAAACTCCTTCAACGTCGTTTCTTCTGGCCCTCCATGGAGCGGGATGTTAGAGAGTTCGTCTCTGCCTGCAACATCTGCGCTCGCTCAAAGTCCTCTAACTCCCCTCCTGCTGGTCTGCTCCATCCGTTACCTGTTCCAAGACGCCCCTGGTCCCATCTGGCTATGGACTTTATCACTGGGCTGCCTCCCTCTCAAGGTAACACTGTCATCCTCACAATCATCGACCGTTTCTCAAAATCTGCCCATTTCATTCCTCTCTCCAAGCTACCCACAGCCACCGAAATGGCCGACATCATGGTGCAGAAGGTGTTTCGCCACCATGGGATACCCAGTGATATTGTTTCCGATCGTGGCCCCCAATTTGTGTCACAGGTGTGGCGGGCCTTTTGTTCTGCTCTGGGCGCCACGGTCAGCCTCTCGTCTGGACATCACCCCCAATCCAATGGGCAGGCCGAACGTGCCAACCAGGAGCTTGAGGCTGCTCTCCGCTGTTTGGCAGCTCAAAATCCCTCAAGCTGGTCCTCATTCTTAGTGTGGATTGAATACGCCCACAACAGTCACCCATCATCAGCCACCGGTATGTCCCCGTTTGAAGCGTCGCTCGGGTACTCACCAACCCTATTCCCCTCGCAGGAATTAGATTTGGCAGTCCCCTCAGTCCAGCATCATCTTCGGCGTGTCCAACGCATCTGGGACCAAGCCAGGGCCGCCCTCCTGCGCACTGGATGTTCGTCGCCGGGCCGTGGGTTTCAGTTCCTCGTGGACTGGGAGGGGTACGGTCCGGAGGAGCGCTCGTGGATCTCCCGCTCCCTTATTCTGGACCGTTCCCTCATCGAGGACTTCTACCGGGCCCACCCGGATCGCCGTCCTGGACCGCCCGGAGGCGGTCTTGAGGGCGGGGTACTGTCACGGTGCCGTCGTCAGCTGCCTCCTCCTCCCTGCTCTCTGATTGGAACCAGCTGCCCTTCATCACTTCATCATGCTGCAGACCTTCTTAAGGGGATCCACACCAGTATCCAGCGCCAGTCCGTTATACTCACTCCGGTGCTTACGTCTGGCCTCTAGTTAAAGTAACTTTGCTCTAGAAAATCCAAGCCGTGTACTCACCCTTTGTCTCATGCCTTCAGGTCATCTCTCCACTGGACACGCTGGTTCCTCACCACGTTCCTGTTTCACCGTCCTCGGTGTCTCCACTCACGCCAAGCTGTTCTCGCCGTCCTCATCGCTGACTGTCTGCGCTGTCCTCAGCGTTCCACCTCGACGCAGACTGTCTACGCCGACCTCGGCGCTCCCCATCGTCCAAGCTGCCTACACCGTCCTCGGTGCTCCACCTTGCTCCCAGCCGTTCTCGGCATCCACGACCTTCACCCCTTTTCTGATTAAACCTCCTGACTATACCTCGGCTCCTGAGTTTCTTCCGGGTTCCAGCATCTGGGTCTCCCTAGTAGTCCGATCATGACAATGGACTCATTAAGGACTTTTTTCATCTCTTCAATTTTATTTATTTCATCTTCAAAGTGTCATCCTTTTATTTTCAAATATAAGCTTTAAAAATGTACCACCATCATCCCTGTTTCTCCTCTCAACGTGTCCAAACGCCTTCATCTGCTTCCCTGCGCTGATCTCCAGGACATCTACCATGATCTGTTCCTCTGATGGATTCATTCCTCATCCATCAGGAGTGTCTTGCTGACACTGTTTAGTCACACAACCTTCCTCCACCCATTCCAACCGCTTGCACACCCCTCTGTTGTTCTGGAGTATTTAACCTTGGTTTCCTAAAGTACTCTAACCTTCTTCACTTCTGCTGGCTGTGACCTCACTGCTCCTCCTGGAGGTCCTCTCATTTACACAGAGAGGTGACGGTTTGCTCTACATCCCTCATCTTGTACATTATCTAATTTTAACAAGGTTTGTTTTTTTACATAAAACACGTTTCATGAGGTAACATCATTTTTATGGCTGTGTTCTTTTCTTACTGCCCATTTTTTTGTGGATATTTGACTCCCCAAGTGACTTTTTGTGGACTTGGTTGCATCTCATCCCTGCATGAGGATCAAATGAAGAGTTCTCCCAGTTGGATCAAGCTGGACTCTTCCCAGTGAGCTCACAGCTGAGAGAAAAGAAAGAGGGAAAAGTCTGGGAACAGCCGGGAATGTCAATATTAGTCAGCGTGAATCCCCCAGATGCAAACTGTAAACCCCGGGGGCCAAAAGCCCCTCAGAAATGGTTGAGATGCTGCAGGGCTTTGCTAGTTTAACAAGGCAGACTGGATAAGTGATCTCACCGATCCGTGCGTGGAGATTCAGCAGCATATAGTCTTTAGAATCCCTGCCTTCACACCTCAGGCAGATGTACTTCAAATAGCCAATTTGACAACAAGCTCCACTCGAGCGTGAGGATAAATCCATCTGGACGACGGCAGAATTAGCTCCCGTTTCCATGTGGCGGGTTATTACAGGGCATTACGACATGGCCCATATACACCTTGTTAGTGGGCACTTAACCATCTGTACACAAATCTCCTCCAGAGGACATTTGAATATTTTTCACACCGCCATGCTTCATCTCCATACTGACCTCCACAGACTAAAGTGTCCTTTCAGGCCCACTGGACCATACAGGCAGCATCCATAACCCCCCTCCACCCCTCGTTGTACGGTGACCCGCAGAGACGTCACAAAATATTCAGAGCAGTGGGAGGACCTGAGCACAGAATATCAAAAGCCCCCATCTGTCCACTTGTCTGCTCATTATCTTCTTTCCCCGTTCTCGTGTCAAGAGAAGGACACTTCTCGCCGTGATTTAGTCTGACTGCAGACTCCAGGAAATGAACAGGTCATCCAGGAGTCCCGCTGTTTCAAGGCCAATAAACCGCGTCATTGAAATGCGAGCAGAACGCCGCGATTCCTCTGTGAGAGCATTTAGATGCAACCCAATGAGAGCCGGAGACAAATATTCCAGCAACATAAAAGAGATGTAGAAAGAACAGAGATGGGAGCTGTCGTGTGTGTCATACTAATGTTCAGAGGGAGATAATGAACAGACCGGAGGTACTGACTTCACTCTCTGCATTCTGTTGCACAGGTCCCTGGAAAGCGGGAAGCTCTGGAGAGAATAAAACAATCCAGCAGCCAGGGTCACGCCTGTCTCGCTACACAAAAAGTAAAGTCTGAAAAGTATTTTTCTAATATCCACAAAGTGGAAATGACAAAGTGTAGCAAAAAGGTGGAATATCTTGCAGGTGACTCAAAGGAGTTCCTGAACTTCTTCTTCCTTTGACAGAAAGCCTTAAGCTACTTTTTTTTATTTATTTCTGTTCATTGTACATTCAAGCAATGTCACAGACATACTTGGTTTTTCAAATCCAGCTTGGGACAAGGACGTCCCCCGTTGAAAGCCTTCTCTCGGAGCCATTTGGACCGGATCTTCAGCCCGCTGCCATGTGACGCACTGCAGGCCGACCAGGCCGACCAGTCACTCAGCTTACAGTCCAGGGGGCAAGGGATGTGGCAAACCTCCATGATGTAGCCTGAATTTCACATCGGCAGGAAGCAAAGAGATGAATCAGACTCGATTAGCAGCCGCGTTGAAGACCTCTTTAATTTTCTCAAACAGACGTGGCTCTGGTTTGAGTAACCTCAGAGCCAAGACTTACTCATAACGACACTGGCAGATAATTATCAGCACGGAGACGGGAATCTCTGCTGCTTTTAGGTCTGTGTTTGCAAAAGAAATTTACTGCTAAAATCACCTTTACCATGACCACCAAACCCACAGCTTACCGTAAAAACACATGCTTCCCATTTCTGAATATTGTTTTGTACTGTTTTCATCTCTGTCATCATAATCATTCCATGTTACCCAAAGGATCTAAATGAATCCACTGCACAACTTTATAAAAGGGGAAGTAAAGGAAAAACAACACAAATCTTCCAGAGTCCCTCACTATAACATGATACACCTTTTGTTGTCATTCTGTTTTGCAAGCTTTTTTTTTTTTCGTGCAGCACTTTGACTTCTGCGTCCTGATTGGCTGTAGACCCTTGTCAACCCGTCTCCTTTGAGCCGTGTCTCCTGAGCAGAATTTTTCCAAATGTCGATTTGATCTCTGTTTTCTTTTTATGATTCTGGACCTTTTTCTTTTATGAACTTTGAGATTTGAAACAAGATAGAAAAGGGTGAACATGTTCATGTCTTTCTGAGAAAAGTGGATAAAGTAAAGAGTTTAAAGCCTTAAAGTACAACAGTTGTTCATCCCAACAACTTCCATTGATTAATTTGTTGCTGTTGTCAAGTCTTTTAGCTCCTTTTTTCTGAATTGTTTTAAATTCTTTCATCGTTTAGCGTTTTTTTGCACAAAAAAAGGTTGAAGGTCAGGAAAAAACAATCTTCAGATGTAAGACCTAAAACCAACCACACCATTATACTACCACCACCGTGTTTGGACATGGGCTCAGAGCTCAGCTTGTGATAGTTTTACTTCAGATATAAGGACTTTCAGAAACGTCCTCTTCTATCTAATCAAGAGATTTCTCTAAAGTTTGTTGATTTGTATTTTATTTCTTTTTTCTGTGTGTTCCTTTGCTCTGCAGTGTCATTTTTTTAGACTCTCCGCATCGATCCATTTTTGTCCGAAAGTCTATTTTATGACAGTTTAATGTTTTGTTTTTTAAGTAATTCTACGAAATCAAACTTTAAAAAAAAAGTCGTTATAACTTAGCAGACAGGAATTCACTTTTTATCAAGTAAGGTAAAAAGTTTTGGATAAAAAAAAAACCCAACACATTTTGAATAAACTTGTGATAAATTTGTGAAAAATTTACTGATTTTTGAACCATGTTAGTAAGACAAGCATGTAAAGTGATTACGATTACTTTTTCACAGCATAGTAACATCTGATGAAGATGGTTCAGTAGTTTTTAAACACAAGAAGCAACATTTTCTGCATTTTCCTGATCAAAGTGTCAAGTGTGAAACTATGCTTAATTTGTGTCCAACAACAAACATTTGTGAAACGTTTCACTAATTATGGGATGGGTTCCAGCTAACTGTTGCAAACACTTAATGCAAGAAAACTAACATGAAAACAAACAAAAACCGATTAAAAAGTCCCACTTTTAATACAGAAAAAGGGAAACATGTCAAATAAAAGTAAGGAGTTGGAAAAAATATATTTGCATTTGTCTAATTAATAAATTAATACGTGCTGAACAGGTTAAACATCTAAGTGTTGTTGTGCTGCATTTGATACCTGCTTGTGTGCAGAGAGTGGGTTTAACCAGGTGTCCCTGCTGGTTGACGCAGGCCACGGCTCTGAAACGCAGGCCTTGACCACACTCCTTCACCTCCCGGCGGCCCATCCAACCGTGGGGGGGGCGGTGCAGCGGGCGATCCGGCAGAATGCAAGCAGACCAGTCCCCGTACGGCTGAGACAGGAACTGGTCACAAGGACACGCCTCCACCTCCTGCAGGGGGAACAGCTCCTCGTTCAGGCAACGCTCTCTCTTTCTGCTGCGTCCTAAGCAGGAGATGGACAAAAACCATGGAACGTTATCACACCAGCCATGATTAATGCTGCATGAATATATGACTGGAAGGCAACGCTGGAGCTTCTGCTGAGCTGCTGAATGCATAAACAGTTGTATTATTTCATTAGAATAAGGTGATACAGTAAACAAACGCCATTGGGGGATAATGAACCCAGACCTATTAATATATTTAAAAATATGTATAAAGTATACATTTTTATAACCTTGCAATCAAGGAGACTAGATTTGCCACCATTAAATACGCATAAACTGCTTATTTAGATCATTTCCATCGAGGTTACCAAAGGTCACCTATCAAGGCAAACCGTCAACATCCAGCTAATGGCTTCTTACTGGAGCTCACTTTAAAAGCATTTGAGATTTTTGTTGAAAAAGAGATTTTCAGTTAACATATGAGAAAGTTATAGCAAAAGAAACCTTTTGTATTAAAAAAAGTACAAGCTAAAACAACCACTGGGTGACTCAAATGAATATTTAATAGAGAACTAGTCACTTTGATTAATTAGGAACCCATTGAGAGCAACCCTTTGTCTGGAAACAGCTGCAATGTGCATTGAAAGAGATAAATGACTAATTGATTTTTTTTGCTATCAGGAAATATTCTTCATATTTTCAAACAAAAACTGGAGGAACGGATTTAGGCAGGCGGTTCATTCTGTGCATTGTGAAGCTGTCCTCATTTTTTCATTTGTTTTCAAAAATGCTGAACACACCAACAGTGTCAGCGACCCCAAAATGCAGGAGACTTAGACGTTTAGTAAATAAACTCAAAAAAGACAAAAACCCATGGAGCAACAAAAAAGGTGCCACAACAGAACAGAGCAGACGACCCGACGAGAAAGAGCTAAAAACCCCACACTTAAATAGACCGGGGGTAAGACATCATGGCAAACCTGAAACTGGTGCCACTGAGACACAACATAACTGACCAAAAGCAAACCAACGCTCACAATCCTCACAATAAGGAATATTTCATCTGACTTAACTACTTTTGCATTCTGTAGCTGAAAACAAAAACAAGACATTTGTTGAACTGACAGACGGCCATCTGTACACAAAGCTTCAACATAATTAGGCGTGACGTGCACAGAGTATGTGTGCAGCTCAGAGGAAAGCCAACCGTGGCTGCGGTGCGGAGAAGCAGGCAGCAGATCCTTAGTCTGAAAGCAGCTTTGATTTTCTTTCCTTAATGCCTTTTTTCTGTGAAACCACGTTGTGGCGTTGTTCATTTTTAATGGCGGCAGCCCCAGCCTTTGAATTGGCAGAGTGACAGCCGACACACGCGGTCGTTAGCTAACTTTGCAGCACTTACAGATAAATTCAGCATTTTCTTAATCATAACACCCCAGCCTTTCACAAACACATAGAAATATATACATAAATATGCATGCGGATGGCACGGAAGGGGGTCGGCCTTGACATAAATGGTCAGAAACTCTTGATTGTGTTTT
Source organism: Oryzias sinensis (assembly GCA_037389245.1). Lineage (NCBI taxonomy): Eukaryota > Metazoa > Chordata > Actinopteri > Beloniformes > Adrianichthyidae > Oryzias > Oryzias sinensis. The sequence continues at coordinate 13,238,496 of CM074501.1, read as the reverse complement.
TTCATTTTTTCCCTCGGTGAAGTTCCTGGAGATGACTTTGGTTCTGAATTGGCAGGATGTGAATAAAGTTGAAGGTGTTTCACAGCACAGGTTTGCTGTGTGTCATAATGTTCACACAGACAGAAACAATCATGTTTAAATGACACAATCACAACTAAATAACAACTGGAACATATTTCTCTTTGACTAAAACACTCTTTTCAGGGGCATCACTTAGGGCAATTAAATAAAAAAAACACAACTTCCTTGCTATACTGTATTTGTAGCATTTGATGTGATGAAGGGCCCCCCAGGAAAGATTTGAACGCCTTACATAGGATGGGACAGCCTTAAAAATACACTGGAGTATTGTTATTGACCTTAAAAGAGAAAACACTAAAACAAGTAAACAGATTGAAGAAAAAAAGATGTTAAAAAAAATCTCATCTCAATTCTTCAAACACAAGAGAGCAACTCAAGGCGAAGCGATAACAGTTGGAGCTGAGATGTATTTCAAGCTGGAAAAATAAAAGCAGCAGAAGAATTAAAGAGCTTCTGAATGCAGGAAAATGTTTTCAAAAAAGTCAAACACCAAAGGCTTTTTCCAATAAGACATGTACTGTTTATGTAAATCTGTGGACAACAGGATGTGCAAACATTATTAGCCATACAGTGATTGACAGTTCCAGTCATCAAGATCATTCTGACTGAACTCTGTCTTCTGCAAAGCAGACAAACCTACAGAAACATCCCACACACTCACTTTACACTTATTTCAATGTACTCACGTCTTTTTTATCATTATCATTTTTACTGATTTTCTTTTTTGAGTAACCATCAGTATTGTTAAATACCCCCCCATCTTTTACAAAATAGAAAGACACAATGCTTAGAAAAAAATGTAGAAAAATATGTATAGGGTTTTCCTTAATTACTCTGAGATAATAAAATAAAAAGTTTATGTTCAATGATTAAATCGTTTTAATAATTATGTGATCTTGGTCTCCATATAAAGGATTACCAGAAGAATTCAGAAATCCAGCTAAACCTGATAAACTAAAAGTTTAAATCTAACCCTGGAGAGTCCACAAATGTGACTCATTTTTTTTTCTTCTCTTTTTTTTTCTTGGGCTAAAAAAACTCCCACGCTTTTATTTAATTGCCAAAAGATTTAATAATAGAAAGGTGCCGCTTCATATATCATGTTTGCAAACGAAGAAGTGGTTTTGCATGTACACACATGACATGTTTTGTGACATTGATCTGAGCGAATGCTCCTCAAACTCCGAATGATCCCGGTTATGAACTTGGAAAACGGTTAAATTAAAATATTAGTCAATACTTGAAGACTGATTGTAATGTTTGACCTAACCAGTCAAAAAAACCAGCAAAATTAACTATCAATAAATAAAATAAGTAAAATTGTTATTGCAGATTAACAGATTAATTGAATTTTTTCCCTTTTTTGACTGAAAAAAATGTCATGATTTGAAGTTATATTAGAAACAAAAGACTGCTCCCTCACTAGCAGGTAACTGTAACACTTTAGAGGTCTGGTCTGACGCCTTAAACATGAAACACACAATTTCACAGCCATGCAAACAGAGACACATTAAAATTTCAGGATGTGCTGTTGAATAATCCATCACAAGCCTAAATATGGAGATACCTTCATTCAACTTAGCGTTTTAGTGAGAAAATCTGACAAAAAAAAGTTTCACAAAAATAATAATAATAATAAGCCATATGTGTACATCAGTGTAAATAAAAATTACATTCATCCCAATGTTTGCTTCAGTGGATGGATGGCTGAAAAAAATTGCCTTGTTTAAATCAGCCTTATGCAATAAAAGCAGAACTGGGCTTTTCTGTTGTTCTGAGGGAATCAACAAAGATCTGACTTGGATCTAAATGCTGATAAATAATGCATGATGCCTGGAGTGGATGTGCAGGAAACAACTTGTTTTATATAACCAAACCAAAGCAGCAATAACAACTGACGCGCGCCTGCTGGAGGTTGACACATCAGCTTATCGGAGCTGGAGCGCTTTTCTTCTTCTTTTGGTTCCTCACATCAGGGGGCAATGTGAAGAAACACATTATCTGTCTTCTCCAACTTCTGTTCTTTTCACACACCAACGTCCTTCTATAAATGCATCTTGTGTTTTCACGTGAAAAACCCAGCCTCAGATTGTCATTTTCCTCTGATCTTCTGGTGTCTTCAGCTCTCCGTCTCTGGTTCTGCCTTTACAGATGCTAATGATGAGCGAGTTCCGTCAGAGAGAATCAAACCAGAAGGTTTCTGCTGGTCAGCGCTTCCTTCACTGGAGAGCAGGCTGATTGTTTTTCATTGTCTTTTAAAGCAAAGTTGAACTGAAGTCTGTTAATACAACACTTATAGATCATTTGGAGCTTTACCGTTGAGCTGTTTCCTCCCAGGACCCCTGCAGGATGTCACTCTCATTTCTAGAAACTTCTTTCTCTTTTCCCGTTTTTATTTTCTAGTTTCTGTGGAGGTCATGACAAAGCACAGAGATCTGTTTTGGAGTGAAGAGTTACCGCCGTGGCAGGATGAGGAAATGCCAGCTGCCTCTTCAGTTTGTTCTTAGAAGCCTTTAATTGGGTTTTTGCTCATGCATCACAGCATTTCTGACGGCTTCTGTCAGATCTGTGCTCAGCTGGTTATGAGAGTCACGCTTTCCAGTCCAAAAGTCATCTAGAAACCTCCAGACCTCACAAAAAACACCCAAAAGTTAATTATTACGGTAATTCAATTAACCATCATTAAACTTCACATTTTAATACGTTTTTTAATGATACTACATCTACCGTTGTTGTAGTCAGGCAGAGCAAAACATGCAATAACCGTCCAATTAAACTTTATTAGCAACCACCAGAGAACAAACATGAGCTCACACACGCCCCCCCCCCCAAACATCCAGAACAATAAAAATAAATAATAAAAGATGGAGAAAAAGAGACACAAATGATCAAATAGTAGGGGTTCTGGTATAACATCTTATCATAAATAAAAAGGGAAAGTGTTCTGTAAGTGTTCATTTGGACTTTTCATGAATTCAAGAGAAAATTCATGAAAGATCTCTTTATTAAACAAGAGTGGTTTGATTTTTTTAAATATAGCATTTAAAGTCTTAATTAGGAAAGACCCACTCCAAAGAAAACGGTGTTTTTGATGTTTTTAACGTGTTCTTGTGGCATTTTTCTCGTGATCGAGGAGGTATATAAAGAAAATGACCCTTAAAATTGTATTTCTGAGTTACTGTGAATCAGGTGCAGTGATGCAGCTGCTACAGGTGGGGGGCCACAAGCTCCTTTGATTTTGTTTTCCTCGTCTGAGCTGGAATCTGGAATCTGGATCAAAACTGTCCGGCGGGAAGGCTCCGTTATATCGCTCGCCATTTTTATTGGACCAGTAATGTTAGGTTAGGTAATGTTAGGTTGGGATTGTGAGGGGCTGTAAGTGTAAACAGATGGGTGATGGGTCCTGCCCACACCTCAGAGGTGAATTCCTAATAAACTCTTGCCACTCTGCAGAAGCTATATCCTAGAAAGCATCAGATGCTTTTTTTTTTCAAAATTTGCCTAAAAACAGGATAATCAGAACCGAAAGATGATTGGAGTGGGACTTTAAGTGTGTCCACCTTTGCCACTTAACTGTTTTCTTCTATACTTATTTACTTACTCATTTAAATTGGTTTGTTTCCTTTTTAATTTGAATTTGTATTTGATTTTATTCTACTTTTGAAGCTATCTTTCAAACTAAATGTGCTTAAAAGCACAAATCTGACCTGATACTTATATGCTTAACTTTCTGACCTGAAGCAGATTGTAAAGGTGACAAAACCTATTCCTGGTAAAGAGTTTTGCTCTGGTTTTGCTAGGCCTGCTTTTTGTGTGCCCCCCTCATTTGTACCTAGGGGCCTATAGGTGTCCTCGGCCTCCAGCTCTTCGTCAGCGAGCGGCCCATCTGGTTCTGAAGGGCTTCTGATTGCAAACATTTTTCAAGAACTGTGAACTCACTGCTTTCACAGCTCAAGCCTCTAACAATCTGTTCAATCCACAACCCTGCTGGCGGTTGATTGAAAAGTGCCAGTGTGACACCACTTTACTCCGACAGCCCCATTACTGTTAATAGTATCACACAGACCTCGGGGATCATAAACAGTCAGGATTTAGGAGAACAATTTCAAACTTGTTTGGAAAGTATGCAGATAAATCAGAACTTAAGCGGTTGTGTTGTGTGGGGTGTCAAACCCACATGCCGCTGTTTGCCTGATAGAAACAACTGCAGATGTGGGATCAGCGTGGAAATCCGGATAAACGAAAACAGCGGAGAAAAAACAGCTGTTTTTTAACAGGGGAAAGTTGAAATCAGAACGATTTTTGCTGATATAAACTTTATCAAACAACTGAAATGCCGTTGAGCTGCCAGGCCCTGTGGGGTTGGCACCCCCCCATCTCCCACCCGCTGTGTCGCTCCATATATCATCGTAGATCCTGATTGGCTCCGCCTTCCCTGATCCTCACATCTGATTGGAATTCTGCAATCTTTCCAGGAACCTTAAGCCTGAACCTGACAGGCAGCTGCTGCTCTTTATCAGCCAAGCACAGATTCTCTAATCTGATCAAAGTCTTGGAAGTTTAGGCCCGGAACATTCTTCATCCACTGAAGCAAAGACTGCCCCTGTCTGCTGGTCTCTGAGTAACCCAGAAACACCAACAGCAGAGTGGTTAACGTCTAAGAAAAACATGAAAACAAACAAACATTTTGGGGATAAAACTAAAACAACATCTCAGGACCTAAAAAGTTTTCTTAGGGAGCACTGCACAAAGACTCGAGCTGCGTTCACGCCAAACACGCGTCGCACATCAGTGGCGTCCACTTTCATTGTTAAGTCAATGCACAGGCGTGGTCAGAAGAGTGTTGAGCGTTCGGCCCAGCGGCCTGGCAGCAGCGCTGCCATGTTTAAGAGTTTAAACATCTGAACAGAGTCGAAGAATTAGCGTCGCGTCAACCAATCAGGAACTCAGCTTTGGCCCGGGACGTGTTGATGAAGTCATAAGTGGGTGGAGTCCAAAACCATCACGGAGGAAAATGTAATCGTCTTCCTCCAGAACTTTACATTTTTCTTATTTGTATGGAGACAGTAATAAAGAAGTTCCTCCAATTTTATTCTTATTTTTCATATTTTCCTCCTCAGACAAATGCAGGAGAGCAAGTCATCCAACTGGGTCACAGATCCACGGAGGTACCGCTGAAATGATGCAGCTCCTGCAGCAGACGATGACGCTTACATTAAGGAAAAGCCTCTGAATGATGCCATGAACCCGCACACAGACGGGGTCAACGATGCTGTTGTAGGGCTAATAACACATAAACCTGATCTCTAAACATCCTCATCCGTGTCTTCCATGCCTTGTAAATGAGATGGGGTCAATGTAGCGTCAAAACTCACATTTTACAGTAGCTCCGCCCACAGACATCCAGAGTGTCGAGTTTATGAACACCATTTTTAACAAGCGTCAGCAGCAAATTTGATACGCATTAAAAGAGAAGCGGCGGACGCATGTTGTGTTTGGTGGGAAGCGTTTAAAAGAGAAAAAAAAAAACAATCTGATGATGCTGAAGTGAAATAATTAAAAGGAGAATATATGTATTTATTCCAAACAAGTCCCTTCATGATGAACCGGTTTGGTCCTGGCTGATCCAACAGCCTAATTATAAGTAACTACGATGGTGTATCCTGTTCATTCTCTACTACTCCGGTCCATGTCACCAGTGCTACAGAAAAAATAATACAGAATACAAGTCACTGCAGTGCAACAGGCAACCAATAATAATCTGCTTTATCGGCTCACAGATAAATTCAGCAGAAAAGCTACCCACTCCGAACCATTAATATTAAAAGAAACACTAAAAAAATCCCTGATACAAATGTTTCTGAGGATCATCGCTGAAATAACTTTTCTATTCCTGAAAATTGAAAGGAAAAACTAAAACACAATAAAACAACAGAACCATAACAATGGGTTTTATACAGAGACTGTTTAAAATGATACAAATACTATCAAATATTGGAGTGCAGCTCTAAAAACAAACGGAATGGATGACGTGTTTATCCACAGTTAAGCTCCCACACTGCCTGTCTAATCAGTGAAGAAAATGACCTGCAGAACACAATGCCTCCATTATTTTACATAACTTTATTCTGCTGAGAAAACACAAAAAAAAAAAGTTCTCCAAAAAGCTTTTTGAAGATAGAACAAACGGGAAAAAGTCGGAGCCGGGAGATTTTTCCAAAACACGATTTCACACATTCAGGTGACAAAGACGTGATTTGTTTTGCTTCTTCACAAATGTGTGTTATTGCAAACATAAAAGATGACGACCTGAACAAACCGGAATTGTGCTGCTGTTTGTTTGAAAAAAAGTTTCAGCTTTGACAAGAGATGACATTTTAGTGAAACAAAAAACTTTCATGTTTTTAAAAAGTTTGCAGAAAATATTACTTTTGAACTCTGACTTTTTCAAATTCACATTGATTTAATTTCATATAGTTGTAAAAAGTGAGTGGATGTGGCATCTGAGCAAAACTGATGTTTTTATTTGTTTCTGGTCTTTGGGATCCTTCATCCTATATGAGGTTCCGTTTGTGCCAAAAATCTGTTATTGTGTCCACTGTCTATGTCTTTGATCCATTGTCTATGTCTACTGACCGAGTTAATTGAACATTGGTTCATGCGTTATGTGTAAACTTTGCATTGTCTTTGTTATACGCCCTGTCGTCTCCTTAGCAACCGTTGCTACTGTTGTTAGCTACGACGTTTGCTACTGTCGTTAGCTACGACGTTTCCCCGTGTCTTGTCGTTAGATCATAGATCTTGCCGTTTTTCAAATTTCAGAAAAAAGTCAGAAAAGTCCTTTGTACGGCCGCTAAATTGTTTCCTGTACTACCACGGAATGAAAAAAGAAACGGTCGCTAGGGTTAACCATGACAAATACTTTTTTAAGATGAACTTAATTGATATTCCCTCAAACGCGCATTGCCAGAAAGAGGGGGAGGGGGCGCGCATGCGTACAACGCTTTCACGTTCCCGAAGCGACTCTCTTGCCAATTTTTTAAAGTTATTTAGAGTCTAGCTTCAATTAAATCTGGAGATGAAACTACTATTTAAGTCTTTTTAAAAATAGCTGATCCTTATCAAACATGCACAAAATCGGGTGGACGAGGAGCAGACGGCCCAAAATCTTTGAATGGATTTCGATCTTTTCTTTTCAATCTGTTATGTAACATGTTGAATAAAAATCAGTTACTTTTCAAAAGACTGTTAAATAATAGTTTCATCACCAGATTGAATTGGAGCCATATTTTAAATAACTAAAAACTAAATAACTTTAAACGGGAGCGCGAAACTGTTGCACGCATGCACCCCCCCCCTTAAAATATTATGATGGTCTAGATGTCATACTGAGCTTTTCCAGATAAGAATGCGTCTGAAGACTGTAGAGATCTGCTGCCCTGCTTGTTTTCCAACCTGCCAACTGACAAGCTGGATTAGAAAGTAAATCCAGCCTCTGAAGGACTGAAGGGTAAACAGCCATTGATGCATGTCAGTACACTTCTTCTAAATTACATCAATCCATGCACTAATAACTGCATATTGAACGACAGCCCTCTGACTCACAGCAGAGCAGCATGGAAGTATTCTTCAGAGTGCTGCATAGAGCCAGATGCCACTTTTGTGACGACATGAGTCGTCCTGGTATTCGGCAGCTACAGGGGTGCAGTGCTGCCGGAGCAAACTGGAGCCGCACTACAGGTGCGGCTTAATCACCCCCATCCACCTGTGTCACTGCCTGGGAGTCAGTGATGCAGAACCTGCTGGAGCCCCGCTATGGCACAGCTCTTTGTGACAACAGTTGGGCGTCAGTCCAACGCATTTGATAACTCTCTACAGGCGGACTTATCACCGTTTCCCCAGGAAAACATGGCCAAGAACAGAGTCGATGCTGCAGCGTGTAAACAAAGGACAGAACCTGCTGGAACACAAATCAAGAATCTAAAACATCCAATTTCATTGACATTTAGAGTAAACGAACTTTACAAACTACATGGTCAGCCACTATATTTAGTTTTTTTAGTGTTTACGTTATATTTGGCTTTTGGCAAACTACTCTGTGCTTTAAAGTGAGCAAAAGGAAGCATGCCCGTGTTTCCTACCAAGAATGGATAATGGCATATACCTATGGAGTGCTTTAGTTCCTTCCTCGTAGGCCCAAAGTTTGCTACAGTCGCACGCCCGCTCGCCCAAAGACACTTTCACACATGGACAAGCGGGGCGGGAACCGGACCTGCAATATTCCAATCAGAGGTCATCCGCTCTACCTCTGCGCCACAGTTTTTCAGTGACATCAAAAACTGAAATTAAAGGTGTGCAGTAGTTGACCAGCACAGTGTAAAACACATACACATCTTTACACACCTGCATGGATGGTGTTGAAACAGAAAAATTCACAGTTGGATTGGTGACGTTTGAAAATTAACCCTGAGAAGCCGCTTGTTAGAAAGACTTTACAGAATGCAACAAGTTTGGCATCCAGTTATGTGGTCTATATGCACTTGTGAGAACAGGGTGAATATATACATGTTATGGTTTGCACTATTTTTTATTTTATTTGATTAATTAGAAAATCCCAATACCATGCACCGTGGAGTTTCTTTTAATGGCACAACACCTCTGGTGGATAAGTCTTTGTCAAAGTGCAGGTTTTACACAAAGGTACTTTTGAATTCAAGGAAAAAAATGATGCTTTGTTTCTTAAATTAGGCACTAAAATGACTTTTTTCTTAAATTACCTCATGCAGAGATAAAGGTAAAACATAAAGAGTGGGTGGATTAAAACCCATAAATCTAAGCAACCGGCTTTACTTAGACTAAATAAATCATTGTTTTTCATTTTAATTATTTACAAGGAAGAGGATCACTTTATGAAACTACTAGCAGGACTTGATCATGTTTACGGCAGTTTATGTCATTATAGACTCAGTTAGACGTAGTTAATCCAAGAAAGAAGTTCAGCCTGTTTATACCATAAAAAACATCATTTAGTAGACCTTGGTTTGGGCAAAAAAAGTCAAAAAGCTCTTTCATAAAAGTCCCACTCCGATCATCTTTTGATCTATTTTCTAGGTGTTCCCAGTGGTCTTTTAATCATGATGATGCCGTTTGTGGCCAAAATTCACAAAACAAAAACAAACAAGCGTTGTTGCTTTCTAGAAGATCTTTCTGCAAAGCGATAAGAGTTCCTCAGAAATTCACCTCTGATTTGTGGTGAGACTGTTGGCGCAAATAACCCCGCCCCCACCTACTCTCATCACCAATACTAAAGAAAGCTGTGTTTAAACTCTCTACTGCTAACTTACAGCCTCTCATGCCACCAACCTGACATTACCGTTCATGGACGTTCATGGATCTAAGATAAGATCTTCTTTCTCTTTGGCTTTTCCCATCAGGGAGTCGCCACAGCGAATCACATCCTTTTCCCTCACTCTATCATGGACATCTTCTACCTAACATTAGCCAACTTCATGTCACTCTGTTAAGACATCCATATATCCTCCTCTTTGGCCCAGTCTCTTGCCCTCCTGCCAGGCAGCTCCATCTCCAACATCCTTCTTTACCAATACCACACTATCCCTCCTCTGAACATGCTCAAACCATCTCAGTCTGAAACCTCTGACACATCGCTAACACAGGCAACATAGGCCGTCCCTCCTGATGTACTCGTTCCTTATCTGTCCAACCTGAGTCACTCCTGAGAGAACCTCAACATCTTCATCTCCGCTACCTCATATCAGCCTCTTGTCTGTGTCTCACTGCCGTCTCTCCTAACCCATAGAGCAGAGCTGAGTCTCACCACTATCTTATACACCTTTCCTTTGAGTCTTGCTGACACTCTTCTGTCACACAACACTCCTGTGCTTTCCTCACCGCTCCAATATACCTGTACTCATATCTTCACCTCTTTCCACCTCCCCATCACACTGAACTGTTGACCCCAAGTACTTAAACTCCTGCACCTTCTTCACCTCAGCCCCTGTAGCCCCTAACCTTTTCTACGCCAGTCCCTCTCGTTCAGACATGTATTCTGTCTTACTACGACCAGCCTTCATGCCTCTTCTTTCCAGAGCAAACCTCACCTCTCTAGCTGTTCCTCAACCTGCTCCTCTACTCTCACTGCAAGTGTGCTCATCCATAAACATCATTGTCAGGAGATTCCTGTCTTACCTCGTCTGTCAGCCTGTCCATCAGCATAGCAAACAAAAAGGACCCAAAAGCTGATCCTTCGGTGTAGTCCCGCCTCCACCTTGAACTCTCTCTGTCTGACCCACAGCACATCTCACCACGTCATACTTCTCTCACTTCATGTCCTGAACTACTCTGGCAGTACTTCTCTGCCACTCCAAACGACCTCATACAGTACCACAGCTCCTCCCTCAGCACCCTGTCTCATCGCCTTCTACTCTAAATCTACAGACACACAGTAAAATATTTGACCATCTCTGTACTTTTCAACAACATTCTCAAAGCAAATATGGCATCAGTGGTGCTCTTACGGGGGCATGAAACCGTACTGCTGCTCTAAATCTCCCCCTTCTTCAGCCTGGCTTCCTACTCTTTCCCACATCTTCATTGTGAGGCTCATCAACTTTGACCTATATAGTTGCTGCAGTTCTGCGTGTCGCCCTTGTTCTTAAAGATTGGGACCAGAACGCTTCTCCTCCATTCCTCAGATAAGATAAAGATACTTTATTGATCCCATCTTGGGGGAATTAGGTTGTTGCAGCGTCCACATTAGGCTCAAATCTATTTGTCTGCAGGTGGATGCATCAGGATGGAGCAGAGCAGGAAGCGAGGCCCACCCAGCATATTTTCATCACAAATACAATCTTTTTCAAATGGCGTTTTGTCTGCTACTGATTCACATTAAATGCAGTTTTAATTTTACTTCTCTATATATATGTCATCCATCTGTAGAAAAAAATGCTGGAACACGTTAAAAACACCATTTCCATTAGAAAGGGTCTTTGAGGACCCAGAGAGATCAGATAGAAAACAATGACTTAAATCAAATCAAATCAAATCAGAGCTGAAACAATCTGTGAAATTAGAGCACCTAAAGTTTGTGTTGAAGAAATGGAATTTTAAATATTGGCTAGAAAAAAACCCAAAAATATAAAAATCAATTCTTCCTAGAAATCTTCAAAAAGACTAAATGTTATATCTGAAAAGTAAAGTATATTCATTTCAGACCCAGCGGCATCCAATCAAATATTCATTAAGACAAATATCCAGAGCCAGTATGAAACTGACCTCCAATTCAGCTTTTTTGACCAGCTAAAATTATAGGTACCTTCTATGAAAAAATCCAATTTAGAAGTGACAAAACCCACGCATGGAAGTACAGAAGGAAGTTCCAGAAACAAACGCTGAATGAGAGAAAGCTACAGCAGAGTATTGTTTCCCCTGACTTCGCAACAAATGTTGCGTGCGTTGCAATTAGTGCAGTCAACAAAGAGCAAATACATACTATGTGAGTTCAATCCAATAAGCATCAGCGTGCTGTCCTGCACATTCTTTAGTCAGACATTACAAAAGCTCCATGATCACTGCTGACAATAATGGCTTCCAGTCATATCAATGACAAACAATATCATCCAGCATGAGAATTGTTGACCTTAAACGTAGCAGAATTGTTGAAAACGTCTCTCTAGAGCGTTTTTCCTCTTCTTTGAGCGTATAAGCAGGGTCCTCACCTGTGAGCGAGCGTGTACGGCTCCGTGTGCTGCCACATCCAGCACATTCCGAGAACTTGGACCATGCGGTTAAAGTGCAGTCGTCCTTGCAGGCCACCCGGCATGTTCTGATCTGAGGAGGCAGAGAGCCGGCCCATCGCAAGCACGCCGTCAGGTTGGCCGCCTCTCCGTTCTCCCCAACACAGCTGACACCTGAAACACACACAAGAAGGTAAACACCTCGCACCGCAAACATGGGGAGACAGGTTGTGGCTTTGGCGGTGTGGGTGGTTTCAGCTGAGATTCTGGGAGTTGGGAATGAGATTTCGGTCAGATCATATAAGTTTCAGTAGGTTTCTATTGAAAGTTCTCCTGGGATGGACTGAGCTGTAATAAAAGTGAGCCCATGTGCCTGACAGTAACATTACGGGCTCCAACAGCGCTATGAGCATTTATTTTATTGTCCGAGGTTTAAGCCGTTTGTTATTATTATTTTTCTTGTACACTTTTGGATGTTCAAATCCAGGTTGCAATTTACTATTAATCTAAAATTTGGATGAATTAATGTTTGAATAATGTGATATTTTTGCCTCAAATCAATACTTTCGTGATGCATAATTTTTCAGTCGTTTGTCAGTGTTGTTAAATCAACATCAACAATCCTAAAATGTAATAAGATCAATGATAGGTTAGTTTGGATTTCTTTACAGTAAAGCTGTTCATCTGACTTTAAATGTATTTGTTGAAATGGAGATTATTAGTTATTGAATTGTTGCTTTGAAGCATCGTCCTAAACTTGGAGGGTCAGTCAGAAATCTCATTGTGTTTGATGTGGATGTTGTTTGATGTTAAGGATGCTGGGAGAGTGGAAATTAGGTTTGATTGTGATGGAAAAAGCAAAGGACAGAACCAAAATGTCCTGATAATCAGCAGAAGTTACTGCAGGAGTACCTGAAAGTCAGGTAAGTGGAGGCTACTGTGCAATCAATCTCTGACCTTGGATCAAAGCCCCACTATTTCCTGTGCAGCCCTGAATCTGTCTGGGTTTTGTGGCTGCTATCCATGCAGTGCTGATGCTGCATGATACTATGCCATGCTGTCTATTTTTAATTCAGCAGCTCAAAACTTTCCTTCCTGGCTGCAGCATTTCAGCTTCTACTCCAATAATAAAAGTGGACTTTTTCTGCTGCAGTTTTAATAATTCAGGTTTTCACATTATGTGGTTAAGTAAGCAGAGATTTGATTTAAGAAAGAGTGAGATGGAGAGCAAAGCAGCACTGGAGTGTGTGTGGGTGGAATGTGAGGTGCTGCTGGGTGAGGGGTTGGGTGACTAAGCAGAGAGATGAGGATCTCAGAGAGTCAATGTTTTGGGCCTGCCCTGTTTCTTCTTCTTCTTCTTCTGTTTCAAGGCTGTTATCTTTTGGGGTCACCAAAGTAAATCATCTCCTCTGCCTTCTTCCTGTCAGTCATGTCTTCCTTCTGTACAAACATCCACCATAAACGAGGATCACCTGCTGGTAGGGCTGGGTCATAGAGCCAGCTGGCTGTTCTCTCCAGTTAGTATTATGCTAAAATCCCAAATCAACCCTCCTTTATTGGACATTCTCTATCGGTTGTATTTATTTTAGAACTCCAAGATTCATTCTTTACTATGAGTCACACCTGCATATAAATTTTCATATATGCAGAGTTGAGGAATAGATGCACGCGGTTGAATGCTGATCAAACAAAATAAAAATTCATTTGAGTTTGACTGCAGTGGAATGGAGCCCCCCAACACTTTCTTTGGATTCATGATCTAGAAGTTAGTTGTCATTCCAGTGATGTTACTTTTCTCCTTAAAGGCCGCATTGTAATACAGACACCACGAGCTCTGCAAACATAGCAATAATTGTCAAAGGGCTGGCGTTGCTGTGCTAACATGCTGGCAGTTAAAGGGTTTTGTTTTTTTCATCCAAGCATCACTCTCAACAGTAAATCACATCAAGTCAGTCTAATAAAATCTACATTAAATGTTATCTCACTGCCTCCAGAAACAAAATGTAGAAAATGACAAATGGCTGATGAAATGGCTTTGTTGAGTCACAGACCCAGCTTTATTGAGTGGAGGATGCTGACAAATGTGACGCCTTCATTTGGTTTGAGCCTTTTTTACACAGTGTTCTCCATCAGGAGAGAACCTGAATGTGCAACAGACCAAACTGCTTAGAAAAATCACACAATCGCTCAAATGTCCAAAATGAGATCCAACTAAAGGGGCAAAGTCCTTCTTTGAGGCTGGTTTGAAAGAAAAATAACAAATCCACACTGTTTGACTTTGCAGTATCTGGCTGATTCGGATTCCCCTTGAGCCCATTCTCTTGTGGAAAACCCCTGAACCTGTCTGCTTTGGCCTGCTTCTCCTGTTAAAGAACCATGTGGAGCATTTTCTCACTACCTGAAACCCATCAACCTTTACTGCACCAAGTTCCTTACTAAATCCACGTTTAACTGTTTGAGTCTTGCCTGTAGTTGGGTCCCTCTATTTATTCCATAAGCTCACCCTGACGGCACATGGATGCTGCTGTCGAAAAGGTTTCTTCCTACAAGGACTCAAGTGCTCAGAATTCTCTCCTGAAAACATCCTAGTCCATTTTATTGAATTTATATTTGGCTTTTTAAATGCATTTACTGTAGCCAGTTTGGGGATTTCTACACGTCAGCTGAGGACATGCAGGCTGACATTTTACAATCAGAGGCCTCTGGAGGCGGCCCGCAGGACATCTTCATTATTTACTAGTAGAGCTTTTTGTCCCCAAACCATGATACGCAACATTCAGGATCATCAATAATTGGACCTGATGGGTTGCCTTTTAATCACTGAGTGGTGAAAATTGTAATTCCAGGGCTAGTTTTGCCGAAATTGATTATGGAAATGATTATAGAATAATTTTGGAAATGCTCTATTTTTTGTTAATTGGCTTATTACAGCAATCTAGACTGAACATACATCAACTATAGACATACCATAATATGAATGACACAATAACATAACAAGAAAACAGTAACTAGTGTGCAAAGTTTTGGGGAAAAACAACAACAATGTAACAAGCTTTTAAGTGCACCTAAACATATATATAAAAAACAAAAGGCAGTAATAATATATCAAAGTCACTGGTGAAAAAAGAAACAAAACAACAATGTAATAAATATAAAAAAAACACAACAAAAAACCTGGCAATTGTGTGCAGATGAAACACAATGACTCTCTGCTCTTCGATGAGGAGCAGGAGGAGGGGTCAGGTGTGAGCTGAGACAGGTGGAGACAGGTGGAGGTGCACTGGCGTTTCTCTGTGAGGAAATTCAAGCACTTTCCTGCACGTGTTGAAAAACTACAACATAAGTATTGAAAGTATCCATCACATCCGTTTAGAATCAATCCTTCACCCAATATCGATACTGTCACTACAGAGATTGATGTATCACCCTAGCTGACAGTAAAGTTGCATTTTTTTGATGCAAAAACCAACTATGAAGAAATGTTTGCTCCACAAAATAAAAAAGTTAAAAAATACTTAAATAATGAGGACAAACACCACCTCCTGGCGTTTTGCTTAACATTTCTGAATTGTCCTTGAGAACTAGAATATCATTTTAATCATCTCGCTGGCTGAACTGGTTAAGAATTCTGAGTGAAATTGGACCAAACGCTTTGCTCTTTAGAAGTCATATTTCTGTTCTGTGGTATGTGTCCACAGACTTCACTTAAACTTTTAAATGTCACAATCATTTTAGCCAGTTTCTAATCAAATTTCAATAGGAAACGATGAAAATTCAGGAGGATTACTTTTTTAACAAAAACTGCACTTGCTTTTCTTCCATCAAAGAAGCCAAAGAAATCTTTATACAGAATGTAGATATAATTATAGCTCTGAATGAGAAAAGCTACAAATAGCAATGAGCACAGAGAAACTACCACAAAACGTGCATTGGCAGAGTAGATATATTTAAAGCGTGACAAATAAAGGCGCTTTTGTTAGGATGTTTGCTGATGTGAAAAAGCACGATGATTTCCCTATAATTGTAAAGAAAATGGATTAAATGATGGAATGCTGTACAGCAAAAGACTAAATCAACAATGACCAGCAGAGATGAGGGGGGACATTTTATTGGTGCTTTCTGACTACCAAGTTTTCTCGTAATCATTATTGGTTGCACAAAATTATTCAAAGTCCTTCGGGACTTTGAGAAGTGTTTGATCACGGTCATCTGAAACAACGCAGGTAATAAACCAAGAGCCAAATAATTTCAGGAAATACCAGCACCTGGATTCCTCACTTTCTCTGTGTGTCTGACGTCACTGAATAACGGCGAGTCTTTGACCTTACGGACAACTTGACCTCAACTTTCATAGCTGATATCAGCTGAAGAGGATATCAGACCTGAATCATGTCTGCCAGACATAACATTTATGGAAAAGACATAGCTATTTAAACCCCGGAAGAAACGGCTGTTATCAGTAAAGAAGAAATGCCAACCTTGGACAATGCGACAGATTATGGACCCTTTTATTTTTCCCTACCATATTACTTTATTATAAAAAAAAATTAAAAATACAAAAATATATAAAAAGAGTAAAACAAATGATTAATCACTTTTGAAAATTATTAAATTGATTGACTTTTGATGATATTACTTCACTAGCTCCTAAAATTGATAAATTGATTCAAATATTTTTCCTAATGTAGCATAACTTTTGCACATGTTTTAACTTTTGATACTTGATGAAATTTTGCTACAGTAACTCTGAAACAGTGTTGCGTCTATTTTACTGATATAGTATTATGTTTTAAAGCATATAGATGACTTTTAAAAGTAACACCAATCTGCATATATTTCCAGATGCTGCATTTGCCATGTTGATTTCTAAAATAGTTATTTTAATATAGTACTTAAGTAATTCATCTTTGGCATGCTTTATCAATACTGTGCTGATTCTTAATTCTGTCTGATAAAACCTAGGAACCGGATATTGATAAATCATGTAATAAAATGAATTATAGTATAGCAGGTGGATTATATAAAGTTAAGCTTCCTTCACTCCTTTCAAGCAATATTTATTAATACATATCTCATATCCTATGTTTGATTAGTTACTGTATGAATATAACTGATGATTATATTACTTTGTATTATGTATTTCTATTTGATTGCTTGAAATAAACCATTTCAAATAAAAAAATTCAAATCAAATCAAAATCAAATTATTTCAGTGGCATGGCCAAAAACAAAGCACAGTCTAGTTTGTCAAACTTATGTTTGTTTGTTTTTGACCTTGTCCTGTCCAACAGCTGAGCAGGCAGATCAGAGCTGAAGGCCTCTTGTGACCTCATTTACTCAACACAATGGGTGGTTGGGAACCCAGATGGTTCTGAAGAACCATGACAGAGTAAACCCTGTTTGGTGTGGTTTTCTCTGCTGCTGAGAAGGTCTGCCTGTGAGTTTATGATCCAGTGGTGGTCTGCAAGTTTCCTCCTCACTGCTGGCTTCAATTAGACAGGCTTCCAGGTTCTGGGCCCAGAGGTGGTGTCGGAAAGAAATGGATTTGAACAAGAGCTCAGCAGTTTTATCTTCATTCAAATCCTTCACAATGGGATAGTGTTTGAACTGTAAGAGCTTCAGTGAACGCAGAATGATGCAAACAGAAAAGCAAATCAAAGGCAGGGTTGCCACCTCAACAAAATGCAAGAGAAATGCTGTGGGACCTGAAGTTGACATGAAACCCACCTCTCGTCTCCAGACCATCTCCACAGTCCTCTCCTGCTCAATTAATCTCATTAATAGAATCTGAGACCAAATACAGCTGTATAACATTTGTGCATCCTCACCTGCATGTAACACAGAAGACAGATTCAGGGTCAAAGTCCATTTAATAAATGTAATCTACCCCACATTTCCACTTAATTCTTTTACAGCAGACCTGAGTTTTAGTAAAGAAACCCACCGTACCTCAACCCAAATGGTATTTCCCAATATCTATATAATACATTTATTTCATTTTAAAAACGATTTTATAATTGTATAGAGTCGAAGTTGTTACTGCACTTAGAAATACTATTCATCTTTAAACCACTAATATATAAATATATCTATTTCAAATTAGTTACATCTTTTTTTAGTATGAGTTGTATGAAAGTGCAACTGAACTTGGCATCCAGTGTTTGAAATGTCTGCTCTACAAACTTGACGTGACTACAAACTTGAATGTTCTGCTGTTGTGAAACTTTGAAACTCCACATTTTCTCTACTTAATGGACTCTGAATTGTTAGAAAATTGCCTTCTAACCTTTCTAGGACAGTGGGGCAACAGGTGCTTTCCTGAGATTGTGTTGATGTCTTTTCTCCCTTGTACCATTTTAACACAAATCCAGTTACAAAAATGGTTTATTTTAAGGAAGATAAGACTCACAGACAATTACTTCTTGCATTTAATTAGCCAAACCTGCAGCTTCTGACTTTTTAACTCCAACTGAAGAAGTGAAGTTCTAATAGTTTCTCTCTATGACAGAGATGGTCTTACTGCTGAAAATAATAATAATAATAATGATATAAATCCCAAATAAGATGAAGATAATAAGGAGGAGTTAAAAGTTGAAATCGCTGATAAAAACTGTAAATCTGAATAAAACTATAATATCAAAAACTTTACAGAAATTGTACAGTTCCGTATCTTTACTCAATTTAATAAATAGGAAATAAATCATTTCATATAATACCTTTTATTGCCTTTTGAGCTGCTGATAGTCAGATCTACAATCAACTCTTGTTGGCTGATCCATGAAAATCAAGCGCTTCGCCCGTTTAGCCTTTATGGACCAGCCATTTCTCTATAAGAAAGTTACTGTTTTCCCCTCGCCAGCTTAATTAGCCAGAAAATGTTGAAGTAATGATGATACGTGTCTCTAGGAAACTGCAATCCTAAACTCCTGGTATCCGTGATGCATAAGTAGGGTTAGTAGCGACGATGTATTATCACTTTGTCGCATGCCGTTAAGCCTGAACCGTCGCCCTTGGCGAAGTGATCTTAACACACGCCCAAAGGTCATTAACCTGCTTATGCAGTGGTCACTTACAAAGACGCAAACAGTGACCAGATTTTTAGTCCTTAGTTACTTGTTTTTTTAAATTTTTTTGGATTGCTTTACAAAAAAGCCAACTATTGTTACGATTATTAACAAATAGTCACAAATCCTTGCACCACGCTGCGATCAAGATTCAGCGATACGTCGATAAATGATAATTTTCCAGCGGTTGATAAACATCAGTTCAGAAAATTCCTCCTCTTACAGCTTGTTTTGTCCAAATGATGAAGAAAAGGTATTTTAAAAGAAACCGGTAGCAGTGATACAAAACATTTTAAACTGGTGGCTTGAACTTCTTTCAACGGTTATCCTGTGGCAAATGACTTTAACGCACGCAGTAGGCAATCAGAATCGAGAATTCACCCGGACCGTGGTATAATGATTAATAAACAATCAAAAGGCTGAATATAGATTGTATGTTTGAAATAATCACAATAGTAATGTAATTAGCTAAATTGAATTCTTATGTACTTTTGTTGAAGATTTGCAAAATTGAAATAGGGATCTCTCCTGACATGTTTTGAGTATTTCGTTCACACATACTGTAGATGTCCATTTGTGTATCCAGTTACTGAATGGTGTAGTCTGATCATAACTTTCCAGACAAGAAAGCAGAAATGTTGATCATAAATCGGCCTGACAAGTGGACATCCTTGCAGGAAGTCTGATCCCTCTCCTCGTACAGGTGTCAGGACATTCTTGACCTCCGTTTGCAGGTCTTTGGATGATGGATTTCTGTATCGAGACTGGCCAACTGACGCTGGTCCATTCTCTGTGGTGCAAGATTCGATCTCCATCAAATATTCACCAAGTTTCCAGAATTTTATCAATTCAAATCATTTTAGTGATTACAGTAAAAGATGTGAACTAAAGAAAAACCTGGCGTATCTCTGGGATGTGGAACAAATCAGAACATCAAATGTCACCATTGTCAATACGAGTCAAATTGATGCCTAAAAATGCAAGTAGTCTGAAAATTACTGCGAAACGTCCCCCGCTGAAGCACACCCTTGATGGCCGTGATGTCCTCCGCTTCACTGCGGACTGTTTGCGGACACTGTGCGGTAATGGCTTCATTTGGCTCAAGCTGCAAGGCTCATTACACAATGCTAATTACTAAACATTGAAAATGGTGCAATTAAGAAAGCGATTACATCTTGTGGCCCAGTAGACAATGGCATATTTACAGAGATAGGCGCCTGTTCAGTTCTTCTAAAAACAATTACATACTTTTTGATTTCCAAGACAAAACCACACACAGACTGAAAGCCATTACAGATCCATTTTCCAGTCCATGCGGCGGCTCGTTGGAACGAACATTCAACTCTATCATTTTACAATTAAGTAATCATTATCTGCTCTGGAGGACATTTGCTGAGTGGAACTGTTCTTTCTCTCTATTCTCCTCAAATGCTTCAGCATCTTTTATAAACAGTCCGTTGATGACATGACACCGTGTGCCGTGCTCAGTTTCCAAAACAAAACACATATTTCTTTGAATATGTAAATTTGCCGTAACTCCTCTTCACTGGAAAGTTTCCTTTCCATAAAGTCCTTGAGCAAGGTTGATGTCATCGCATGATGTCTGACTGATTCATGTTTAGTTATTAGACAGGCATTTCTAAAATGAGTTAATATAAATTCATGCAGCGAGCTACCTGGAAGGCAGGTTGTGGGCAGGACGTCCATTCACTGAAGGGGGTCACTATGCAGTCTTTCTTGCAGGGAAGCAAACAGGGCCGGGAAGATTCTGGGCGGGAAGAATCGGAACACCTGAACACAGATAAATGCTGGTTTTAAATTCTTTTCACAGGGGTGAATGATAACATCCTGACTCTCTATGGAAAGCAGGCAATGCAGCAAAGCAAGCGCACAGTCCTTAGTGTCATTGTTTACCTACAGAAGCGTGATTGATGAGATGTGTTTGTACCTGCGCTGACGCTGAAGGCCCACCAGTATGGTCTCAGCACAGAAAGAATTCACATGTCTTTATTCATCATTTCAGTCTTCTAATATTGTTAATATAAAAAAGAATATGAAACAAAAAAGCCAGATGAGTTTTTGAAAGAAAAACAAAAAAAAAAATGTATAAAGGAATATAGAAAAACATGAAAAAATGATTTCAGTAACTAAGGTCAATAATGAGTGATTTTCTATTAAAATTTTAAAAGCAAACAGAAGCAAATTTAATTCTAAATGTGTTCATAGACTGTCATAGATGAGATCATTTGAATTTTTGTTCGGCTTTAAAACCTATCAGATTAAAAATAATGATATTGATATTAGGTTTATTTTTTGGCTGGAGTTTTCATGAAAAAATAAGGAGGTGTAATTTCTGACTATGAGGATCAAGAACAAAACTACAGGTTATTTAAATGATAAATCTAGTCATGAAATATATATATATATATATATATATATATATATATATATATATATATATATATATATATATATATATATATATATAAAAGTCAATCAAGACTTTGGACATCAATTTGTCAGATTATAAAATTACAATTGAGAGACAAAGTAGACCTCTTTTATTATA
Source organism: Oryzias sinensis (assembly GCA_037389245.1). Classification (NCBI taxonomy): domain Eukaryota; kingdom Metazoa; phylum Chordata; class Actinopteri; order Beloniformes; family Adrianichthyidae; genus Oryzias; species Oryzias sinensis. The sequence goes on along the minus strand of CM074501.1, from coordinate 13,217,026 downwards.
CTGGCAACAACAAACTCAGTAAAAATAATTGTAAAAAAAAAAAAGATAAGATTTTCTTAAGTTTTGCCCCCGAAAAAAATAAGCAATAGAGGAACTAGTATTTATGGGTTATAAGCTAAGCGAGTGTGATTATGCTAGAAGGAGCTGAAGACCTGAAGATAAATTAGAACTGAATATGAAAAAAGTAGTTTTATATATTAAGATTAAACACGTTTGTTTTCACATTTCATCCACAGTTTTCTTCTTTGCAGAATTTTATCCTCAACACAAAAGATTAAATCAAAAATTCATAGTGTTTGTACATATTACTGCTTTCATCTAATGCAGTTAGGGTAATTTGTCTTTTTTTAAGGCAACGAAATTTGGACAAAAATGGTTGTATTGAACTTTTGGTAAAAAATTGAATCAGACAAAAGCATCCAATTGTTTTTGCTCCCATTTTTCTGGAGTGCATTACAACAAAGTTCAACAACAATTGTGTTTTTATGTTTCATAGAAAGGTGTCTTATATTTTTATACTTTTAAAATCCTGTAACTATGAACAGACCACTATTGATTGGTTCAGGAAAACAGGAACAACTCTGACATAAAAAAATCAAATATGATTAAAAACTCAGAAACATTGGAGCCCAATGACAAAATGTGGAGAGACTGAAAAGCACTGAAATAAAAGAGATTTAGTATCTCCTCTGCTTTAGTGCCAGTCGTCACAGCCTCCTGACACACAGGCTCCTCTCAGACATTCTGCGTGGTCACTGCCACTGTTGAGCATTTTGTGGAGACGGACGGGTGCATCGGGTTCTCAAACGGGGGTTCCAGAGGAGGTCCGTGTTCCGTCTGCTCCAAGGAACAGTTTACAGTGAGGCCAGCAGAGTAGAAAACATAAATTGACCACCGGGCGGGTGATCCATCGTCCGATAAAGAGCAGCCACGCTAGTGTGGTCATAGCACAAAAAAGATTGGGGAATCATTATTGGAGAAAAAAAAATCAATCAGCACGGCTGCTAATTATCCTGAGAAATGAGAACATGCAGACTGCTGCTCAGGACTCCTGTCATGCTACAGGATAGCATTACAGATTTATTTCCTGACTCTTATGATTCCAAATCGTCTTGTGTTTCCTCTCCATTAGGACAGGTACACATCTGCTTTGATGGCTTAGCAGCAGCCCATTGGCTAGGCTTTTCCCCCACATTGTGCAGAATTAAAGAGATTCCGACTTGTGCGGCTATATAAGAAAAAAGAATTCATGAGCTTTGATGCCTTCATTAACCAGCAGGCAAACCTCCTCCTCAACACTCAGTTCAGCACACACACACATCCAAATTTTATTTCAGACCCAGCGACTTTCTCTGCCCGACAATCCGATCCAGGTCTCGCCGGAGACCCAGCGTGTTGCCACATCGCCTCGGCAGCAGAAAGCCAGCACGCTCTGGAGTGACATCAAAGTATGCCACAGCATAAGGAGGCAGGCTACCTAAAAGCCATCCTTCCTCAGCTTTATCCTTTCTCTCCCCCCTCCCTTCTGCGCTGATGTATGCCAGAGGGCATGGCAGCGCAACAGAGCAGCTGGGAAATATGATGTGATTTGCCCAAAATGGGAACATTAGACTCCCAGTCGAGGCCATGGGGTTCAGCTTTGACGACATCCAAAGAAGTCAAGGTCGTTTTAGAGTTGTTAGTTCTTCAAGAATGGGTTAAGGTAAGAATTATTGTGTCAAAAATTGAAATTTGTCTCTAATTTCCAGTGTTTGTTAGTTTAATAAACTTTCTCTTTTGCCATTTAGATGTTAGAACCTGAAATAAAGTCATCTCCAGCAGAAATGTTCTGATGAATCTGAAAGTGAGGTTTATTGGATTCCTGCTGCAGGAAGATAACTGAGGAGGTCTCAGGTGTGTTCTGCACTGCAGCCGTCCACCCTCCAAGGTCAGCAGGAGGAAATGCTGGACTGCTTCAAGTATCTGAAGAGACGATTTTCAGTGGCAGCAGGGATACTTTTTCTGCAGAAAACTACACATGTCCAACAGCAGATCCATCCAAATGGCTGGACAGGTCATTGACAGGGACATGGAGATGTTTAATCTACCGAGGAACGGAGAACAAACTGTCCTTCATCACAGCCGGTCCTTCACTTCCACCTCACTGGACTGTGGAGGGGCAGGAAATCTCAGCTGCTGCACGGAACAATACAAGACTTCAACTAAAATTATTCTCAAAATAACTAAATATTAAATGAAAATATTAAATTCTCAAGCCTTTTATAGTAAACCACAGTCATATATATGTAAACTTTTTACCTTTGGCACACAAAAATAAATGTAAGCACATTTTTGAGCCATCTCATTACTGTTTTAGGGGTTAAGGAGGAGCCCTAAACTAAATTAATAAATGTCTATAGACTGAAACTCTGTAGCGGAATACCAGGTAAATGTTACAAGGATTTCTTTACAAAAATGCAAAACAAAAGCATCCATCTGTGGATCCGTTGATCAGATAAAAGGAGGAAATGTTTGGAGTTTCATGAACACCTGAAAATGATAAAAATGTGAAAAATGTTGTGCTAGTTTAGCCTTGCTTTCATTTTCAGTCCGCTGGTTCTGCCATCAGAGTGGATCTTCCTATAAGTCGAAAGCTTCAGACGCCGTGTCCAGGTTACCTTTAAGGATACAACCACGGTTTGAGTCACACATCCATTTTATTTAGGTTTTTATTTTTTCAAAATGTACACAAAACCTTCCTTGTCACTCAGGGTCACAACAGGTACATTTAAAAGAAGAAAAATAGAGACACTGCTCCATTCACACTGCAGCCACGTGAGTAGGAAGAAAGTAATTAAATTCACGGCAAACTGTACAGGCAGGATTTGTTGGCGGAGCAGAAATGACAGCTTTCATTAAAGCCTTTGTGGTGGGAGACAAGAAAGGCATCAGTAAGAGGGGGGGGGGTCTTCATAATCTATTTTATGACCCTGTCAATAACATACTGAACTAAAGGGGGGCAAACTTTGTGAATTATTTATAAATCTGTATTTCTGGTGTGGGCTTTAACATCATTAAAAAGAGAGCACAAAAGCGCTGGTTGATATAACGTTGCTAAAGGGGGGGGGTGGGGTGGGGATGGGGGCAGAGCAGAGGAATAGAAGGTTTATAAAAAGAAGAAAAAGTGACATTAAAAGCACTAAAGGAGCTTAAAGGAGGGCACAGAACTGTGGGATGATCCCATGACGGATCAGGTCTTCGAGATCATCTATAAATATAGATCCTCCGGTCATATGTTTGTTTCCACTTGAAAGTATGTTTACATACTTAAAGATTACATCTTTAACCCCCCATGCACAATTTGTTTTCCCCAAGGGGACAATTTATGCCAAATAAAAAATGTTGCAGGATGGAAAGGCTCAGTTTTTGCTCAGAAAAAAAAAAACTCCTTTTAAATATTAATCATGTTTAAATATCATGAAATATAAATGTCAATGATTATGCGAGCCGTCTTCGTTCTCAGTGGGAACCCTTCAGCATAATTGGTTTAAAAAGCCGACATGGCCCAAATAACATCAGATGCTGAGAAAGATGACACACCTGTGAGATTTGGTTAGTTTTCTTTTCCTCACACGATCAAATGTCAAACTGACACACAAACAGATCACACATCAGCACCAAGACGTCCTTAAGACTGTGAGTTCTGCCCATCGTACCACCCTGAAACTCTCCAGACATGCTGATGTGAAAATCAACATTTTCAAACACAGAGGATGGATTAAAATAACAGTGTAGCGCCCCTTCATGGCTCACCTTTTACTGCTCACAGGGCCCCCGCTCTTCTTCACGCAGGTGACTCTGCGGCTCTGGACGCCGACAGCACAGGCGTCAGTCCCCAGAGCGCTCAAGTTGAGTCTAGCAGATGAGTTTTGGACGCACGGACTCCAAGCTGAGGCTTCCCAGTGAAACACCATGCAGGGATGGTCGCTGCAGACTCGCCACTCCTCCAAGGCTGGAGCTGCTGGACAAGCTTTACCATCTGGAAATGAACAAACATGTCAAGAAAACTCTGAAAAAAAAAGTTCTAATGCTGCTGAAACTATAAGACTTTCAGAGTTTAATATGTCAAATATTTAAAGCATTCATGCTGATAAATATTTAAGCAAACCACAAGTGTTTACTGGGAATTTCTGTTGGTGAATGGAAATGACTAAAGAGGATTTGGAAAACTGAAGACAGGGGTTTATTAAAGAAAATAAATGTCACGCTTTAATTATAACAGTTGGGGAAAATAGTAAAAAAAAAAAAAAACTAAACATTTATGTTGCTGTTAAAGTGACGTTACTCAATGTCACTTACTCAAAGTACTTGAGAACTTGTTTTTCAACTGTTACTCCTGTTAAAATAAAGATTAATGAATAAATAAAACTCAAAAACAGGATTTTGACAAAACCTAAGCACACCTATAGACATTTCTAAATGGGTAAGAAAAAGCATTCCCAGTGGTCTTCTATTCAAGATTGTGCCGTTTATTGCCAAAATAAAGCGGGGAAAAAAAACAATAACTGTGATGTATTCTGGGACATAGTTTCTGCAGAGCAGCAGGAGTTCATCAGAAATTCATTTTTAGGTTGTGGTAAGCCTTCCCTGACTTCCCATCATCCCTTTGTTTCACTCTTGCTAGACTACAGCAGAAATCTAACATTAGCGGTTAAATAAAAATGGCGAGCAATATCAGATCTATCCAGTCGTACAGTTTTAGATCCAGAGATCAGTCGAGGAAAAACTAAAACACACATGGATCCATTTGTCTGCAGGAGGATGATCAGAATGGAGCGGTGCTGGGAGCTTGTGACCCGCAAACTGTAGCTGCTACGTCACTGCTACAAGCTTTTTCAAACGGCACTCCTTTATCTGCTCCTGGTTCACAATGTTTTGAATTAAGAAAATACTCACAAATGCAATTTTAACCCCAATGTTCTTTCTATCATCAGAAAAATGCCACCAGAGCATGTTAAAAAAACCAAAACAGGATTTTCATTGGACTGGGCCTTTAAAGGAGAACAGCCAAGCTGTGCTCAGATGCTCAGCCCCTTATCACCAGTTTCAATAGTTTAATAAATCCTGCACAGAGGCGCAGTGGTTAGCGCTTCTGCCTCACAGCAAGAAGACCCCTGGTTCAAGTCCTAGCTGGGGGCTTGTCTGTGTGGAGTTTGACTGTTCTCCCCGTGCACACGTGGATTCTCTCCAGGGACTTCCTCCCACCGCCCAAAAACATGCTTCATAGGTTGGTCACTCCAAATTGTCTGTAGGTGTGAGAGTGATTGTGTGTGTGACATGTGTGACCCTGCGACAGACTGGCGTCCTGTCCAGGACGTCCCCTGCCTTCGCCCATAAGTGGCCGGGATAGGCTCCAGCAGGCCCGTGACCCCGAAGGGGATGAACGGAAGAAGATGAATGAATAATGAATCCTTTATCTTATTTATTGATCCTTATAAAACTGTTCATAGCAACAGTAAGACAGTAGAAAACATCTCTGTCCTTTAAATGTCTCTATGATGAATATGCCCGGATTCGTCTTTCTGTTTTGTTTACTTTATTGCTTGAGTGCATACATGTTTATGCATATTTTCACTATTAATTAATCAAAGAAATGGTTTATTTATTGATCCACATTTAATGATCAGAGTTACTGGTGAATATTTCTTCAATAAAAGCGATCAAGGAAAACGTTTGTTCATGAAACAAACTTTAGCTTGGTTATCTGGACAAAGACAATCGCTAAGAGGTGAATATTCCCTCTGAAACGATGGTTTGGATAACTTAACGTGATGTCTAGCACATAAACCACTTTCCTCCGCTGGTTAGTGCTCACACCAGCTGTAGCAGAGCGAGAAGCAGGTTCTGTAGCCGTTACTTTGACAACGCATCACTATCAAAAAGTCTGCTTCTTGTGAAAAATAATTGGAATGGTAAAAATAACAAATAATTGATTTAGTCTCAATTTATTTAGTCAGGGACCATGGCACAAGTGAGATAAACAACTTATCAATCATGATAAGAAAACTGTCCTCTGCTACAAGCCTCCACGTTGTCTAATAATTTCTGGAGATCTCATTGGGTATTCCTTACATCTAGAACGATTTGTGAACATCCAGGCCTCGAGTGGCCAACATGATTTCCAAACATGGAAACTCCTAAAAGGCCAAACACACCTCATCCAGGTCATCGGCAGCAGACAAGGCAGGATTCCTGGAAAACCAGCAGTAGGTCGGCCCTAGGCACCCCGGATCGAGAGCATTTGTTGTGGTAACGTTACACAAGTTGGTTCAGTGAAATCATTAAAGGTGATTTTGTTATATCATGTAAAATCGACTTCTTTAAGTGTAAATGTTCATTTCTAACAAAAAACAACCCCAAAGTGGTATTTTGATTCATTCACACATCCCTGAGTATTCCTCTAAAAACCTGCTCTCTGAGCACCAGCCCGTCCAAATCCACAAAATGAGCGGGTTGTCACATTATGACGTCAGAGTGAAGAACCAACCCTTCCAGGAAGAGTCTGCGCTGCATGCTCTGCCCCCAGCCTAACACACCCACCCACTTTCTCCGTGGAGCTAGTGGTGATCGGCTAAACGCTTTCCTTTTACATGAACAATAAAAACATCCATCTTTGCCAAAGTTCAGATATTGTTTGTTTTTGTGGGAGAATCGCAGACACACTGCTGAAGCCGAATCTAGGTTGATGTCATGAAAGAGGCGGCACCCACACGGAGAGAAAGGCGGGGAATCAGAGATGGAGTCGTCTTACTTCCAGGTAGGAAAATGAGAGGCAAAAATAAGTAGTATTTCATCAAAAAATGTTATTTTAGTGTGTCAAATACAGACAGACAGAAACTTTCTTAATCTCCCAAGGGAGAAATTCAGGTGTCCGGCAGACACACACAGACACACACAATAAATAACAATAAAAATGACAGTTCATTAAATAAAATAGCAGTTCATATCAGGCAGGTTCATTAAACAGCCTGATAGCTGAACGGACACATGAGTTCCTAAAGCACTCTGTCCTGCAGCCCAGTGAAAGGAGCCTATTACACTGTTTACTCTTCTGTGCAGACATTGTGTTATACAAAGGATGTCTGGGACTGTCCAGGATGCTTTGCATTACGGCCCTCGTCCCCCTCTGCAGCACACTTCCCACAGACTCCAAACTATGTTCATGGAGATAGTTTACTCTGAAAGGCTTAAGATAGACCCTTTAGGTATCGTCATATTCATATTTCAGTGTTTCACCTTGGACCGCAAGAAACCTCGGTTCAAAACCGACAATGTGGAGAAGAGCAGCAGCAAATAAGAGCAGAGCGTTAGCAGAAGAGGAATGACCTTTTCGTGGAATTGCCAACACGGTGCGAGTCCGACTCTGTCTTCCCTCTGCAGTCTTGTTGGCACAGCTGTGCGAGCACGGTGACCACAGGGACCAGGAGCCGACCACACAGTCTGCCGGACAGGGAACCTCACAGGCGTCCTCTGCAGGTGGGGCATCACCTTCACAGTGGGTGTCGGGCACGCGTTCCCCTGGAAAAAGCACGAGGTGAAAATGCAGACATCAGCTGCTCTGCTGCAGAATGAGCAAAGATAAGACTTGTCAACGTGTGATCTGATCAGACACGAGACTTCAGATGTAGGAAAAATAATTTTTGAAAACTTGAAGGGACTGTAGCTTCCAACTCTCAGATTAAAGTTTGATCAAAACAGACCCTTTTTATTCTGTATGTACATTCTGTAGAACCAATACTCTGTAGGGTGTGATTGTAATCTTTTAACTTCAGTAAAGCACACTTAACCTCTATCTACCCCAGATCATAATACCTACTCCCCAGTTTTTTACAAGGAACAATCATTTACTTGATGAGTTCATAAGTGACTGAATTCAAACAAACCTTTACTTGAAAATATGTATTTTAGGGATTATGTTGTTAATTTACAACGTTTGAGTTGCACAGTTAATGACTTAAAAAAAAAAAGAGGGCGGGAAAACTGCTTGACCATTCGCCACTTTAACACTTTTAGTCAAACACATGCAAACTTTAATTTAATCTGGAGAATTAGTTCATTACAAAGATGTTCTGCTGGTTTTCTGGAATAGTTTTAAAAGCTGCGTTTCATCTTGCAATCATGCTATGAAATATGTATCACAGCTTGCAATTAATTCTTCACTTTCAACGTTGAACCGCCAGAGGAAAGAGAACGCTGGTTCTTTTTACTATGCATAATGATAATGGCTTTGTTGTTGCGTGATTAAATCACTGTGACTGCAGAAAAACATTCCTTTAAATAACTGCACTGCATTCTCTTTTTCTTGGGCTTGAAAACGATTTTTTTTTGGTTTTGTTTCACCGCCTTTTTGAGGAGGAGGGCGAGACATCACTTCCAGAAATGGGTGATCCTGATGTGATGCCAGTGCCAGAAGCAGCAGAAGTTCTGTCTCGCAGCTGCTCTCACGCTCAGTCGTATCATTAACTTGACTGAACTCTGCCACCAGATCACAGAGCAGGCTTTATTTGTCATCAACTTGTCGTTTCTTTTCTCCCTCCCTGAGTAAATGCCCTTGATACCGAGGGAGGCATTAAACCGAGAGAGCGAACCTTTGAAACGCCTCATCAGATAGATGTGAAAAAGCTCCTCAGGGGAGTTAAAAAAATCTTTTGTCCATAAAGTTAAAGCATCGCATATCTACAGCCATCAGCGCATGTGTACAGCAGGAGTCGATGGTCTTCTTGCAGTGATGGTGAAAACCCCCGGGCTACCACCAGCATTATTCCTTTCATTAAGACCACATGGCTGCAGATGAGAAGAAAGAGGAAATAAAAGCTCAACCCGAACATTTTCTTTAGCTAACAGCATCAGCAGCATCGCTGCGGTTCGGTGCGGTGATGGAACCGGTATCTCATCACATGAAATTGCTCTCGGAGACCAGACATATTTTCTTCATAATCATTCACCTCTAAATGACGCTAACTAAGCAGGCTGCAGCACTCGGACTGGATTTAACATAATTGTTTTGAAGCGTCGGCGAACTTTTAAGCTGCGTGGGAATTCATTGCCACGGTTCACTGCAGCTACCACCCAGGTAATTACTTCCAATGTGCACGCTGGGTACAAGACAGCATCAACTAAAACAGGACCTATAGATTTCTGAAAACCCACCTTTTACATTATACAGACCTGCAATTTTAACATCAGCAATTACATTCGGGAATAGGACCGTTCCTGACTTTAAACGGAAACCTTTTTAAAAGTTAACGAGAAAAGCCAAAAGCCAGGAGTTTCCGCTCGTCTTCTCTCGCATTCATTTTAAAGTTCACTTATGTTTAATTGTCACTATGGGAAAAAAGAGAGCAAGGTCACAGGAAGTTACTATCAGTCATGTATGGCATGGTCACGGTCTGGAAATGTGGAGGACAGACACAAGCAAACTCTGAAATCCAAACAAAATGCATCATTCTGTATTTTAGTGTGCCAACGAAAACAAAAAAGATCTATGCTTAAAGCTCAATTCAAGTAAAACTCAATGCATGGATTAATTAAGAAAAACTTCATATCAATCAGAAAGGGGATCAAACTGTTGCAGGTTAGTGTGTCAGTCAGTAAAAGCGATAGTGAAAAATGGTCACTGCAGCAAAGATAAAGACATACTTCATGCTGCAAACTCTAACCCTCCTCTGGCCGAACTTCCTGCTCTGCTTTTCTTTATTTGTAATTTTTTTTTAATTGGCTCAGTCCTGCATTTGGAGTTCAGTTTGCTGTCAAGCTGAACTCCCACCTTTTTCCTAAGGATGGAAACACTTTTTTTTTGTATTTGCATTCTTTGCAAAAGGGAGCTGCTGCTACATTTTGTTGTAATCTGTACAATGACCACAAAGCTAATTCTTATCATATCTTTGGAAGAGTCTTGGTGTGAAAGTCAAAGCGGTGTAAATCTGGTGAATCTTTCTCCAGACTTTTTCTTTCACAGCTATATTCCGTTATATGAAAGACTTGGTGTTATATAAATCCGGCCAGGCTCAAACCCTCATTATTAATTTCTCCTGTGTGATCAATTGTGAAACAGTTGGTACTGTCTTGGGTTAAAGGGCACACTATCCACTCGTCACTACCAAATCCAAGTCTGTGATTGGTCAAAGTTCAACTGGTTTATCTTTCAATTGGCATTCAATGGTTGGGCGCTTTGTATGTAGAGCCGAAACGATCAAAGAAATCGGCACAGCGGAACGCGAATGCAAGAGTCTTGGACTCTGACGTCTGAAATGGGCAATTTTGCTACACATTTACCAGAGAACATTTTGAAATGAAATGTCACAGAGCATTTTCTTTATCATCTAATTGCAGTAAGTGACAGAATAAGCGGAGTTGAAGAAGAAAAAGTGGTTTGGCGGATTGCTTTTTCTTTTTATTTTTGAGTCAAAAAATGCAGCTTTATTTTGAAAATGAAAAAGCATTTCTGGTATTGACTTTTATTTTTAATTATGCTACAGAAAAACTTTCATAGCACTGATGCACAAAAACAAATATTTGTTCCCTAAAATGTAAATTATAAGATCTTTAAAAGCTGTTTTAAGATGACATTCACGTAAAAGGAAGCATATTTAAATTCACAAAATGTATTATTTTTAATAATTTAAATTGAAATCTTAAAAATCATTCTGTTTTAAAATGACTTTGAACAATGAAAGATAGAAATGTAAACGCCTAAAGGGAAATGCGGTGATATAAATCAAAAACTGGTGTACATGCATGTTTGAGGGTGAGTGTTCTGCCGTAATACGGCTGCTTGGTTTGCATTATTAATGTGGGATCTGTTGTTAGGGTCGGACAGAATATCACTGTCTAATGCTGGCAGTTTTACCAGGATTTTTTTTTCCACTCATCCACCAAGCTGTTCATTTTTTTTAATCAATATTCTGCTAAACATTTAACAAAAAATTTGTCTTTCTGTCCAGTCCATTCGACTTTTAATGTTATTATTGTTGACATGCAAATAAATCCTTATTTGCCCGGTGATGAAAGAGACATGCAAGGCTTAATGGTTGTTTTTTTATTTATTTTTTATGACACAACTTCCAATAATTAACAAATTTTTTAATATTTTTTTTCATTCCTGTATCTATGGTGGCATATCAGTCAAAGCAAACTATTGAAAATAAGAGGGAAAGTAGATCCTGTGATACTTTCTACTCTACAATAAAGTATTAGGGCTTCCATAAACTATATCAATGAATAAATAACGTCACAAGAATAAAGTCATAAAATATGAGGAAAAAGTTGTAATTTTATGAAACTAAACTCTTAAAATGATGGAAAAAAGCTTTAATTTAACAAGCCATGCTTTTCCTAGAATAAAGTTGGTTACATGCCAACTAAATCCATCAATGCAGACATTTATGTCTTTGCACCATAGGAATATGTGCCCGGCAGCTAAACGTCTCTGTTGGCTGAGTGTAGTGGGACACCAGGGTTTGATTCCCAGTGGCCGCACTTAGCTTCATCCAGTGTGGGTTCTTGGGTTAGACCATTTGCGCTACTGCCCAACTATCTAGCTGCAAGGGGGCCCAGGTCTGGGTCCCCTGTGCCGGTCCCCAGCCCGGGTAATATACAGGGCTGTGTTAGGAGGTTGTGCACTCAGTGAAAGCTGATACGCCATAGCGACCCCTGAAGGGATTTGTCAAAGGAAGACATATGTGCTGTAATGTCTTTGGACCTCTGCGACTACAGGTAAACGGCTGGCCTGCTGAAAATCCTCTTCTTGAAGGTCAAGAAAACAAATACAGTGGAGAACGTCTAATTTGTGGAAAAGATGACTTTTGTTTTAAGATTGAGAGAAGGAAATTTTAAGGAAAAATGGAACAGATATAAAAAACTGGCCATTGTATGACCTGTTTACATTTCTGGAATGGTGGCTGTCATGTCTTATTTTTCTCCTTGCTTTTTTTAATTTTTATTTTCCACCTCACTTGTTTTTTATTTTTTTACTCTTCTCTTTTTTTGTAAGACTTATTTTGTTTGATGTCATGTACATTTGTGTTACATCTTGTTTAAAGAAATGAAAAATAAAACTTAATTTAAAAAAAGAAAACAAGTAGATACACTTCTTGTGGTTAATGATGTTATAATATCTTAGTATAAGCAGGCTTTTGCATTAATCTCAGTAATTCTCAACATCTAACTTACTAAATTCTAACTTTATGATCATAAAACATTCACTCTTTGACTCTTAACTCTACAAGTTTATTCCAGTAAAAAAAATCTCATAAATTTAAAATACATTTTGTAAAATTACTACATTTTTTCTCATAATTTTATAACTATTAGGTATTTTTTTACGGTGGACCTGATACTCCGTCAAACTACTCAAAGAACTCCTTAAAAACCTAAAACTTACAAGTTCTAGAAATATATGTATACCCTAGAGGTGTCCATAAATATCATCTGCTGACTAATTTTTTTCTGTCCACCAGTGTTTTTGTTAAGAAAACAGAGAAAAGCGTAATTTTACAGGCATTTTTCTGCAGATCTTCAACTCTTTGTGCTCAGCAGAAGTTCAGTTGAAAAGAGTTTTTATTTGTTCAGCACAAACTGTCCCATGACAGCTTCATCCCTCTTCCAGCTTAAGATGCTGAGTTGTTTTATGTTGGGAAATCGGACACTTAATACTCGCTCAGACTGGAGGATAAAGTGGAGAAAACACAGCATTTCTCTGGGGTACCTGTCACTTCAGTGAGGTTTTACACAACTAAACTGTCTTCTCTTGTTCAAACAACTACTTCCTTTATTCCAACTGACTGAGAGGTATAAACTATTCATCTCATCCCAAGTTTCTGCACAAAGGAATGTGTTTTATAGCAATGCTTCAGCTGAATCAATAGCAGAAGAGAAAAAAAGAACAGTCTTCTATAGAACTGTTCTTTTTAAAATTACTTTTCCATATGCAAATAATAAACACTCAACAACAAAGCATCTTAATTACACAAGCAGGTATGTTCCAAAATGTCTAGGATTGACCATACAACAGTGTTGTGACTGCTGTCACTTCCATTTAGCATATTATTGAAATGTTTTTGAATGTAATTCTGTTGTGTTTCAACTCCAAGTTGTAATAATAAAGAGAGCCACTAACCATTATCCATGGCAGGTCAAAGGCCTTAGTGCTAGACTGTTAAACTGCAGAGGAGCTCTTGGACTGTGACGCTCTGTCAGGCTTGAATTCAGCTTACAAATAAAAAACATAATAATACGCTTTTTAGCTCTAAACTATTCTCTCTGTACCACTGCCACTTCTTTACTTATTGTGGATCAAATCGTTCTTAAATAGTATCTAGCACTCTCTATTGTAAATAAACATGTTCACAACTCATCCTTGGGCAAACTATACGGTTGCCAGTATGAGGAAGCTGCAGACGGCAAACAATGATGCGACAAATGTGTTTAAAAAAAACCCAAACAAGATAGACGGGTTCTGTTTCTGCGTAAAATTAACACTCTACAGGGTTAAATACATCAGGTAACACTAATCTCACCCATAATATCGGGTTTAGTGCCATAAGATTTGTGGAAAAACTAGGAGGGGGTGTCATTCTATCTGTCCAGCTCTGTTTCCAGTGCAGTATTCTTTCATGAGTGAAAATTGTTTTATTTGCACATATTTTTCAGTTTCAAGTGCAAAAATAATGTTTTAAGCACCCCAACCTATGCTCAAAACAGTGAGAGTTGCACTTGGAATAATGGCACAAAAATCCCACTTTAATGTGGGCAAATGAACCCTGGCGGCCGAAACGTCAACTTCAGTGAAGGCTCCAGCACACAAATGCAATAATCTGATTGCTGTCATTTATCTTCAAAACCAGACATTAACTTGATTTTTGGAGTCTTTGTATGTTTTTTTCATCTGTTGTCTGAAAGTCTTAACACAGAGTTTTCTTTGGAATAATTTTTAGTAAAACTGTTAACATGAAAAAAGGATTAAAAGCTGCTTTTGGGCTTTCCTGGTATTTTTTATTTTAGTTTTTGTGGAATGTGCTGTAAATATAAACCTATATAAAAATACTGTTTGAGAATCGGTGACAAAACGACAATCTTAACATTTAAAAATACTGTTTCTTTTAGCTTGCTGTCATCTCTCAAATTATTTTTTCCATTAAAGCCTAACAAGTAAAATTCGTATTTTGTTTGTTAAGAAACATGACACGCTCAAACAGTCTGTCATATGGTGACAGGGAAAGTATCAGTTTAGCCAGCAGATTTTAGTCTGACTTTCAGAAACCTTTCACTTCTTTCTGATCAAGCTCTTGGCGTTCTACCTGCTCCGTCTGTGAAACCCAAGAGCTCCTAAATAAACACTTTATTTGTACAATTACAAGCTGCAACTTTGTGAACCTGCAAATGTCATGTTGGCTTTCTGTTTATGGCAGATTGTCATAAACAACCCTCTCATCTTTGCTGACATTTCAATGCCTCTCCCATCCTTTCAGCGGAAAATGATGGAAACGGCAATGGCGGATTTCCGGTTATTTTAAATGCTGCTGTTGCAGCATCTCTGCAGCTCCTCAGAAGGAAGCCTTTCACATTACGCAGACCCTGAGAGCCCAGAAGGTGTGTCATGTCAACAATGATTGACATCAGGATGGATTCAGCCTGCTTTGGTCAGAACTGGATGAAAGGTGCTTCGCCGCCCTTAACTTGTTCAATTCCCTGCTCATAGCTCATTCTACAAGATAGAGATGTGTAACTCCTCATAAATACGTAAAGTTAAGACATTTTCTTTTTGAAAGTCTCTGTATGGAATTAGGATTCATAACACCGGAGCTTAAGCTGGAAAACATTTTCTATCTCTGTTATCACAGAAAAAAGTCTCCCATGTACCTGTAGAAACTCTCGTAAAGAATGATCAGTTTTAATATTTTTGATCCCAACTAATGTCTGTAGGATCTGAGAAACTGCAGTTTTCCGAAAATTCCATGAATTTCAACCGTTACTAATGAGATTAATAAGATCATCAGTGGTTGCCTCCTTTGGATTGGCTCTCTAGCAAATCTTAAGTCTGCTTAAAAAAAAAGCCTGCTTTAACTTCTTAGGTCGGCCCGTCCCACATCCCTGATCCTTGAAGCCGTTTTCACATCACTCAGGTAGGAGAGTCAGCTCAGAGGTGAACGTGCTTTGGTGAGAAATGAGCAAAGTAACCCAAACGCAAACAGAAAGGATCTCTAACGAATACAGTCTCTAAGCAGCTGTGCTGTTTATTCCTCTTTGGAGAAATAAACATCAGCTGAAAGGCACACGTCATGATTACAGCTTCACGTTCAGCTCTAATTTCCAAAGCGTCTTCTGTTCTTTTATGACTCCTAACCATGCGTCCTTATCGTTTTTTGATATATTTGGAGCAAAAGTAGGAAGACTGAGTTTCATAACCATAAGCACCATGATCTGGAGCGTAACTCACTGATGCATTCCAAAAACATGACTGCATTTATGGAGAGAGGGGCGTTTACTGTATGCAGCATCTTAACATATATTCCAACAAGACCCAAAACTTCTAGTTGGATCACAGCTTAGCAATCACATCAAACATTTCTGGAGGTAATTGTGAGAAGCTTTGATGGCGACTGACAACTTATGCTGTGGTCAGTCAGTAAATTCTGATGGGGACCAATCCGACCCCATAATACGGAATTTGATTTAAACTTGTTTCAGTTGCACAGGGAGGAAATTCTGTCTGTTCTATGTTAAATAGACCTTTTGACAGTTGCTCTTCCTGCCGGCTTTGGATCATTTAAGGTGGAGCTGCCGTTAAAGCGGTCTCATAAGATCTATATAGAGGTGCAGCAACAACCGTTAGGAAACAGAGGGGTGGGATCCACAATGCAAGAGACTGGGCCTGGTGGAAGAAACTCATAAACCTAAATACATAAACGTCACCATGAACAAACTATCAAACAAAGGTTGACAAAACCGCAGCAGAGCCAATAATCCAGAATGCTGACACTAACTTTCTGGAGGTTAACAGCTTCATTATTACTCATTTTTCACATAGCCTTTAACAAAACAAAATAATAAAAAAAAATGTCAATAAAAGCATTCCAACCTCTCTAGCCGTTTCCCACAAACTCATCAAGGCTTTTATTTTACCTAAGTCCATCAAAAGTCATTCGAATCTCCTCTGGCTAACATATGTGGACCTCTGTGATAAACACACTCAGCATCTGTTGTGATGGAGAGATAAAACAGGGTTCCAAGACAAAAAAAAAGGCTGCAAATGGGTTTATAATCAATTTAAAAGGAGGATTAACGTCCAGCAGAGGGCCGTGATTCAGACTTTTAATCAGGCCAGTGTTTTCTGTGCCCATAAACTTCACAATGCAATGAATAATGAATGCTCCTTTAATGCTGATGCCACCAGTGTCATGATATTACCGAGTTGCACTCTGTGACTCATGGTGGAAGCATTCCAGCTTCTAGTTTTAATATGCAAAAGGGGGGAGAGAGCTAGACAACCCCCACCCCCAAGGATGTTGGAGGAAGTTGCATAGCAACTAAGTTGTTGCTGCTGAGTTGACAGGATAATTAAAAAAATGTTTGATATTGTAAAAAGTATGGTGCTTTGGTATAAATTTGTGAGTTAAAAACAATAAATTGCCCCGCCCCCTTTTGGATTTATACTACTTCTAAACCTGACTGCAATGATTGTAAACATCCAGCAACTTGTTGCCTTGTGCTGCTTCACGGTTCTACCCTCCCCTCCTCTTTAATCCCCCCCCAGCCCTCTCTTCTTTCCTTCTTTTCTTTTCTGTCCGGTTCAACAACAGACTGTTACAGATATGAGTAAGATGGATAAAGTTTAGCCTAAATTACAAAGGGGTTTAAAATATGTCCAACACAAGAGGCTTTCAGCTCTCATCTGTCTGCTCAGCTGTTGGACAGGACAAGTTAAAAAATAAATAAATAAATGGTTTATGTTTAGCTCAGGAGGAGTCAGTTTAGGTCTTTTACCTTCAACATCGACACAGGACACATTCTGGACTGCGGCTCCTGGACCACACGAGCCTTTGGTGGGGACGCATCTGTCTTCTCGTTGGACCTGCCACAGGTAGCAAACGGGATCTTCACAGGGGGTGAACTCCACCACGTGAGGACAACTTCCCAGAGCATCCCCAGACTGCCACAACACCTCCCTTGTTCTTCGTCTGGAACCTGCACAAAGCAGAAAATGAAGGTATGGAGCGGATGTCTGATGGCTTTTTTTCACAATCGTGTTTTGAATTTGTACAGCACCTTTCACAGATAAACTCACAAAGTGCTTTACAGAATGAAACAGTGGAGGGGAGAGAAACCGATTAAGACAATAAATACGACAAGGTACAGAGCAATGAACTAAACGCTCTTTTAAAAAGCAGCGTCTTCATCTGTCTTTTAAAAGACTAAGCAGAGGATCGAAGAGGGTGACTAGAGAAATGTGATACAAGCAGATGGGAAATGTAATTGTGAGCCCTTTACTGGTCCCTGTTAAAAGTCTTGCAGCAGCATTTTGTACCAGCTGAAGGCGATTTATTGTGGACTGATTAAAGCAGATAAAACGAGAAATGAACACAATGAAATAAAAGCATGGACCACAATCTCCAGCTCAGCTTTGGTTCCCAGTTTTCTTAGCTTAGAAACATTTCTCAAGTCATAAAAACAGTTTTGGACCAAATGTTCTGACTGATACATAAAGCACGTGGATTGGTCAAATACACCTGAAAATCCAGGTGTAGGTTTGCAGGAGGAGCCCAAGGAGAAGGATGTTTAATGGAGGTCAGGGGCAATAATAAGGTTTCTGTTTTTCTTTTCATTTGAAAATAATTAAGTGTTAGCCAGTCCCACTGATCATTGTTTGATCTATTTTTAAAAGCACTTCCAGTATTTTTTTAAATTACGATGATGCTGTTTTTAGCCAGAAATAGTAATAATAATAAACCTTTTGCTTGCTAGGACATAGTTTCTGCAGAGCGGCAGGAGTTTATTAGAGATTCACCTCTGAGTTGTGGGTGGGACTGTGGGCATTGGACTGAGCCCACACCCCTGTTTTCTATCATGCCAGCTTACAGCTCTTTAAAACCCCAACCCAACATTTCTGGTGCAACAAAAATGGCGAGCAACATCAGATCTTTCCAGCCGTACAGTTTAGATCCAGATTCCAGCTCAGATGAAGAAAACAAAGACATTCATGGATCTATATGTCTGTAGGTGGATGCATCAGAATGGAGCGGAGCCGGGAGCTCGTGGTCCCCCGACAGTAGCAGCTAAATCTGCTACAAGCTTTTTCCAACTGCATTTTGTTGTCTGTTCCTAATTCTCAGTGATTTCAATAAAGACATACTCAGAAATGCAACTTTAACCTTAATTTTCTTTCTGTGTCCTCCATCATTAGAAAAAATAAATCAGCAAGACCATGTTAAAAACACCAAAAACACCATCTTCGTTGGAGATTTAGCCTTAAGATTATCTGATGGAAAAATGCTTTTGTCGCCTCCTTCTGTGCATGTCTTCCCTTAAGCCGTAAACAGAAAAATTAAAAGGAAAAACGTGTGTTTTGGGGGAATTACACTTGTTTTCTCCTCTGTTTGAGTGCCAGACCTTATTACAGCAAAACAAAAGATCACTGCTTTGTTGAAATTCCCTTTTGGATCAGCAAGTCTTTGAAAATGTAAAAATAAAGTGTGTTAAGTAAAGAAAGTGCTTTTGCTTCTCATCTGCTAACTTCCTCACCTCGCCTTAAGAATGCATTAAGCAGAGAATGAGATATCCTGTTATGGCAGAGACACGGCATCATCTATTTATCAGGGTTGACTCCAAAAGCAAGTGAGGTTTGCAGAGGAAAATGTAAATCTTTGTTTGAGAAGAATTCTTTCATTTGTATGGAGAATCGTAACTGATTATATAAAAAAAAATGAAACAATCAGCAACAGGTTAATTGCATATTAATGCATACATTTGACCTAAATCTTATAAACAGCTACTGAAACACGATATGGGGGACCAAAGCTGCTGTTTTAAGCTCTCACCTTTACCTCTACCTGTTTGTAAAATTATGACTGGACAGTGAGTTTTACCTCCTGGCAAAGTGGGTGCTTGCTCCTTGTGCACAAACGTCCACAAAGTAAAAAAGGAAAGAAAGAAAGAAAGAAAGAAAGAAAGAAAGAAAGAAAGAAAGAAAGAAAGAAAGAAACAGCATTGCCTTTTTTTGCCCCTCTGAACAGGTGGAAAGGTAGTCTGACTCCCAGAGGAAACGCAGGTAGAGGGAAGGGGGAGGAGCTTAGACTCCTTCAGTCGGACATGAGTCCGGACAAACACGCAAACTGCTGCTACCCAATAAATACATTGTTTTGTCATTCATGAACATACTTTATCAGGTTCACTGGATTATTGAATAAATAAATAAAAAACATAAAAAAAATAGTCTGCATCAAAATGAGTTTGTTTCCATCATCTCACTCATCTTCACTCTGAAAAGTCTATTCAAGGTCGTGAGTCTGTTAATAATGGACTAAAGATTAAATGAAGCTTCAGGTGCCCATAAGGAGAGAAGAGAAGAAGAAAAACGCTCCAAAGATAAAAGCTTCCATCTTATTTTTCATTCATCTTTAAGTGGCACTTAAGCACATGACATGACAGCTTTTAAAAAGAAATGTGCTGATGCATGTTAGGTGTTGACTAACGTACATACTATATCATAATTATGAATTTAACTGTATAAGTACATTTTCTAACACAACAAAAATCATATATGTTGTTCTTGCATTTGTATGGATGCAGGCTTTGAGTTTTTGGGAGTGGGGCTTGAATGGGGGGAGGGGGGGTCAGTGTTTTGCCCGGAGCGCCTCTTTTCCCCTAAACTTCTCCTCCAATGTGCTAAACTACTGCTGGCTGAGATCATTCTGTTAAAGAAAAAAGAAAAAAAAAACAGTATTCTGTCAAACGAGAAAACAGGAAACTATGATGAACAATGTTTTTAAATTTAGATTTGAATTTAAAACTAATTTAAATTTAGTTTTAAATTTAAAGTTTGTGTTTTGCAGTCCTAGTTGCTTTTGCATAAAATGCCAGACAGCCTGGACTGAGCTGAACTCGGACCAGAATCGAATAGGTCAACCAAAATGTTACAGTTTTCAGCACAAAAACATTAATTAGCTAAAGACCAAAGTATATTTGAAAAAAAAAAAAGTTTTATGTATTTGGCCTCACTACAACTAAAAGGCCTTGTGCCCATTTTAATCTGCTATCATTTTCCAAGCATGAATATTTAAAGAGCTTCCAGCTGCACAGAATTCCAACGGAATATTTCCTGCATGTTGGACGATGATTTGATTCCTGGAAATAAAATTATCAACCACAATTTGGGCTGCTTTGTTCCAGACTTTTTTTTTATTATCAGAATTATTTTTTGAGCATTTCAAGGACTGATAATATGAAACTTAAAAAAGAGACAGTTCTTAGAGAGAATTTTGTGCGATTGTTAGCATTGTTAGTTAGGGCACATCCTTATTGGTTGAATGATATTAAGTATACAACCCATTGTTGTTTTCCTGTTTCTCTTTCTTTATTCTAGTATCTTCATCCATTTTTTGCCGTTTAACTCCTTCTACAATTGTTCAGCTATTTTAAGCAAGTGTTTTATCTTCAGCATTGTTTTAATTGGATTTATTGTTTTTACTCGACAACAAAACATTTTTGCTCAGTCAGGTTTGACCTGTCCTTACATAAACTGGCAATCCTGTGTCTTCCTGTCCAGCAAAAACAATCTCAAACTTATTATCATAAAAAATGTCTGATTTTGTTTGGCTCGTATCCCAACCAGCTCAGCCTCTGGAGACACAAAACAGCAAGGAGTTGTTAAACATGCATAATTGGAAAGAAACACATTTGGGTTTAAACATTTTTTATTTGACTATGGAATGAGCTCCTGAGGAAATTTGGGCTAAAATTGGGATAAATATTTGCACGCTCTGTTTTGTCACCATTTAGCTTAAAAGGTCAGCTGTCCTCCACAAGGTTGGCTCCTATGTCACTCACAGAAGTAGAAAATTCCTTTTGCAACTTTTCTGAACAACACCAACAGAGAGTGAAGCACTGTGACACTGAAACTTAACGCAACATCAGACACTTTTCTGAGAATATAAGTCCTCTTGTTTGTGTGGCCCTGAATCAGTGAAAAATGCAAAGCCAGAACCTCAGAACCTCCTCCTTTAATACCAGACCTCAATTTCTCTGCATTGTTGAATCTCTGACCTGTTTGCTGTTGAGCAAACTTAATTATGACTGTAAGGAAAGCTGTCAGCTGAAAGACAAGCAGAGGACTATGTTGCAAATGTTGAAGGTAAAGCAATGCAATAAATATTCAAACTGGTGACATGTCACAAATCTCCATCAAACACCGATTTGCTGCTTCAGCGACGACACAAAGTTCACAGAAGTACAGAGAAAGCCACATTTCAAAGCGAGAGTCTGAAAAACAGATGGAGGGAGGCTGAAAGCATTAAAGTGGATTCTTACTGAGTAATTGTGTAGCGTCTACCCTGACGTCCTGTTTGTCCAATTTCCAAGTCCCACTTGTTCCTTGTTGCTGCTGCACACGCGGATGACTCCACGAGAAACCTCCTCAAGGTTCACTGTGGAAGTTTTTTTCACCCATGATTCAAAGTAATTATTTATTTTTTATTAAAAATTAAATTTGCGATTTGAATTCAACATGAACATGTCAGAATTCAATCTTACTTTTAAGAAAATCAATTGCATTTTCAAATGTTGGGTGGCTGTGGAGCAGCGGTAGGGTGGCCGACCTCTGCTCAGAAGATTGCAGATTGGATTCTTGCCTTGCCCACCCATATGTTGAAGTGCCCTTGAGCAAGACATTGAACACCACCTTGCTTAGGTAAGTAGAAAAGCGCTTCACAAGTATCTTCTTTCTCTTTCGGCTTTTCCCATCAGGGGTCGCCACAGCGAAACAACCTCTCTTTCCAGGATGAGTCGCATGGTTAACTTGGCAATGTTTTACGCCGGATGCCCTTCCTGACGCAACCCTCTCAATTTATCCGGGCTTGGGACCGGCACAGAAGTGGAGAAGGGAACAGGGAGCAGCCCGGAAAAGCGCTATACATATATAGTATATGCCATTTAAATTAGCATGGGTTTTTGGAACCTTAATAAATTAGGAAATTTAGCAATTTCCAATTCCATATTTTAAAATGTCATTTCAATTATTTGTCCCCCTGTCAGACAGATTTGAATTTGAGCTCAGAAATATAGTTTAGTTTACTTTAAAATAAATTTTAAAGAAACAAGGAAATGTCTTTTTTTTTTTTTAAATCGAGAACTGTAAATTGCAAAATGCGTTTTCTTTTGAAATACACTCCGAAAAAACCACCACAATAAAATATGGTATTTATTTAGCTTTTATTTAAATAAATTGCAATTGATAAATAAATATTACTTTAAATATTTGTGAAATAACATCCGTAGTCTACAGAAGTACTTTAAATGAACAAAAGTTCAATGGCACTGCAGTATTTTTAGTCTTTACTTTCTGCTATTTGAGACAAATGTTCTAAGTTTGTTTACTTTTGTCAAAAAGATTTTATTTTTTACCCTTTTTTTTGTTCTAAATTGTCACAAAAAATGATGAAACAATTTCGAGAGTGAGAAGAAATCCACGTCCTGATAATTATAGCTGTTTCCTATGGCTGACATGCTTTGGAAAAAAATGAAAAAAAAAACCAAAAAGGTACAGTCTAAATCTGTAAGTGCCAGTGTTACACTGTCTAAAATGTCACTTCTATTGCTGCAAGTCCCCATCTGGTGCAGGACAGTTTGCATTAATGGAATTTTTTGTCTTTTTTTAGCAGACTCAAAAAAAGGTTCAGCCTTTGCCACTCTATTTTTTTCATTGTTCTTTCTTCTTCCATCTCATTTGTAAGAATAAGCATAGAGTATAATAAACTAAGTTGATTTAAATTGGGAAGTGTATCCAATAAAGCTTGTAAATGTAAATTGTATCCCATGATGTCAGTTAAGTAATGTCTGAATTTTCTTGGGGGATTTTGTCACACAAGATTTATTAAAGAAAAACGACTATTTAAGGGTTTTGTGTTTTCACAGTTTGAGCGTCTGTTTCCTGTGTGCATCATCTGCTCAGGCCGTGTTTTGACCTGCATTGATGACACCCTGAAGAGAGACTTTCTTCTAGCTTTTCTCCCGAGTCAGCTTCTCTTCCTGTGGGACCAAACCTTCGAGAGGCCTGTGATAAATGTGGACAAACACAAACTATAGCTTTCAGGATTTCAGGAATAATTCCTTCATCGTTGGCCTCTTGTATTATCTCACCACCTCATGCCAGTGTGTTTGGACTGTTGCTATGGTGACAACTTTCACATTTTATGAACGTTTGAACTTGTATTTCCTAGATTTTTGTTTAAATCCCACAGCTATACTGAAACGACAATGTGGTTTAACAGTTTTTATTTTTGAAACCCCTAAAAGCATTATGATGGGTTTTGAAAGGACTATATATTTTTTTATCATATATAAAAATAAATGATGGTTTGGTTAAAAACAAAGTCAGAAATTCTCAGGTCAATTTAAATAGAATAAACGTTTCCCTGTATGTCTCCTTTCTTGTTAAAATTAATTGAGTATCAGTGAAGTCAAAATAAAAGCATGTTGCAAAAATGAAGCACATACTTACTTCTTCCATTCAGATCTCAAGAGTAAATTACAACTGGGAGAAGTGAACGTCTGTGAAGCTCAATGATAATGACTGCTGCAAGAGCTTAATGGAGCCAGGAGTGAGTATTCATGGAGTTCATTCCATCTGATGGGATTGGATGTGGTGGTTGAAGCCGCGCTGCCCTATAAACACACTAGTGAGTTTGCTGCTTTCAAGAAGCATCGCCTGATGTGAACCACGCCCTGAACTAAAGGGCTTTCAGGAGACATCCTGCTTATGTTGTCCATGATTACTCATTTAAATGACTTCAATTCTCGTCTGATTGACTTTAACTTTTTGTTTCTCAATAAGTTTCTCGATAATCTCTGATCCTCTTTTTTTTAATCCTGATTGGATTTCAAGCTCTTTGAAACTGGTTTTATAAATACATTTTCAGCTATTATACTTTAATAATTTTCATGGTAGCACATGTGAATGCTGCAGAAAAGCAAACAGAAAATAAGCAAGAATTTACCTTCACAAATGTCTTTATCGCTTGAAGTAAGCACTAAGGATTTCTGCAACAGTGTAATGATTTTTACTGAAAATACATTCATTTGTGTTGGATGAAGTGTGATGTGCATCATTGTTTTTTTATTATGACCAATAAGAACTTCATCCTTGTAACTTGATACGTAATCTGCGCCGGGTATTTATAATTATAAATAGATGTTAATAACGGGCAACTTCAGAAAAGCAGGTGAGTAGAATATTTTAGGGATTTGATTATATGAATTAGCTCCATTTCAAGCCATTAATGAAACTGTAATCAAACTCTTTGACAGTCTTATTGATTCAATTTGTGTGTGTACTTT
Organism: Oryzias sinensis; assembly: GCA_037389245.1. Lineage (NCBI taxonomy): Eukaryota > Metazoa > Chordata > Actinopteri > Beloniformes > Adrianichthyidae > Oryzias > Oryzias sinensis. The sequence continues at coordinate 13,192,441 of CM074501.1, read as the reverse complement.
ATGTATAAGTTCAAACATGTCTACTTATGATTAAAAGTCATTATAATGTCAAAAAGATGTTTTTTTTATTTTTGGTCTTTTTTCCTTCTGTTTATTACTGAAATTGTTTAAACTAAACTAATCATTCAGTCATGTCCTGTAATTACTTGCATGTATCTGTATAGTCTTGTGTTCCAGTGAATACGTCTTCATTTGCTTCGTGCAGTTACTCTTTTGTCTTTGACTTTCACTTTCTCTCCTCTGAGGTCTAACTTGTCACTAGTCCCCCTTCTTGCTGCAGTCACCACGGATGCCTTTCGCGTGTCAAATTTGCGCCGGACGCCCATTACATCCGCTGCTCGATGCCTGTCCAGGACGCCTCAGATGTCATGTTTAATATACATGAATAAAAGCATTTTAAAACATGTCTATGCATGACAGAATGCATGCAGCGCTTCCATTCAAAAGAATGGAGGGATCCTAAATTTTTACTGATGCCTCTCAAACATAATGACTGAATGAAGCTTACATCTAAAATTAAAAGAGTAAAAAGAGATGAATACGTGATAAAAGAAATGATAAGACGTTCAAAAGCTCTTTAAAAAAAATATTGAACAATTGGCTCCATCGTTAAGCCTCTGACTGCACCTAATCAACCGTATTTAATCAATCACGTTGCTGGATTCTTACTCTACAATAATGGCCACCATGAAGATGGATTGTTCATAAAATATTCACTTTTCCATAAAAAGGCTCTTCAGGAGTGGACTTGTTCTGATCAATAGATTGTATTGATCATGGACCTCCTCCAGTTTCCCAGTGACAATGATCGAGCAGAGATTGGGATAAAAATGCAGTTTCAGAGCCCCCCACCCCCCCTACTGACACTAAGAGAGCGCAGCTCTTAGTTCCTGAGCTGCACTCATTTCATCCCCGCTCTGACACATGGCAAAGAGGTCCCATATTTTCTTTGCTCCACAGGTTGCACCGTCTAACCCCTGGACACCCACTCGGCAAATTACATCCTCCAACCGTCTACTGGAGAGAAGCACCAGTTTAGGAGTCAGATCTGAGTGAGTGTTTTTTCTCCCGCAGCGAAAACGCGGCGGATCGATTCCAGCATTGCCCACAGCACTTACTGCTATTCACAACCAAGACACAAAAAACTATTTTGCTGGGCATGCCCTGGTGGATATTAATAATTGAAAGGTTTCTTGGCCATACTAGGTTTATTTCAGGGAAACAAGGGCCAACCAATGATTTTTAACACATGCTATTTCAGAAGGACACCTTCCCTCCAGCTCTTTTGGAAGTGTTACTTCAATTCCAACCAGCAACCTCCAACGAGGAATTACTTTCTCCATGTGGCAGTGAATCTGATTGGATGAGACAACATCAAAATATGTGAGGAAGCAATCTAAATTTGGAATTTTCCGCAGAGCATCTTGGCAGAGTGACTCCATCACCTGAAAACTGAGATCCAAAGGGACTTCTGGTTAGAGATGGATTGCAGTTTGGTCCAATGCTGCAAAACATGAAAGTGCCTGAGTAGCAGCGCAGACTTGAGGGCTGCAGATAAACAACTAACGCCCAGGAAGCTGTGCTCGCTGCCCTGAACTGCTCTCCTTTTGTTTGTTGTTTTGTGTGCATGGAGGTGTTTTGGGTGGCAGTGAATCTTATATCTCAGGATAAACAGGTGAAACCTATTGATGATGCTGCTGTGAGGAGACTTTGGCGCTTTCAATAAACACCAAGCGTTCTGAGTTCCAAGCTGCTCCAGACGGGCAGCATTCGTGCACATTCGCTCACTCCAGTGACGAGGTCATGCTGCCCTTTTAGCACGGCGCTAACAGCCCTGCCACAGCCGAGGCAGCGAAACGCTCACTACAGACCACACACAGAACGCCGCCTCTCCGCAGCAGTTGAACGCAGCCTGCTTTCACTTCTGCACAAAGGCCAGTGCATCAGCAGCACGCAGCTGTCAAACACTTAAACCGCCCAAGACAAGAACCATCTCATCTGTGAATGCTTTCCACCTTCTGGGGGGTTAAAATCGGATCTTTTCTCATCCACTGCCCCCCAGCATCCATGATCCCCTCATTTATTAAAGAACAGTTCAGGAATCTGTCTGTTCTGCTGTAACAGAATCAGACTGTTGGGCTGAAATAGTCCGTCTGTCAAGAGTTCCCCACAGAACAGGTTCAGCATTGTCAGAGCACCAGAAACCCCAGCACGTACGTTCAGAACAGGCTTTGAGCTTCGCTGTAATCCTGTTTGTACAATCAGCTCATCAAACAGCTTTCTGTAATCATTTTGTCAGCATCCCTTTGTTCCATCTTTCTGTTCTGAAGAAACACTATTGTTCTGCTGGATGGATCAATCTGTTGACACGAAGCTGACTCTCCCTAATCCTCTTCATTTGTGATCAAGGTTATTCCATCTGGTTTAGGTTTACAACTTGCAGTTTGTGTGAGAGACGGAAATATGTAGTCGCCTGCAGTTTTTATCCGTTCAAGAGCAGCTTCCAAGATATTCTGCAGAGCTGCTTCGGCTAAAAACATGGAGCTGGGGCAGCAAATGAAAAACACAAGCCACAGATTTCAGTGTGGACGATGTTTCTGCTTTTGCTCGGACTGAACCATCCTCGGCACTTAGAGAGGAGCGGGGAGCTCCAGCCGCTCCGCTGGGGGCCATCGGCAGAACCCGAAAGCAGCCCTCACCATAAGAAGCACTCCACTGATAACATGTCCTTTGCTGTTCCCTCTGTCCATCTTCGCCATTTCTTTGCTTCTTCTGTTGTTGATCTACAAACGACCCAGGGCAGTTCATTTCCTGATAAAGGAACAGTTACAAAAGCAAAAACGCACAAAGAACTGCTCCCAAACCTTCAAAAAGTTCTGTTTGGCTCACTTAAAAAGGATATTTAAATGTGGCTTACTTTGATGAATAAACGTTGTAATGACTCAGACTTGGGCGGCCTGTTTAAGCAGAAAACAGACGCTAAAGTCAAACACTCAAAGAACATTAACTAGAGTGAGTGTTGGTTGGTCTCTCTGGGGGGTTTGAAGCTGATCAAGCAGCTTCATTTGCCAAGTCTAACTCTGTCATTTTTAAGTTTAGTGAAGCAGGAAATGGACACGATATGTTTAAATAAAAATATTTTTAGATAAAAAATAGCTCAGTGGCCTTGTGGAGGAGTGCCCCCCCCCCCTGTGACTGGAAGGCCGTGAGTTCAAATCCAGGTCGAGTCATACCAAAGACTCAAAAAATGGGACCCCAGGCCTCCCTGCATGACACTCAGCATTAAGGGGTTGGATTGGGGGGGTCAAACCACCAAATGGTTCCCGAGTGCGGCTGTGACTGCAGCTCACTGCTCCCCCAGGGGAGGGGTCAAATGCAGAGAACAAATGTCACACACCTAGGTGTGTGTCAGATAACGGGACTTTGCAGCTAGTAAATAAATAACATAAAAAAAACAATACTTTTTTAACAAAGGTTTATACCATTATCAACAGGAAAAGGAGGAAGTAAAACAGGAAATGTATGTAAGAGCCACTTTAAGAAATTATCAGATGACATGGGACAAGAGGAGGATCCAGTAGGTTTCCAAAAAAAAAACTATGTCAGAATCAGATTTTAAACAAAAAGGAAAAAAATAAAAAAACAGGTCTGGGGGTTGAGACCACTAATAAGCAGGAAAAGACTTGGTTAAGAAAAAATAAGATCATGGAAACAGAAAGCTCTTAACCACAACCAAATACATCAACATGATCAAACACTGTCAGTCAATCCAGTCCGGAACATTTCCATTGTAAACAGCAGAAATAAAAATAGTCCTGAACAGTAAACTGTGTTCCATTCACTGACTATGGCAGTAACAAAAGGTCTACTTTAGTGGCCCCCACCGCTGCAAAAAACTGCAGATGTAAAAGGAGCTCCTTTTTGAACCCATTAGGACCCACTCCAATAAAAATTGTGTTTTTGCTGTTTCTAACATATTTTTGGAGCATTTTTGGATGATGTAGGACACAGATAAAGAAAATTATCTCAAAATTTCATATCTGAGTATTTCTTCAAATAGCTGTGAGTCGGGAGCAAATGAAAAAACGCCGTTTGAAACAGATCACGTTTGTGACAGAAAATAAGCTGAGGGAGCCGCAAGAATGGGGAGGGGAAGAGAGGCAGGGTTTCTCCAAGACAATTTTTTATGTTGCTTTTTTATAAATAAAGTTTGATTTTTTTATAAATAAAGTTTGAGCCACCCCTCTCCCTTTCATTCTCTTCTACCCCCTCCCTCACACGTTTGCCCTCTCCCTCCCCATAAACACTAAATGTAACAAATACAATAAAATAAATAAAAAAACAAAAAGGGGCTTATACAAATGTACACTCTGGTTTTCCGGAGATATATAACCTGTTTTAGTGATAGTAAAACCTGTCCAACACAAAAGGCCTTCAACACTCATCTGTTTGCTCAGGTGTTGGACAGAACAAGTAAAGAAAAAAAGGAATAAATAAATAAAGTTTGATTTGATTTGAATGTTCCCGCCCACAAGTCACAGGTGAATTTTTAACAAACTAGAAAACGCTGCATTTCTGATATTGGCTGAAAAAGGGCATAATCCTAAATAAAAGACCACTCGGAACGTTTTGATGACAGATCAGAAGATAATCGAAATGGGGCTTCATTTAAAGTTTTAATTCTGTTCCTTTAACTATGACCCCAGGAACATTTCTCTTCAGACATAGACTCTTCAAAAGCAGATCATTGCAACTCTCACACCTATTTCAGAATAGGCAGAATATTTTGGACTTCTGGGACTTCTACACTTGAACCAACTTTATCTGAGGACTGGACGGGTCTTCAACAAGCTTTATCCTTTTACTTCTTTCACCTTTGTGATAAAGAATTACGATGAATAGGTCAAATCCATGACACATATTCCAGAGACAAAGTGTACCAATTCTATCAAGACAAGACTTAGTACTTGGTTAAACATTAAGGGGAGTCGATGCCAAGTTATGCAGAGTTCTGCTTTCCTTAAAGAAAATCCATCATAATGGACCTTCTTGTACAGATTAATGACATGATCTTTTGTTTTTTCCAAAGAAAACTTTCAGATGATGTTGTTTGATCAAGCTGACGCCCCTATGCCCTGCACAGAAGCATCAAATTCCTATAACCACAGCAACCCCTCACAGGTCAAACAAAAAATAGCCAAAGGTGTTTCTGCAAAACATTCAATAGCTGAAGGTTTTTTTTTGCTTTTCAGTTCTAGTGCAGGTCGTCATACCTTTCTTTCCTTGAGGTTCTTTGCAGTTTTCATGTATGCAGGGCCCCCAGGACGACCACTGGGAGAGCACACAGTGATGCTGGCAGGGAACTGAGCAGCTTTGGACAGCCAATGGGGGCTCATTTCCATCACACAACCTGCCATCCACAGGTCTGGACACTGAACAAACAAGAGAAGGACAAAGCAAACCACACACAGTCAGCATTAGTTTGTGTGGACGTGCATGTGCCAGTGCTGCCAAGTAATATGTTTCAGACTGGAATCCTAACGGAGGCTTGCGATAGATGCTATGACAAATGACAGAGAGACCTCAGTGGACTGAAAGTAAGGATGTAATTCCTCTGTGACCTAGAGAATGGTGTTGCATTTGCTGGAACTTCCGAATTCACTGGTAAGGGTTGCTTTAGCAAATCGTGCAGTACAGCAAAAATGGGGGGCAGAAAAAAAGCGAGTTTTCTGACATCTGACTCATGAGAATATGAAATGAAAGGTGAAAACAAGTTATGGGATTAAACAAACTCCCAAACAGACACTAGATAGTGCAGAGATGCTCAGTCGAGACATCCTGAGTAATTCATCACTGAGCATGGCTGATATTGTTGCAGATCACAGACAGCTATGTATTCTTTCACACGCAGAAAGGAGTTTTCCAGACCAGCTCCAGACCACAGAGATTTTCTTAATCAAATATTCCATTTTGATGCACCTTTGCACATCAATGAGAGGCAGCTTTGCATATAAATGATGGGAAATTCACTAAAAGTCCATTGAGCATTTTTACCTTTCCACCCACAGTAATTTGCATGTCATTTGATCCTTTCTAGAAAAAAAATTATTTGCTCGCCAAAGAGTGATAAAAAAAGCAGCTCAGCTCGGTTCTTCCATCTGGTTAGTCCCGTCCTTACAGTTTACATTTAACAGGAGCTTGTTCCGGTCGTTTTATTTTAGTCACGGGTTTACATTCACAAAGAACTGTGAGGTCATTCTGAGGTTACAGTATCGATCTCGGTCCTACGCCTTTTGATCTGCTTCAGTGCTGCACTAATCGAATTCTGTTCACACTGTGAAAACATACCCTAGCTGTTCTCAGATGGGTTAAAAGGGGGTTAAACTGTTGAAACACATCGGGGATAAAGACAAAAAAGACCAAACAGTGCAGACAGAAGACAAATAACACATTTTTTCCTCTTTTCCAGTGCTATTAAAAAAGGTTAGCCCCTCCCTGAACTGATGCTACAACAATAAGAAACTCTGCGGGATGAAGAGCAGTGGTTTTGCAAACATCCCCTGCAGTGTGCATGCATGCATCTTTTTTTCTCATTTTCCACAAATAGGTGAGGAATACAAAACACCAGCTTTTTCATTTGCATGCAGCTGAGTCATGCCGCTAAACGTTGCCATACAGAACTGAGCAATTAGACGAATCAAAATTCCCGGACAAACGTGTAATTATCATTACAGGGCTCTGCATATCCCTGCTGTACAGTGAGAGCGGGCCAGCCTTGTTTTAAACTGCTGTCTGTTTTGTTCTTCCTCTAACATGGAAAAAAAAGTTAATATTTCATATGAAACTCAGGTTTAATGTGATCTGCTTCTCTCAGGTGTGCAAATAAAAAATATATATATTTGATTAGGAATTAATTATTTTAAATGCCTTTTTTTCAACTTCTCAGCTTAGGTACAATGCCACCCTCAGCGAGTTGCTGATTAAAATGATAATATTTTAGGTTTGAGCAACAATTCTGGAGAATTATGTAGATTTTTTTTTCTGATGTGAGCAACATAAAGTCCTGCTACAAGAATTTACTTGAATAATTTAACCCACATCTCTAAGTTAGCTTGGAATGTATTATTGTATCTCCTGAGATGGCATGTGCTTCAAGCAAGCCAGAGTCAGCTCTGGTAAAGAAGGTTAGCTTTATTTTTTTTTCATTTGCGTTTCCTTACCTTCCTTCCTGTGATGGGGGGCTGAGTCATCGGGGACTTGTACGCAGTAGGTCTTCCTGGTCTGGATGCCGGCTCCGCACAGACTGCTCACTTTAACTTGTCTCTGGTCTTGCTGCCCCAGCAGGGGCAGAATGTGGCATTCATCCCAGTCGGTGCTCCTCCACACATACCTGGCATCACATTTACTTGCATTAAAGAAATGTCTTTAAAAAAACTTGTGTTTTTCTGTTTCAAACAGCAGAACATCTCACCTGTTCAGAGCATGCACTTAACAAGGCTACAGCATCCGCAAAACAGAGCATGACTCTCACTTAAAGTCCAACAACGCACAAAATAGGACATAAATTGGAGTGTGCATTCCCCGGCAAGAGCCTCTCATGTGAGAAAAAGGAGGTATGATTATACGATTTCAAAACTTCTAAACAAATGTTTGGTTTCTGCTGTGAAGACTGCGCTGGTGCAGAAAGCAATAATATGTGAGCAGATTAGCAGAACAACAGCCTGTAGTAATCTATGAAATGCTTAATTTCCGTAATGAGTTTTCCATAATCATGTAAGCCCTCTGCTCGCAGGCACTCCATGTAAATTTATCAAATAAAACAAAATTAACCAGCAGGGAATGCTATTCTCTAGTTACTGCTTTGTTTAGTGTGTGTTTTATTAGCTAAGGCTTTTCTTTTTTTTTTTTTTACTCAGATGGCTTTAAACAATAAGAGTCTGGCAAACGGTGCTTTTTCATCCAGGTCAAGTGAAGTCGCGCCTGGTTAGGTTTTTTCCAACAGCATGTCTGACGTTTCACTAAAAAAACAGTTTATTGCGGGAAATTGTTCAAAGTTTTTCCCATTTCTTCCATTATTGTTCAGATAGAAGTCTAAAATCATATCAAGCAACTCTGAAAAATAATCCTAATTTGTTCATGTATCATTAAAGCAAAAGAAGAGGGTGAATTGTGGGTAAACTACCTTGGGCACTTTGGGAGTAAGTCTCCAATTATGTTGCAAGCTTCTTTTTCCTCAAGGGGAGGACACGGCTTCCCCCCTCCATGTGGGATCTGCGTCGTGGCGTGACGTCGTTCGGAAACCGGGAGACAGGTCGGTGGACCGGCAGGTCTTGGAGCAGGGACTCCACGGTGACCAATCAGACGTCTGACAGTCTTCGGGCATCACACAGGCCTGGAATGTCAGCGGGGAGCTGTCCTTGGTACACAAACTGAAGATGGAGAAGACTACAGTACACAGTCTGACAACTCAAAAACGCTTATCACGACATAAAAGCAGGGATTTGAACTTTAGAAAAGTACAGAAAAGGTCTGCTGTCACAACGATAACTGTGGAAATACACTGAAGACTGCATACACAGAACAGTGTTTACCACAGAGCTTTCAGGTTCAAAACGTTCTGAGTAACTTCCTCACATCACTGTAATCTTTACAGATGAGTTCAATGGAACCTCACGGTTGTTAAAGGTTGGAGAACATACTCTACTTTCATTCTAGAACCCATTGTAAGCCTTCTATAACATGTGTATGCTTGAACAGCCTGATAGACAGATTATTTATTCTCTGACTACTGCCTTGTCAAGATGTTCAGTCCCAGATTGAGGAAGAGGAGGAAGAAGAAAGAAAAAGAAGAAAGAGTGAAGCCTTATTTGTCATATGCAGAATCAACACAGGTCAACAATGCAATGAAATGCTCAGGGTGGGAAGAGCAGTTTGATTTTCCAAAAATGCTCGGGAGGTACTCATACATGCAACAGTAGTGCCTGCTCAAAATCTGGAATAAAAAAAGAAAAACAAATAGAATTGAATTCAGGTAGTGCAGATACAATAAAGTACAAAAGAATAATTAAATATAGAGCGAATACAGGGGTAGGTACCAGGTGTAGGTGAAATTAAATACAGAGGTTGAATTTGGTGTATTTCTTTGCACATATTATTGCTGCACATGTCTGGCCTTGATCAGTGAAGGTGCTATTTGGAGTTCAGCTTGGGGTAATAGCTAATAATAGCTAGTAATACTACGAAGCAAACGAGACGACTGTTGTGAATTTGGGCTATACAAATAAAATTGAATTGAATTGATTTGAATTAATAGCTGTCTCTGAGTGTTTTTGTATGTGCCGGCAGGCTCCTGTAACGTCTGCCAGAGGGTAGTAGTCGGAAGAGTCCTTGTGCTGGATGGGTGTGGTCCTCAGTGATGCTGCATGCCTTGTGCAGACTCCTGCGGTGGTAGATATCCTGAACTGAGGCCAGGCTGCTGCCAGTGCTGTCAGATTCAAAAGTGAGTTAGGAACAAAAGTTATCAGCTTGGTTGCATCTTCATCCAGGAACGAGCAGCAGCCTAAGCTGAAGCTGAACGAGCAGGTTTTGTTGGAGATGCACAGATGCGGTACCTGTCTGTTGGCGTACTTTGGGTTTTAAAGCTGTTCGCATCATTTCGTGTCAGATATGTTTTAACGAATGGATTTGTGGGGCATAATTTCTCCTTGAATCTTTGCTAATGCAGCGAGTAGTGTTGCTAAGTCCTACTTTGAATTACCAGACAGCCGTCGAAGACTACAGCCGTCAACTGTTATGAAGTCAGAGGAGACCTTGAAATGTAAAACCTGACTGTGAATTTTTTTTTAACAATGTAAGACAGAGTCAGATTTAATCTTGAACCACTTTAATAAATTCTTTAAAAGGTCCAGAGTTGTGAAAGATTTAAAGATTTGTCAGAAAACTCAATGGGACTCAACCAAGGTCAATGGAGGCGAAGCAGAACTGCTTATCAAGTTGGAACACAGAGAAACCTTCTCAGATGACTTTCAGAAATGAAAACAAGAAAAAAAATAATTTAGACTCATTTGAAATGCACTGTAGGTCACTCTTCTTAAATGCATCTCTTGATAATGATGTGTCCTTGAGTGGGAGGAAGGCTTTCCCAATGAACTCTGAACTGCAGCACAAAACATCTGTACTTTCTAAAGGTTCGTATGCTTGTAAGGTATCATTGTGATCATGGCTAGGCAGAGGAACGACCATGACTGAACTTCATGCAAATGTGACTCAGATAATTGAATGTTTACACATGTATTAAAAGAGAAAAGGTACAAAATAAAAACAAAAGACACAGAAACTAAACTTGCCAGACACCCGTCTCCCATCACAGCATCCTGGACTGATTGGTCCTTGAAGAATTGGACAGATTGAGACATTGGAGCTGGTCCTTTTGACTGTCCTGCTTCTTTTGTTCCTTGCTTTTTTATCTCTGTATTAAGTGTGTTCCTCCTGATGACGTTCAGAGAGGAAGAAGAAAAGTTGGACACCCAACAATCTCATCACCAATTCCATTAGGAAAGCATGATTTCTCTCATCTGTGGCCTTCAGAGGACCAGGACACCAACCACAGTGGGATTAAGGCACCAATTACAAAGGAACCAGAAAAAAGCTCTTTAAAGTGATCAAACATAGACTCACAATGTCAAAAGGCTCAAACATGTCAAATTGTAGGCAATTTTTCCTCTATAAGTTTGATGGGATGGTTTAGGAACGCCAAATAAAAATCATCTGATGAATTCCCACAGCCATGCGCAACTAGTCCAAAAGAAGATTCAACACTGCGACCCTTAACCTCTTTGGTAGTAAGAGGTTGAGATCAGATTAGATGAGATAACATGATGAGATAACATTAGATAATCCTTTATTATTCGTCCCACAATGAAGTCCAATGTGTAGACATCACATATTGGGTTCTATTGCCACAACAGTTTATCCTGCTTAACTGGGGCCCTGTGACTACATGTTCAGAGGATTAGCTCAGGTCTCAAGGGGTTAAAACTGTTTTTCTTTTAGAACGGGCCCGATTCCATAAGACCATAAGTTTTGACAGGCAGCCCAGAAATGAGTTCAAACTTACAAAAGAATTAGTATTAGGAACAAGGAAAATCACAAACAAGGTCACGTTACCTTCACGGATCTATTCAATAATGAGTAGCCAGATGAAAAGTTGACCCACATCAGATGATACACAGGAAAATTTCAATTATTACAATTATTTATTATTCATTTTTAACATGAAAGTGCTGCATATAGCGTCAGTGGTGCGGTAGAGAGCGATGGAAGCTCATGATAAATGAATCGTGGGTTGATTCCCGCCTTGCTGCGTATGTGCCGAAGTGATAAACAGGCGAACACTGAATTACAACACTCTGGTGGGAGGTTGGCGCCAGTGTTTGGCAGCTGGGCCGCCATCAGTGTGTGAATGTGTGTGTGCATGGGTGAATGGGACTGTGACAGTAGCGCTTTAGACGCCGTGAAGGTAGAAAGCGATATATAAGTATACGCCATTTACCATTTTATGTTTTTTGCATTTTTTTGTTTCCAAATGTAATTCTACAGTTTTGATACATTTTAAAATATGTAAAAATCTCAGCTTTAACATTTTCTAAATGAAACAAGCAACAAAAAATGTTCCAAGTATGTTTTAATTTTAGTGATGAACATCATATTTTATCCTTAAAACTGAATGTAGATCAACTCACTTACAGGATTAGCTGCAGCTAAACTGAATTACTGTCCTCAAAATTACCTCAGACCTTAAAGGACTTTGTTATCCACAAGCTAAAGGTGATATAACTTTTACGTTTTTTTTTAAAATACTTTATTATTATTTGCAATTTATATTCACATGTGTTTTCTATTCAGATATGCTGTGTCTGCAGTAACGGCTGAATATTGATAAGACTTACACATTTAGATATTTGTGAAACTTCCATTATCACTCCTGACTGCAACTATTCCTGCAGGACTTTTTGGAAAAAGATTAACAATCTCAACCGGGCTGTTCTGATAAAGAAAAAAGTTGAAATTCAGATTTTCTTTACTCCCAAATCCTTTTGATTTAATATGACAGTACCCCGTTTATTTCACCCAGTAAGGTAATTTGGCTTAGACTATAGGGTGAACTAAATTGTATTTTAAGTCTTGGATTCTGTGTATAAACTGTATTGAAACAATTGTAATTGATTCTATTTTGTTTTTTGGGGGGATTTTTCTGTAGTTTAATGTGGACTATTTTTTTTTTAATGAACATGAATTTAATTCAACTGAGCTGAAAAGGGAACTGGAAAATGAAATATTACTTTAGTTGAAAGAACATGGTTGTTTGAATATAAAATGGTGAGTAATTCAGTTTAAAAGGAGCAGGGTGCAGGACTTAAGTGAGGGACTTCATTTACTTCCATTCAATCATTTTTTTTAAACACGTTTATTTCCTGATGGGGTCACAGGATTTGCTGGAGCCTATCAGCTTCTGTTGGATGCATCACAGTCCTTCATAGGCACGCACAACCACACACTTATATCCAAGGGGCAATTAAGCCACTCGTTAACTTATGAAGCGTGCTTTTGAAGTATGGAAAGAATATGAAGTTCCGAGAAAAAAAAGTAAAATAATAATAATAAACCTGAGAAAACTAAGAACTGAGCTTAACCTGACAAAGAAAAACCTGAACGTGTCATGACAAACTGGAGAGCGTGACGATCTATTGAGCAAAAGAAACCATACCAAGGCAAAAATAAAACTAGTTTTGAATATTTGAATAAATATTTGCATAAAAACTGACACCAGGTGTGATTGTGACTGATAGGAAAACAGAACAAAACTAAACACAAAACATGACATAATATCGAGAGAAAAAAATTAACCTAAACAGCAGCACCGCTAACAAAAGTAATCAGGAAATGTATCTAGTTTAATAGATGTAACAATGAGTGGCTGCAAGCAGCAAAACCTTTTAAATGACCTTTATACCATGGTCCAGGTGAATACTCGATTCTGATTGGCTGCTGGGTGTACATTAAAAAAGTGATATACAGTGATAACCGCACAGTGAAAAAATAAGTTCTGGTCAGCTAGCTTAAATGTTTTGTATAAATGTGCTGGCTTCTTTAAAACAACCTTTTACTTCATCATTTGGACAAAAAAGCGGTAAGATGAGAACTTTCTCTCTGAACTGGTGCTTTATTCAACCCATCGGAAAGATCAGCATATATATCGAATCTTGACTGCAGCGATGGTGCGGCGTGACGCCAGACTATATGTTGCGTGGTCTTGCGCAACAAATGATCGCTTTTTTGTGGCGATCCAAATCGGAAAAAACAGAACAAGGACTAAAAGCTGGTTAATATTTATTGCTTTTTGTAAGTGACCTTGAGCAAGCGGGGTTAATGGCCTTCCAAGTATGCATTATTACTTTTGCGCATTTGCGCCAGAAGCAACTTTGTCGGCGCACAGGCTTCCGCGGCGTGCGTTAAAAATGTCTGTCAATAAGTAACCATACTTAATTTATCCCATAACCGCAACAGATCAATCAATCTGCAGCTGAAATGCAGATTCAAGAAGAAAAAAAATAAGAAAAAGACAAACAAACCATGTCTGACATAAAGCTGTGATACATACTTTTTTTTACTGAATGAGCACAAAATGCATGAATGCATGTATTTATTATCATGTTCATATATGTAATGTGTGCTATATTTGTGTTATTTTGTCTAGGTTGCAAACTTTCACAATCAGTCCCAATGTTGACACAGGCAGCTCCCACTTACCCTGCTGTCCTCATATTTATTTATATGAAACACTCATGATGAACATTATTAGGCATCTCTTTAATTGTGGCTGCGAGGAATTGTGTGATGGATCTATCTCCTTTGATCCAAAGTTTAGTGTGCCAGAGGCCTTAATAAATGAAAGTGCTGCAGATCTTCTCCTCAGCTTCTCTGAGAATTCAACCAGCACTCATACGGCCATTTTTGGAAGTTTCTGGGTCATTTCACATCATTAATAACCCTCCAAAGCAACAAATTATTGGATCTCACTGAATGCATTGCAATGTGAAATTAACTTCACACCTTAAAAAAGTGAAACATTGAAGAAGACAGCAACAGAAAATCATATATATTTATATATAGTATATATATATATATATATATATATATATATATATATATATATATATATATATATATATATATATATTTATATATATATATATATATATTTTCTTTCTTTCTTTCTTCTTTTGAGGGGTCTTTTAATGGATTCAAAGCAAGTTTGGATTGACCAAATTAGGCCAGTTCAGTCACCATTATTTTCCCTGTTGGAGCCAGATATAATCAGTTAGATGTGGTTCGACTTGGTCTGAGTTTCTACGGCAACCACTCTCACCATTTAGGACTGAGCGTGTTGGAAGGCCACACCCATACCACTTGAAGGCAGGCTACACTAAATCTGTCTGTACCTTGGATGTGGGGGCCAGCAGGCTCCTTCTACTTTTATTGAGGCATGATTGGTCAGTTTAACGAAGATCTTGCACTGTTAACTAAATGTTTAAAAAAGGGGGATTATCAAGAACAAATTTTAAAAAAAAGGTGATTCTGACCAAGAGCATTAGTATAGCTGTTCAGAAGTATTTTGAAGTCTATGGGATTTTGCGGGCACTTCCTGTTTGGAACGTTAGGGGAGGAGTCAGTCAGTCCAATTCTCGTTTATGTTCCTTTGAGAAATTCTCCACTTTTGTAAAAACAGGGATTTGGAACTTTTATTTTGTGGTCAGCTTTACCTTTTTGAGTTTACTCTTCAACTCTGTTTTGCAAACATACATATGCAAATATATACATACATCACTCCTCTCGCTAATTGTTTTACCAATTATTGTTTTGATTAATAAGAAGTTAAGAAAGGAAATGTTGTTTGGAGCTGATCAGAAGTTTGTCAGAGATCGACTGTTTCCGTCAATGTTTGCTGAAACTTGGTGCTACATCGGATGTACTTAAATGAATAAAGATGCTCCTCATATTTCAGATTATTTGTGCATTAATTCAGAAAATATGTATCACACTGAGTCTCAGCTGATGGATAGTTTTATGACACATCATTTGTAAGATCTGATGGGTTAAGACAATCGACGGTAACAGTTAATAGGCATCGTGGCTGCAGCAAGATTGGAGCAACGGTTGGTTAAGCAAGGTAATGAAAATAATAAGCATTGGGGGTTTTTAATCGTTTAGGAAAAATCCCCAGGTGGAGTTGGGATTAAAATAAATTAACAGACAGATTTTATACTGTATCATATTAGAGAGGCCTCCACCACAAAGGATTTATTAGGTTCTGGTTATGCTGAGAAGCTAATAACATTGTCCAGTTTCCACTTCAGTGGTATTAAAGCCGTTACACATCCGGAGTGTGTCTTTCACACAGGTGCAGCAATAAGTCACTGTGTGCTTTTCAAACAACTACATCAGTCATGTAATAACACATCTTTTTGTTTAATATGGGCAAAATAATTAGCAGGGTTATTAGGATGTGAGCACAATGCTCCTTTTAAAAATGTACTCCATGATAATGAGGCTAGAAGAAAGCATAATGAGGGAGAATTCATGTGGGAGGTACAAAAATTCTAAAGCTCCTCTCTTAGTAAAACCTTGCTAATCAGGTACTGTACAGTAAGTGGTCCCTTCGCACTGAAGCCATAAAAGCCAGTAAAGTATTCAGGATGACATCTTTTGATTACTGAACGGGCAACAAGCTGCAGGAGTGCAAGCCTCTTTGTCCAAGCAGAGCTGAACAAGTCTATTTAGTGGGAGATCTAATGTACTGATTACTCTGTGCAGATTCAGAGCTCATGGCTGTGAATTCTAAAACAATATGAAACAATAAAACACCTCATTGAGCCATGATATAATTGAAAGGCCGTTTCTCACTCGCTGGCCTCCCTGGATGGCAGTTGGGAATTGATTTCAACGGCTGACTAATAGTGCCACTTCACTCTACTAAGATGGTATTTAGTGGCATTTAGACAATAGACCATAATATAGATAACAATGATTTTCTCTCCCATTGAAGCGAGACAATGTGTTGTTGAGGCCTGTGTGTGTTTGTGTACGTGTGTGTCACTGTGGGTGTGTTCCAGCCTCTGTGTCTCAGTCCATTCAAACACAATCTAAATACCAACGTGCGTTCAAAAAGCAGGGAAAGGGGAGCACCACTTGACATTTCACACAGTAACACCCCGTCCCCCTGCCAATACGCCACTAAAACACCATCACCATCATTGAGAACGTCATCACCATCAATAAAACCTTTTTATTTCCCTTCATGAACAGAATGACCCTCATAAACGACAAAAAAACCCACATCAAAGCAATACCAACATTAGAATTCACATTTTGTGTAAAGATTACAACAACCTGTCTGATTGACTTTAACTAAACAAACACCCATATCCAGCTGTTGAATTATAGGAAATGCCAACACCGTCATTAACTGATTTAGGAAATCAAACGAATCTTTACTTAAAACTGCAATATTGATTGATTAAATCCACAATTGTTTTTCCTTTCAAGTATTTTTGAGGATTATATTTAATAAAATGAACTGATTTCAGTTCATTTTTAATGTACAAATTGCTAACTTTGCAAATGCATTTCTTTCCTTTGTTCAGTCAAACTCTTTAGTTGTGTAACATGGATTTTACTAAACTAAAATCTAAACAACAAATTTGTTTTATAATGAAATAAGGTTAAATTGTAAAGTGAATCAAACGCTGCTGGGGGAAAAAAAGCTGCAACATCTTGTCTTTTTACCATTAGAGTTGTTTATTTTTATTTTTCGTCACTTTTTGACTTGGATACCGTTTACTGTGAATGCCGACAAACCGCCAATTTATATTCATACATAAATTCATTAAGTTAAAATTAGCTCACAGTTTTATGAAACATAGCCAATATGCTGACATTTACTGCATTTGTATTGCTTTCAAGTCCAACTGATTACAATGTGTCTGATGAACCACATTACTGACATGTCAAATATAAAAACCAAATATGCATTTAAGCTTAAATATAAAGACGTAAAATTAGGTGTTTAATTTTTAAATCTGAATGTATGCAGGATTATATTTGTTAATCAAGTCAAGCTAATTTTATTTAGTTGATTATTTTAATTTGCTGCTCCTTAAACAGTAATCAGGCATCGATCACAGCTGCTCATGTGACAGAAAAACTGACATGTTTTGCCTCTAAAAGCAGGTTTTTGGTGGATAATATTGACACCAGAAAGCATGTAGCTGGAAACGTCATACCTTGTGTTGTTGCATTGGTTGAAGCATTTTCTTTTTTTTTAACTTTCTATTTAGGATTCATTTATTGGTTTACCATTTTACGGTTTGTCTTTCTGAGGATGTGTGAAAAGACGGTTTCCTCCATCATCCCAAAGGTTTTCTCTTCCCTAGTTTTTTTTTTCAACATTGTTGTTTACAGTAAAACAAAATGTAGAAATGGTAATTAAATGCATCTCACCTCAGCATAGAGTTTTTGCCATCACTTCTGGTGCAGCGAACATGCCGTGTCTGATATCCCACTTCCAGTTCCCACGACACTGGGTTCTTGATGTGTGTGTGGTTGTGATGATGTGAGTGGTGGTGAAAAGCCACAGTGTGTAGTGTGACGGTGTTGTTCTCATTGGAGTTGGCACTATAATCCAAAATGGTCCTTCCGTTTAAGATGGCATCCTTGTGCTGTGGGAGTCCGCACTCACTCCAGGCTCCTACTTTAAGGCTGTACTGGTACTCCCCTTCACCAATGGAACAGTCTACTGAATTTGTGCAAGTTCTGGTCTCAGTAAGATTAGGGCAGTCCGCCCCCCCATACATGGGCGGGGCCAGGACGTGTCGAGTCCGGTGCTGCAGGCCAACACCACACGTTTTGCTGCAGCTTGACCAAGGCGTGAAGTCTGAAACCACGCAGTCCTGGGGGCATGGGATGAGGCACGCCTGCTCCACGGGGGGTTTGTGCGAAAAGAACTCACAGATCCTGGAGCTGACTGCAGTCCGGTTTGAGGTTCGCACACAGTGAATGGAGCGCCTCTGAATGCCATGCTGCGCTGTAATGCAGTCAGCAGTCCTCAGCCTGAGTTCATTTGACAAGAAGGGAATGAGTAGACAGGGTCCCCAGTCAGAAACGTCCCATTCAAAGAGGTCCTGGTGCCAGTCGCACACCTTATAGCACTGCCGCTGACTTTCTGGTTTAGGCGAGTGCCGGCAGTGGGAGTGATGGCTGGACCAGCCATCCACATGGACGCACCATAGTGTTCTGGTCTGGATCCCACCAGAACCACACTTCTCCCCGATACACTGACCCCACTGGCCTGTAACAAAAGAAGACATAGAGACACACAGCAATTAAAAAGCGGTGATTTAAATTGCAGCTATGACGCGGTTTCCAATCAAGAACAGCTCGAGGTCCTTTGCTTAACCTCTGTGATTGCTTTATTCAGGAATGAAGTAGAAAGGAGCAAAGGGATGCAAAGTAATCAAACTACCAGCAGGTGAAAAAGGGGAAAAAAGGGTTAGCCACAAAATCCGGATTTTCTGATGAGCATCAGGACAAAAAAAGCTCAGAACAGAAGAACAATCATAAAGATCATAAAAAAGTTATTGATGGAGAGCAAAGTAATATTTAGGTATACAAGGTGAATTCTTTGCAGAACGTTGTGTCCTACAAGTTAAATTAAAGCCGTAAGTTAATGCATGGTTAAGGAGAGTAAAGTTAGGTAAGCCCAAACCAGTAGGATGAGTTAAGTGTACCGTCACTGTAATGCAGTTCACCCTACACAGTCTCACTGTTTTGCATATAATTTAAAGCACAAACTTCTTTTTTTAAAGGTTTATTTGGTCATGATTGGCAACAAACCATTGTCAATCAATATTCTGTGTCCTGTGTCTCCTGTACTGAATCTGTTCAACTTGTCAGATTTACATAAACCATTGATCACGAGGAGATTTTTAGTTTTGTTCCGTACTGGACTTATTAAAGTTTAATTTAAGTTTAAACAAGAGAGAAAAGTGTGAAAATGTTCACGTCAGGGTT
This sequence comes from Oryzias sinensis, assembly GCA_037389245.1. Taxonomy (NCBI): domain Eukaryota; kingdom Metazoa; phylum Chordata; class Actinopteri; order Beloniformes; family Adrianichthyidae; genus Oryzias; species Oryzias sinensis. The sequence goes on along the minus strand of CM074501.1, from coordinate 13,173,313 downwards.
TCAACTTCCTGATTATGAAGGTTTGGGAGAATGAAGCAGATGGGAGAGGCGGGTTTGGGTTTTATTGATTTGGTTTAAGTTGTTTCATATTTTATGTCCGTCTGTCTTGTTAGGAGTTTAAACGTTTAGTTTTCAAGAAACCTTAAACTTGTCTTGCTTTTTGTTTGTTCTGCGCGGGGCCAGCCAAGTTAATTTGGTTTCTGGGGGCCCATAAAAGACTAAGGATCTGAGTCTGGAGGAGGGGAAGAGCAGGCTGTGAGCTGTGCACCAAGTGTGGTTTTTATATCTAAAATACCCTTCTGACCGCCAGAAATAAAAACATTGTCTAGTTTTTTTGAGTTATTTCTTTAACTCTGCATAAACTACTACATAAACTACTACCACCCACAGCCCCAACCCTTCACATCACTGAAAGCCCCAAATGTCCTCTGCAGATACCGAGAGGAGTTCATTCAGTAAGATGCAGATGTTGGGAGATGTTGAGGTTTAAATGGCGGCAGTGAAGAGGACATAATGTTCTTGAACTTTTTGGGATGGGATCTGGTTACATCTTGATGCCAACATTGTGATCCAGGGGAGGATCTGTAGGAGGCAGTATAAAGAAGACAAACTTCTATATGAGGTTCACTGGGTTGCTGGAGACTTAAATGTGTTTGTTTTATCTAAAAATATAGGGACATTGATGTAAATGTGCTTTTTAGAAGATTCCAAGAGGAGTTGTCTTTGATACAAAAATCAGAACTTCTTAAAGATGTTCTGACTGCATGTGTCAGTCTTTGTTGGAACATGGCAACACTGTATGGTGGTAATAAAAACTCTGTCTCACAAATTAATTTACAGTTACTCACTTCTAAAGCTTCTCTAATTTATTTGCTTGACCTTTTCGTCATTATCTTCAAAACAAGTAGACATAAACCAGTTTACTCCCCCCAAAAAATCCAACCAATTAGCTGATTTAATGCAGTTATGTGTCAGTCATGTTCTTTTCTCAGCCAGATCTTGTGCAGCATGCAGTGCACAAGATAATTTGATTCATTTCTTCTAATTGGAGTCAAATTGGTGTAATAATGAGATCCTACTGCTCCCTAAATTGCTTTTGAATGACAACACGCTGAAAGTGTTCCATGGGTTTCAATGCCAGCAAAATCTGTTGTCAACACTTTGTTTCCTGGCCAACAACTAACATTACAAAACAGCTTAAGGGCCCAGTAATCCAAAGAGCAGACTTCTTTCATAGTTCATCAAAGGGAGGTTTTCTCTTTAGTCTTGGCAATGTTAATAAGAGACACCAACTGCTGTCGTTTAGCCATTTTCTCTCGTGAAGTTTTACTATTTTTTATGCGAGCTATCTTGCATTTTATGTAGTAGAGACTGCAGTAATAAAAGAGAGCACAGAGGGGAACTGAACTAAAAGAAATGTCATTTTAAAGTTGCATAAACAACTTGGCTCATTTTAAAAGCAAACTTGAGTCTCAGTGTAACCATAACGGATGTGAGCTGGCAGTGTGTCTCCATTCAAATAAAAGATGTTTGCAGCTCTTTGAAAAGCAGAGAAAGGTTATTTCTCTTAGGAAAAGGTAAGGCTGTGAAATTACACTCATAATAAAGTAAATAACTGGATTGTTTTACTTTGTCTTTGCATGCAACTAAAGCTTAAATCCATAAAGTGGAATCCCAACGAGGATGTTTGTATAAAAAAGTAAACAGTTTTTGATTTTTACTAATTCTATCTGTAACTGCTGTTGAAGTTACATTCAGATACTTTGGGAAGTAGAAGCTGTCTTATCTCTGACAGAAGGTTGTTGGATGACCAATTTACATCCATATAAACAGTATATACACCTTGTGGCTCTGAGATATGGTCTAAAGATTAATGTGCTGCTGTGCTTCCTAAGTTCTATGAGCCAAGAGGATGCCCACCAAATGACACAGTGGCCCCCTAAATGCATCCAGCCAACAGGGAGCCCAAACCATTGACTGTAACTGAACTGGACAGAACTGGACTGAGTGACCCCTCCCCCCCTCACTTCTATTGATGAAAAATAAACCGCTATTACTCAGTCATTCTACTGGTCAGAACAATCATTGTTATTTGGGATACCTATTTGAAAGACTTTTTTTGTTATGTTTGTTGTAATTAAACTTATATATCGGCCAATAAGATGCCTTAATAACAGTAAGTGGTCTCGTGTTGAATGCTCGAAACATTTGATTTACAGATATTCCCAAGCCAGCTTTCAGTGGTAGGGGTGTGGTCCTCCAACAACCTCACTCCTGATTGGGGAGTGGTTGTCATAGAAATGATTTCTCACGCTGACTTGGACCAATCACTGCGTTATTACGTCGTTTGGTTCTGACACGTCAGTTTTGCCATAAATGGCGATTGAATTGACAATAGCCAATGGCTTAAAACAGCTGAATAACCAACGCATGGCAGGAGCACAGCATGCATGGAATATAAATGCAATATATAATTCCATTCAAATGGCTCCAAAAGTCTACCCTAAAGGCAGACGTGAAAAAAAATCTTCCCCACAGAAAGACATGAGCAGCTGTCCTGCAAAGTTTTCTGATGAAAACTCTGTAAGTCTGAACTGCTTTAGCTTCATGGTGCTGAATTTGGCCACATATGCGTGTGTGATTTATGGAAATTTGATTGGGCTAGACTCTCCTCTGGGGTGCCAGGACAGCCAGCTAAGACAAGCACTAGTTCATCTTTTAAGCTCTGAATAATCCCTCCCTCCATCTGTCAGCATCAGCATCTGTCATCCTCCCAGGTGGGGCAGTCGCCCAACGTTCCGTCATTCCTGTAGCATTATAAGTTGCCTCTCACCTCAAGGTGAGGCGGTGTTGTGGTTCCCCTGGGGGCCTGCGCTCTTTTCACCACTGATTATCCTTAAAACGGTCTTTGTAATGGAGGAAAAGAGGCTGAATGGACACTGGAACAGGCACAAAATTAAACGGGTCCACTGAAGCGTGGCTGAACTCAAATTCTCCTGATTCCCTTAAACTGAACAAATGGCACAAAGCTGGACAATAAAAGCAAACCGCACAACAAAAGTTCCCTTTTCACACACAGAAAATGGGTAAACAGAAGCAAAAAGTAGCTAACAAAATAGCTTATAATTGAAGTATTTCTACCACACTCAGCTCTCTAAAATCTTGAGAAACATTTGGTAAATCAGACAAGTTGACTGATTTCAATGTCTGGACAATGGAAAGCCAATGACCCAAAGACGGTAACAGAGTTTGAAAACAGATTTTATTGATGCCAAGCTTGTCTCCATTTAAGGGTAACAATAAGGGGCATTAATAAGTGCAACCTTTCCGATCATTGGGCTTCTTGGTAGTTCAGTTTTTAGGTTATCATTCAGATCCTCGTTTATGTCATACTTGTCAAACATCTGGATGTTCTCTTACTAATTTGGTTTCTTACAAATAAAAATAACTAATACCATAAAGTGGATACTAGCTGACTATAGGCACAAAAAGGGTAAAAAGCTGTACGGCACGGAGCCACACATGAAATATCAAGGTAGTAGACAACTTGATGAACTCAAAGATCAAAAAGGTTTATGTTCGTTCAGGCATGCTGAGGACAGCAGGTCGTATACAAGCCAGGTGAGACACCGGCAGGTCGCATAGATTATTTTTCTTTTTTAACCCTTCCCCCAGAATCCTTTGAAATGTGACTTTAACGAATTCTGTAATAGTGCCAGGAGCAAATGCCTTTTACTACTTAAGCATCTCACATCTAACTTCCACAATTACATCATTTTGAGAAAAAGAAGATTTTCTGAATGATACTGCTAAATTTTGAAATGTTCCATACTTAATCTACGGTGTACTCGACCCAATGCACACCACTCTATATGATCCAACGTGTGAAAAATCAATAGATGGGTTAGTTTTGGGATCAATTTGTCAACTTTTATGGGTCAGTTGATCAAAACTTAAGCACGGTTTTTAATTCATCTATCCCGTCTTCCAGTCTGAGAAACCTTCTCAGGTAAAACTGATCCAAGTTCTACTGAAAACATTGAAACATCTTAAACTAAAGGAAGAAAAGCTTCAAGCTTCACAGACTGAACCCAGGAGGCTGAACATCCTCCTCTGATGTGGGCTGAAAATCTTTGTCATGTCTGGATGGGGTTTGGGTTCTGACCCTTGTGACCCTTTTCTGTCTTTCACCCCACCCTCTCTTTCTTTTTTGCTTCACTCCATTCATTAGCGCCTCACTCTGTACTGTCACTTGAAAAGACTAACAGCATAACACTTCTAATGAATACTCCACAACACCTGACTTTATCCTTCTTAACCTTCTTTTCTGAGCTCCCCCTGTTTAGATTCTTTTTGTCACATGACTTTTTAATTAAATGATACCTATATGACTGAGCCTAATTATGCACAGCACCATCCCCCGTGCCAGAGCCCATCATGTGTGATTTATGAGCGGCGAGGTGCAAAAATTCATCAGATTATCATCAGGCAGTCAATCCATCTCTGCACGACCAGAATCAACTAATTTCATTCAAGTGTTTACTTCACGGGTCATGAGGAAAATTCATGAAATAGTACGAAAATGGATCACCAGATGAGCTTAATGAAAAATAGGTTCATATTTATTAACCATATTTTTAAGTCAAAAGAAAACTTTAGGATAAAAAATGATTAGGTTGTGTAAAAAAACATGACCTTTGTTTCTGAGTTTTAAGTTTACATTTGCAATTTTTCATGCTGATTGAGTTCCTAATTGAATCTGTATGTTAAACAGATAATAAGACATGTAACACGGATTCAGTCTCCCACACTAATGAATCACGCACCCTGGGGCTGTTGTACTTTACGCTCAGCCCCACCAGGGTTTGGTTAATGTTCAGTATTCTGCCTCCCAGCACTGCCAGAGTGTCTTGAATAGCTAATCAGTAACTAAACGGCCAGCAGGACAATCCAAACAGGACTGCCATATTTGAATCCACCGAGTGCTGCCATTTGGATCAGACAGCAGTAAATTGTGTAAAGTAGTATGCCCTGTCACAAAAATACTAAACTATGGTTTGAAAAATGTGTAGCAGGAGGGTTTTTCCTGCCATCAACATAGATCTAATTGCTTGTGGGTGTATGTGTGTGTGTCTGACTGACTGCATGTGTGGTTCTATGAATGTGAGGACATGTAGTCGTGTATGTGATTGTGTGTTTGTGCATGTATGCGTATGTGTCCATGTTAGATGCATGCATGCATGTGCATTTGTGTGTGTAGGTTTCCGTGCATGTATATGTGCATTCGTGCTTGTGTGTGTGTTTGCACTTGTGTTTTTGTGCATGTGTGTTTCTACATGTGCGTGCATGTGAATGTGAGCATGCGTGCGTTTGTTTATGTGCATGCGTGTGTGTCTATGCATACATGCATGTGAATGTATATGCCTGTTTGTGTTTGCACTTGTGTTTTTGTGCATATGTACCTACATTTGGGTGCATGTGAATGTATGCACGTGTGTGTTTGCACTTATGTTTTTGTGCATGTGTGTTTCTACATGCGTGTGCATGTGAATGTATGCATGTGTGTGTTTGTGTGCCTCCGTGTCTCTGAGTTAGTGCACGTGCATTTGTGTGTGTAAGCGTGTGTGTGGTGGTGTCGGAGAAAACAACCACACACTGACTCACCGTGATTTTCCTGTGATATAAAGCGCTTACAAAAACACACAAAGGCCAGGCTCAAATCACTCCTGCTAGAAATCATGCTAATAATTTAAACAGCGGCATACCGGCGCCTGAAGGTGTAATCAGTCAACAGTAATGAGGTGACTTTTTTCCGAGAAGGATCAGGCAGGAAAGAGCAACATGATCAGGAGTCGAACAATAGTGAAACTTTTGAGGAGTAATAACTGTCATGAGAGCTCTCAGGGATAAAATAAACAGCACTAAGCTTTGTTGACTGCATGATTGTTTCAGGAAACGCTCTTCAATCAGGCAATCTTCAAAGCAAAGTTGAAATTCAAACTACAGAAATGTCAAGTAGCTTGTGGGTGCTCTGTTGACATAGGAGCACGTTTCTAAATTTGTTGGCATTTTGCTCCAGAAAAAGCGTTTGCTTGCGTGTTTACTGTGGTGTTTAAAGTCTATCCTAGAAATGTAGCATCCTTTATCGGACAGAGTGAAGACTTTTCAAGCTTTTCAAGTAAATATTCCTCATCACAGTGTTATGTTATCCTGCGCAGTGTGGTCAGATTGGACCGGTTGAATGTGGTTGTGTCCACACGCAGATCTGCTGGTGCACAAATGTTTCAAACTCTATACATGATCCCTTTTGGTGGGTTTACCTTTCCTGCCTCTGTGCTCTCTGGGACAAACTAAAGTGAGGGGAAAAAATGAGCTTTTAGCTCTACGAGACAGTTTTCTTTTTTTTTTTTTTGCAATAGCAGAGAATTTAAAAAAAGTATGGTTGACTTTTAAATCAACAAAAAGAGTGCTAACCACCACCTACATAAGAGATGCGCATAAATGCTTAATTTGCGCCTGAGCCCAGATCTTTTGTGCATTGTGAGCAGTTGTCAGCAGGGAGTCCAGAATCGACTTCTGAAGAGCCGTGTCTGACACGATCATAATTTTTTGTGACCTGGTGGATTTTGCTGTCATGCAAGGCAGCCATAAAGCTATGCTTCTGTGCAAAAATCCCAGGATTCTGTTAAAAAAAAAAACGCTGTACAGCCTTTTTATATATAAGTGGAGGAGTTTTAATGTGTGTTTCCACTAAATAAAACTTATATACAACTATTTAGTAAAAATAGACATTAACTTCATCCTGGTTAAATTACAGTTCAACTGCCAGCCAAACAACCGGATAATAAGTTATCATTGTGGTCACAGACTATGCAGCTCTGGTTGAAGCAAACTTTCAAATTGTTCATTTAATCAGAATTTGGGCTCAATCAATCCAGCATATCAGCAATGACTGAAGCTGTAAAACAAGCAGGCCAGTAGCTCACAGGAACAGAGTTCAAGACACCTGTGGGGCGGGATCGTCTAGTCTGGAGTGTAAGGTTTTCTTTGGTTATATGATTAACTTTAACACTTGTGAGGTCATTTAAATACTGGAGGAAGTGGGCAGAGTCACCAACTAGTTTTGGGTAAATCAGACAAGGGCGGGCGATGGCCGTCAGAGGACGAAATAGGTGGAAAAGGCTGTGGAAGCTTTGAGGCAAAAAGATGAAGAAGCTGTTTAGTGGACGTTTAGCTTTTTTGGTAAAAAATTAAATTTTTCTGTTGGACTTGGGGAGAACAAGACTGAAAAGACTTACAGGACAGTTTTTGTTGTTGTTTATGATTGTCCAGGTAAAACGTGTTCACGTGTTTGCTTTAGAACCTTATTGATTAAAAAAAATCACTCATTAGAAAGTCTCTGCACCAACAGCATCAGCTGGCTGGTCAACCAATCAATTGACAGTGTTCTGAAATTATGTATTTATTTTTTAAAAGATGTCACACACTTCCACCTGATGACAACTCTGTCGAAGGCGGAAGTGCTTCCGCCGAAACATGTAAGGTACGTTGACAAACGCAAACAGTGTCTGAAAAAATAAATAAAATAAATAATGATAATTTAAGAACTCAGTTACGGTAACTTGGAGACAAAATGAACTTTATTCAATCAATGCACAGCTCGGGTGAGAGGAGAGTGCCAAAGACGGCGCCCCATTCTGCTTCTTCATGGAGAACCTTGTTGCTCCACATAAGATGAGCTCAAAGTAAATGGATTAATTGTTGTATTCTTGTGAATTTTAAAGCTGAAAAATTAAATTTGAAAATGAAAAAGTCCTGTTTAAGACTTTTTGTGTCAGGCAAACAACAAGAAAAGAAAGGATTGAATGTTAGACGTAAAACAATGTCAGGTTATATGCACTTTTGCATCCTCTCTGACAAGATTTCAAGCTTAATGTATCATGTATGCCATGGGTCTGAAAGCATCAGGCATTAAATATTCAGCTTCAGCTTCAGGAGAAAGCCGCGCATGTATACCTTTGACTGCATATGTTAGGATGAATAGTATGTTTGCATTTCTTATTTTCTTCTCCAACAGGCATTTCTCCAGGTCACTGCTTGAGCCACATTTGTCTTTGCCCTGGGTTTGGTTCTGCATATGAAGCGTGGCCGAAGCACAGGCCTGTCAAAGAATTTTAAATGCGGCTTGTTGGATCCACAGATGCACAAAACAAGCGTGCAAAACCAGGCAGACGTGCGCTTCAGGATCGGCCGCGGACGTTATTTTTTCTGGCTTTCTATGATGTGATAAGTCGGATTGCTCACTCTATCCAGGTTGTCAGCTCATTGAATTTTGAGACTAAGCCTATTCATCATTGTTGGAGAATCTGGGTTTCTTTTCACAAACACGCCCAGTCTCTCTGGATGGTATTCAGGCAGAGATTTTATTTCAGATCTAATTATAAATATCTATAATAACGGAGGGAGAGTAGAAAAGGTAAAACCACTAGAATCCCAAGTCTGAAACCATTTCTTTCCTCCATAATAATAAAAAAAAGGATGGTGTCACATGATCTGCAGTCTCACTGAAAATAAATCCAGAATCTAAATGTATTTAAGTTCTAGAGTGAGTTCATCTACAAAGCATATTGTCTTTCCTCTTAGATTCCACTTACAGGTATGGACCTCACCTTGGTTGCACGATGAAGAAGTCCTCCAGAGATGTGAAAGAGAATCAATGTGTTTGGACTCACAAATTCCAGAATTCTTAGATCTGTTTTACCCCAAAGCATGCTTGAGAACTACAGAGAGGAGAAGGCAGATGTATGCTGTGCCTCCGCTCTGATCAGAATCTTTTCCTGCGTAATTGCTTGTCTCATGTGGTCTTCTCAAGTCCCCACACAACCCTATGTAGAGGTGACAAGTAATTGGATGGGATGTCATTCACTCCTATGTCTCTCTGCCTTCTGCTGACCCAGGATTTCAAATCTGTAAGCACAGGAGCAGAACTAATGGCAATATCTGCTGGAAGCAACATCAGGGAAGACCCCGGTGTTTTCATAAAGCAGGTGACAGGACCATTACAGAAGGGAGAATGAGTTACTGCACCATCTGTGAGGGCAACACAGACACTATGGAAAAACCTGGTCGTTATTCAGAAAAGATGTTAAAGTCATGTAAGCCTAAATGGAAAGTTAATCTTTTAGGAGACAAATTCCTCTTTTATTTTGTCATGTATGCACGAAACTATGAATTTCTGAGATAAAAGCAGAGACAACTAAACTACATTCAGGGTCAAAGTGCCTCAAACCAGCTGCCTCCATGCTTCTTCATCATTTGATGTTACATCATTTCTGTGCAAATTACAGATGCACAAAGTTTTCCTCGACTTTTCCCTTAAATCCCACTTTCTGAAGTATCACCACGGAGACGTGTAGACGACCAAAACCAGCCAAAGTTTTGACAAATTAAAGGTGAAACGAACTATAACTCATTCCAGCCTCGTCACTCTGCAGCTCAGCTGTTTTCACCTGCATCTGTCACATGGCCTCTGTTCTCTGCCAACAACAGATAAAAGCAGTTTTCCATTACATGAAGTTGTGAAACATGTTGAGGCTGTATTTTCCTGCAGTTTCCAGGAAGGACTTTATACTGCATTTAATGTGTTCTCATAAGACTTTCAGAGAGTTAAAGAGGGATTCTGATTCAGAAACGCATGGAAACTCTGCTGCATTTACTGGATAAACTGTTCTATTATGTTGTATGTCATCATATTATTTACTTCATCTATTATTTACGGCTAACATAACCAAAATCCTGAAATTTCACTTCACAAAGGAATGTTTCAAATTGCAGTTTTCCTTTTATTTTTTCCGCGGTCTAAAACAGCCTTTGCAGGAACTTTTATGCTGGCGTTTGGTTTAAAAAATTGCATTTCAAATGGCACTTTGCTGAGTTTGTAAACGGAATTTGTTCTGCTTTTTTTTTACTTCGATCACCAAAAAAAACAAAGTTTTAAGCTTTATTAGACTAAATCAAGCTACCTTCTTCCTTAAATATTCATCCATTACTTTAAGTTTGTTGAGTTTTAAACTGAAAAATGCTTCTATGGAAAAGAAGAATGCCTGAATGTCTTTACATGGTTGGATGTTGTACCTTAAGCTTTGAAGCTAATGCTAAATATATAAACCTTCTCGTTGACAGAAAAATCTTCTGCCTTTTCTAGCTTCATCTTTTCTTTCTGAACCAATCAGTATGTCCATCATGGTTTCATACAGTCTTTTTCAAACCCTGAATAACGCTACGGTCACTTATACCATAGTCCGGGTAAATACTCGACTCTGATTGGCTGCTGGGTGTGCATTAAGAAGTGATAGACCACAGTGATAATTTACTCTTAAAAAAGGAGTTCCGGTCACATAGCTTAAATGTTCTATAACACTGCTCTGACTTCTTTAAAATAAAGTCATCATCTGGACAAAAACAAGCCGTAAGAAGTGAACGTTCTCTCTGAACTGATGCTTTATTTTAAAACATCGAGACAATTAGCGCAATGTTTTGCTAATTGTCACGTAACCGTGTCACGTAACGGTGACAACACGCTGCACCATGTAACAAATAGTCCGCTGTTTGGGAAAAAAGCGTTTCAAAACGAACAAGCCAGGAGAAAAAGTACTACAAACTGGTTGAATATTTATTTCTTTAGTATGGAACCATGGTTCCATACTAAAGGGTTATGGGCCGACGAAGTTCGTTTATACTTTTTAACGCACGCCGTGGAAGCCTGAACTGTCCCCCGTTCCGCGAAGTGCGTTAAAAACGTTGCTTTACGGCTGGGTAGCTCGGTGGGAAAGGCTAAGGTGGGAAGCTACCATGCAGGAAACCAGGGTTCGATTCCCGGAGGGGAATGAGCAACGGTCCTGCGGGCAATTACCGTATCAATGGCGAGCAATTCACATCTCAAGGGCATGGGTCAAATGCGGAGAAAGAATTTCCCTTCGTGGGATAAATACAGTGTATAAAAAAATAAAAATAAAAAAAATAAAAAGTAATAATGCACACTTCGAAGGCCATTAACCCACTTACGTAATGGTAAAGCAATACATATTAACCAGTTTTTAGTCCTTAATTCTTGTTTTTTTTCTGATTTGGATCGCTTCTCTCACAAAAAGCGGACTATTTGTTACCTATGTAACAATCAGCAACCATCAGTCAGGCAGGGAAGGCACCATTGTGAAATAAGGCAACAGCTGGGTGGCCGCAGGGCGGTGGCAGCCATATTGGATGATGTGTAAATGTCTCTGGATGGCAGCCGTCCACATCAACAGCCACGACCCGGTATCGCCCTACCCCTACATTTAGCCCTCCAAACGGACATTTATAGAAAAATAGTGTCTTTTAATTCGGACATCATTCCCACTTGATCACGTCATCAATATTCAGTGGCCATCCATGTCAGTGCATAGATGCTAATATCAGTTTCGGAACTTTAAAAAAGTTACGCTAGAACAAAAAGTTATTACTTATATTTACATGTGAACGTCTGTCCTTCAGAGCACACCCATGTTAAGAAATGTGTTTCTCTTCTGCGGCACAGCGCGACACGGACAACCGTCACAGCGGAGGGACACAGAGGTCTCCGTCGTGAGGGTTCCCCCTTTAGAAAGCTATTTCAGACACCCCTATACCTCCAAATGCCCCCACAATTGGAGGGATAGGGAGAAGCCAGGGGGGTTGGGGAAGGATTTGGATTTGGCCTAAATGTTTTGCTTTGGGAAAAATCCAAAAAATTAAAAATGTGAAAGTTCCTCAGTTTTAGAAAAGCTTTGCACCTTCAGAGTGTTTGTGACACAAAGCACAATGGTGTCCGTCCCACCCTGATCCGCTTTTTCCATTATACCGTCGAACCAGGGTGGACTTCATGAACTTATAAATTGACTGGAGCTGCAGGAACTGCTGAGTCCTTCTGCAGGAAAATTACTGTGACAGACAGAAAACTAATGGCTAGTTTGGGAATTCAACAAAAAAGAGATGGAACTCTCTTAAGTATAATGGGATAACAAGCGGAACAATTGGATCTCACTGAACAGCTCATAGGTCAATGTTCAAGAATGAAGCCTCCCCCCAATTTTTTGGTTTTTTTATTATTTCTATTGCCAGTAACAACAGTCTGTACAGTGGAGCAGTGGTTCAAGTCCCGGGTGGGGGACCTGAAACAGAACATCAATGGGAGACCTTTCTGTGTGGACTTTGCATGTCCTCCCCGTGGATGCGTGGGTTTTCTCCGGGGACTCCGGCTTCCTCCCAATTGTCCACAGTTGTGAATGTGAGCGTGCATGGGTGTGTGATTGTGGGCCTGCTGACTGATCCTGGATAGACTGGCGACTTTGTCCAGGATGTCCCCTGCCTTCGCCAACAAGTGGTTACAGGATGAACCTAACAACCCAATGACCAGAGGAAAAACAAGCGGATTAGAAAGATGGATGGATGGATGGATGAATGGATGGATGGAAGAATGGATGAATGAATGAATGGATAGATAGATGAAAGAATGGATGAATGAATGGATGAATGAATGGATAGATGAATGAATGAATAGTCTGTATTCGTCACTGAAAGAAACTGCGACTAAAAAAGGCTAGACCGGTTTCCTGATTATGAGTCTAGCATCTTTGCATATGCTGATAGATATTATAATGCCGTAAAGGTATTATCTAAAACCGTTTGTGATAAAAACGGTTACTATTCACGGTCACCGTGTAGAGGAAGCATAAATGTGAACAAATCATTAATTTTATTCTCTTAATGTGTCCTTTTTTTTCATTCTCATAAGTATTGTTGGATAAAAAAACCCTTTGTTAGGCACCAACAGGTTATTTTATGCGGCAGTTTCAGGAATCAATCTGGACTTACAAGCACTGAGTCTCAGCTTGTGTCCAATGTATTCTGACTGGATTGCATTGTGAAAACAAGCTGCCTCCAGGCAAAGTGGCAGCAACTAAATCTTCCAGCAAACATGGGCTGTGTTGCCAGCATGTGCTGGAAGCTGACAGCGTTCACAGGCCAGGTTACAGGTATCCTCATTACATATGTAAAAGAGCAGAAATTACATTTCCATTTAACAGAATTAGCCAAGGTGAAAACAAGAGTATTTCTTCCGTCTCACAGCGAGAATCCCCTTGTTTTAACTCTACACTATTAATTGAGTACTCTGTGTGTGGTTGCATGCTCTCTCCATGTTTTAGGCTTTCTCCACATCCTCCTATAAAAATATGCTTTCCTAAATTGTATTAGCCAAATGTAGGTGTTAGGGGTTTGTCTGCATGTGGTTCAGTAGCCGGACCAGAGAGAACGCCTGTCGGTGTGGACCCGCCTTCCCCCAACAGCGCCAGGTTGGCTCCAGCCTCCATGGAGCTAGGAACATTGATGGATGTTGCTTTGCTGTTTAGAAACTCAAAAACCGTTCTGTGGGCAGCGTGATGGTCGGCCATCTTCAAATGGTTTTATAGGTCAGACTGTTTCCATCTTAGGCTTTGAAGAAAGATTCAAAAGAGGACTTTCGGCTTCAGCAAATGTAAGCCACTCTTTTGAGGAGCACTGAACTCCCTGCTGTGTCATGCAACTGCTCTGCTGGTTGCCAGGGAACATGAAAACCATAGGAAAAATCTGCACACTGTCTTCAGACTGAACACACTTTTCTGTAAAAACTGGAAAATGACATAAAAATACCAATACATGCTCTGTAGTGTGTAGCAATTCTGTGTAGCTGCACTTTATGTGAGTAAATCCTGTAAAATGAAAAGCTAAGATTTAAAACATTCTTGATATGTGGTTTTACAACAAATGAGAAATTCTAACTCCTGACAAACCCTCATCTCTTCAATGAAAGTGTAAAAGTAGAATCCTAAATCATGTTTAGACACTGAAATTCTTGAGAATGTAAATGAATAAACTGGTGAAAGTCAAGACGTGTATTATAAGGAGATTTCCACCACAATAAATCCACCTTCCATCACACCGGCCACCTTTCTAGTTTTCCCTGTCAAGTATATTTGTAGACTATGGATGGATTTCTGGCTGGTAGAAGCCGTGGAGCCTCCGTTCATGCGGAGAAGATGCAAACTTCACATAGAAAGGCCCCAGCTAGGATTTGAACCAGGGCTCCTCGTGAGGCAAGAGTGCTAACTATGACAGTGCAGCCCTATGGTAACTGTTTTTTTTTGGGTATGATTTTGGATCCTGAGTGCAGCAGAGACGGCGAATGTTACATCTGACGGCTGTGTATTTCACAATGCTGCCATTCTTCACAGAATACAGCAGAGACTAAACAATTTAACCAGCTTTAATCTGTGTTTGTGTAGAGCGTTTTCAATTACTTTATTATTAGAATGCTTTAATTTTAACGATACATCAGAAAGAATTTGGACAGTCTAAAAGACAAACGTGTCCATCTTGATTAGTAAATTTGCCTTTAATGCTTCATTGGAACAAATAAACAGACTGTTTTTCATTTAGTTGTTTTGTGGTTTAGTTTAATCTGCCCAACATCTTATTGATTATTGTTCTCACTTTCATCTTTTTGATTCATCTCGTCCTGCTCCTTTCTGTCTGCCTCAGCTGTGATGAGTCTCGATTTCCGTGCTCCTCTGTCCAAGCATGGGCAGCAGATCGCCTTACCTGGTCTTTCTGGCCTTCCTCTTGTTTGTTACCTCATGTTTGGATCCTGCCACATCTGTCTGTCTGGTCCAGTGTTGATTGCATTTTCAGGGCCATGTCGCATGAGTTTGAAATAAAACCTTTGATTGGCGACCAACTCCTTCCAGTGAAGCACATTCGTCATGGTTAACCAGCAAGAAAATTGAATTAGTTCTGCTAAGTAGTGATCAAACTGCAAAATCCACAGGCTAATTAAAAGACATCCTTCTCTTTAATAAAAATAAAAAAACAGTGCAATATAGAATAGTATAATATGAGGTAATAGCAGCTATTTAAGATCAAATGTAGTGAATAATTACTGGTTTAAATGGGGACGACCTCTAAATAGTTAGCATTTAATTAAAGGCCCACTTTGGTGTTTATAACATGTTCTTGTGGCTTTTTTTTTAATGATAGAGGAGAAATATTGGGAAAATAATCTTAAAATTGCTATTTTTATTTATTAAAATTGTTGTGAATCAGCAGCAGACAAAAAAAATGCTGTTTGAAAAAAGATCTTTGTGATTTATAGAAAATATGCCAGGTGGGCCGCTAGCTCCTCGCTCTGTTCTATTCTGATGCCTCCACATATAGGCGACTAGGATCCATGTACGTCTATGTTTTCCTCGTCTGAGCTGGAATCTGGATCAAAACTGTCCGTTTGGACAGCTCCATTAGTTTTGTGGCAGGGTTCATGTTAGGTTAAGGGTGTGAGGGGCTATAAGGTCGCAGCAACTCCAGTCAAATTCCTGATGAACTCCACCTGCTCTGCAGAATCTATGTCCTCAAAAACAACAGATTTATTTTTATTGTGGGTTAAAAAAAACTGCATAATCATAACAAAAGAAACACAGAGAACGCTTTGGAATCAAAACATGAGCTGAGACAGACTAACCCTTGTGCTATCCTAGGCACTTTAGCATTGGGAGTGGGGTCATCTAGACCCACTAGACAGAGCTCTGAACCTTTTTTCTTCAATGATTTGGGATCTTCACTGGTGTCCATGGATTACATGAAATCTTTCCACCTTTATCCACCTTTGTCATGGTAGGGAGAACACGTCAATGCTCATCTTGACCGCATAGGATAACACAAGGGTTAACCATTTCATTTACCCTTTTAAGCTTTAGTCCTGACTGTTCATTGACACAAACCCAAAAAAAATAAATCAGGGATTCAAAGTTTTTGGAAGGCAGGACAACATAAAGGCTCCAGAAAAACTACATTTCCAGATTGTTAATATTAATCTCAGTTTTTCATTTCAAAACATAATCCCATTTTTGTGTCCTAATATTTTTCCTGAGCTTTATAAAAAAAATGTAGAGAAGGTTAAAAGGTTAAAAGAGGGTCAGAGGTCAGCTGTGACTTTCCAGAGGCAGCATCAACAGGAGACTTAAGTTTAGCTTAATTACAACCAACTAGGCTGTGCTCCACAAGCAGCTGACAAAGATGGACCGACCCAAAAACAGAATTTGTTCTACTGAGGTTTAACAAAAGTTACTAGACAGAACATCAGAGTGTTGGATGCTAGCTTAAAGAGCCAATGTTGGATAATCCATCCATCCATCCATCCATCCATCCATCCATCCATCCATCCATCCATCCATCCAACTATCCAACTATCCATCCATCCATCCATCCATCCAACTATCCATCCATCACACATGCATCTATGCATATTTTAGGCATATTTTCTTGTTACCCAGCTGACATTGGTAAAGGGAAACACTGCTCTTATTTAACAACTTATGAAAAAGATTTGTGAAAAGCTTTTCTCTGTAAAACAGATATTTATTCTTCACACTCAATCAATGCAACTTCCCCTTCAATTTTTCCAGAAGCAGACAGCAGAAGGATTTAACGAAATGCCATCACATGTTCCATTTCTCTACCAAACAGCAGGTTAAAAGAGGTGAAGTCTGTAATGATGACAGTAGGTCCAATAAAGAGCTGAATGCGATGCTGAGACCATCACTCTGAGAATCAACAAAACATGCAACTCATGATTTATTTTGTGAACTTTTATAGTTACCATATGACATTCTCTGAAAATAGAAAGCAATCAAATTCCTGCAGTAGTAATAAAAGATCAAACATCATTCTGCAAATCCTAATTAAAGGTTCACCTGGCTTCTCTCCTCATGATTAAGCACTGGGCGTCTCAGGTTAGAAAGTGATGCATGGCATATCAAGCTTCTTTAATTAGGTACTAGAAGTTTCTCATAAATGTGATTCTGAGACCTAAACTCATATTTGACTTTCACGGAGCGATCTTAACAGAAGGTTAAATGATGTACTGAAGACTGTGTTCTTTTTTCTTTGGATGGATCAAATTTAATTCCTGTTTCCTTCAGATCCTGTCCGCACAGAAAGAATAATTAACTTACAGTACTTCCATTTTATTTATTTAGGGACTCTGAAAGATGTTTTATTTTGAAAAATTGCTGATTCTCTGTTCCATCCGTCTATGTCACTCTTGACGCAGGCTAAGGCGCTCTCGGTCACGTGACAGGTTACCGCTAAAATAAAACCCAGGAGCTAACAAAATGAGTTAAAAACGTCTTTGGAAAGTTTCTTTGCCAAGGGGAAAAGGCCCAGCCAGGAGACAGAAGACGGAAGAGGAGCCTTTGACTCCCAAAAAAAGAAAGCTACATTTAATAAACAATACTTCATTTTTGCACTGTGGGTGTGAGAAGGGGAGAGGATGACGACACCTGTGTGATGTACAATGTTCCTCACAGAGGGCTTGGTAAAAGGAGGAAAGTGGAACAAACCACTGGACTAACTGGGAGAGGCAACTGTCAGGAGAACAGACTAGGACCTCGGTTTTGGCTTCATTTAGTTGGAGAAAATTATCATTCATCCAACTCTTGACTGAATCCAGACACCAGCGTAAAATCTGTATTTTAAAAACATCCTGGGGTTTAAAATACAAATAGAGCTGAATATCATCAGCTTAAAAATGATAAGAAATATCGTTAAAGGAACTTAAAATATGCTGCGATGGAGGCAGATATAAAATAAACAAAGGTCCCAAAACTGAGCCTTGTGGGACACCAGAAGTGAGTGATGAAGAAGAGGACTTAAACGTTGAAAAAACTAAAATGGAACCGGATACCCCAACCCAACTTTTAAGCCTGTCCAGGAGGACATAATGGTCAACATTGTCGAAAGCTGTGGTCAAGTCCAGTAACAGAAGCACAGAGCATTTCCCTACATCACTCTGCATCGGGATGTCATTAGTGACTCTGAGAAGGGCTGTGAAAGGCTCTGTGAAAACCTGACTGAAACTCATCTAAAATGCCATGAAGTGACCATGAGTATGAAAATGCCCTTTGAGGTCTTTTTTATCAGAAATTTGATTTTTCTATGATGGACACCTCATCAGACATCAGCCCTTACTTACAGGGGCTCTCACTGGAGAAAAAACAGACACTCTTTGAACAATTGGAATTGTTCAGCAGTTTACATAAATGAGACAATTTCAACAGATTCTGAAGCGAAGAAAAACGACTTTGCACCATGCAACACTTTATGATTTTAAAGTATAAAGTATGCAATAATTCATATATCAGTTCAGTGTCATGATTCATTGGCACAAAGCCACTTTTTTCACACCACAATCATCTGGTTTAAGGTGATTGCGTAAACACTTCACTACTGTAAAGCGTTGCTTCTAGCTCAAGCTGCTTTTCTGAATCAAGACAATCAACAAGTAGGATCAACTTAAGGATTCCAAGACCAGTCCATGTGGAACTCACACTTTCAATAATGCCTCATCTGTCATTTTCCAAATGTGCAACAACACGATTCAATCGCTGAGTCAAAGCCTCAGAAAGATCCAGGAAAACTGTTGCACAGTCCAATCCAATAAAGTCATGAATAACTTCAGGATAGTGGAGAGCATCGCCATCCTCTGAAAGTCCCAGAAGACACACAACCATATCAAATAGAAGTTCTTCAAGGGAACATCCTACCAGCAGTGGAGCGAGTAAGTTATCAGATTGAAACATGAGAGAGTGTGTTAGGTTTAGACATTAACCCTGACTTCTGAAACACAGGAGCGCTATCTCTCGGGATAATCCTCCTTCAGCTCAGAACTTACCTTCACTGAGCAGAGATTTTGCAACTTACAGTACGAGGATTTATCTCCTCCAGACAGCAGACGGCACTTGAGTCTGCCGTTATGGGCTGGCTTATGTAACGGGGACTCGAGGGAACAGAAGACTTTTCTAAAGTGAAACATCTCACCAGAGAAAACTGCTCCTCATTAAAAACGCAGCATTTTTTATATATTACAAATCCTCATTAATATAAATGATTCCCCTCTAGATGCAGTTGTTATTTTTCACACCTTACTGTTGCAGTTTCTGGATTTTTACCCCTCACGTTTTGTGTCAGCCGTTTCTGGGTTCTAACCTGATCAGCTGCTTTTTTTTAATTCTCCTCCATTCTCCCTGTGTAAGATCCTTGTGATTGGTTAGCTGGAACGCCTGCCGGGAGACTCTTTTTGTTGGTTTAAGTTAAGTTTAATGAAGCAGTAATCCATCATCCTTCTGCCTCCTGCCTTTAGTCCTCAGTTTTCCTTCCTGCACAACACCACCACCAATCATCACCCCTCAAACTTCACAATGTCACACAGCCAAGTCTTTACAATGCACAACTTTACAGAGAAAATGAAATGTGGATCATCCAAACCCTGTAGGGTGAGGGTTGTTCTGGAGGGTCATGGTGCACGCAGGGCTAAAACCTAAAGAGAGAACAGCATCTAATCAATTTCAGTACCAATGAATCTATGGGAGGAAGGAGGCTTTTCAGAAGGAAGAAGAACATGAAGAAGTGGGTGAAACAGGAATGTGTTTCTGGATGTCACATAAAGACCAACTAATGTCAACAGAGTAGAAGTAAACCCTTAAGCCGTATTAGGTTTAGGTTGACTCTTTCACAGAGTCACTCATAAGTTTTTCAGCCTAATTAAGGCTTCCTTTTTATTTATTTTGATTAATAATCTTTGCATGTACTTTTATGGATTTTACTCTTTAATTATTATTTTTTTTACTCCAGCATTGTCCTCAGGAGGATCCTCCACAAAGAGACCAGCCCTTTTTGTGGAACTGGGGTTGTTGCAGTGGAACAGACCCCCAAAATATTGTCTCCTCAAATTAACTTTGATTATAACCTTAATTCATTCTTGATGGCATTGACTCAACAAGGGACTGGCAACATTACTCAGAGAGTTTGGTCCATGTTGACATGACAGCATCACACAGTTGCTGCAGATTTGTTGGCTGCACATCCATGATACCCATCTCCCGTTCCACCACATCACAAAGGTTCTCTATTTGGTTGAGACCTGGTGACTGTGGAGGCCGTTTGAGTCCAATGAACTCATGGCTCCTTATCCTGCTGGAAGTCGTCATCAGAAGATGGTACACTGTGGTCAGAAATAAATAAAATAAATAAATCCAATCCATTATCGTTTTAAAAATTGAATCCGGAAAAAAACATCCCCCACACCATGACACAACCACCACCAGCCTAAACCATTGATACAAGGCTGGATGGGTCCAAGCATTCATGTTGTTGACTCCAAATTCTGACCCTACCATCTGAATGTGGCAGCAGAAATGAAGACTCATCAGACCAGACAACGTTTTTCCATCTTCCATGGTCCAGTTTTGGTGAGTCTCTGTGAATTGTAGCCTCCGTTTCCGGTTCTTAGCTGACAGCAGTGATACCCGCTGTGATCTTCTGCTGCTGTAGTCCATCTGCCTCCAGGTTGGATGTGTTGTTCTTTCAGAGATGCTCTTCTGCAGACCTCAGTTGGAACCAGTGGTTCTCTGAGTTCCTGTTGTCTTTCTATCAGCTGCATAGGCCATTCTCCTCTGACCTCTGGCATCAACAAATAAATAATAAAGTAACTGGTGAGCCTATGTTTCATCATGTTGGGTGCATTCAATGTATTTTATAATTTCTTTTTAAATTGTTTTTTGTCTGTAACACACTTTTTGCATTGCCATTATTAAATAAAGTTTAATATCATTTAATTTCTTTTTTTGATTTGATTATGAGACCTGAATGACTGTTTGCTCTTTTTTATTCTATGGTCACAATGTGGGTAAAAAGGAGGGAACTTAGATGATCCTTTATCCTGCAGGAGGCAAAAAGACACATTGGTCTGATGTCTTCCACCCCCACCCACCCCCCTCTCATCTGCAGTTTGAACAGGATGATGTTCAGCTTCTGCAATGTTTAACTTCAACTTGACTTTTTGTCAAAAAAAACATTCTTCACGACAATGCAAACACATTTAAATCCACTTCCTTCTGCCAGACCTCATTCCAGCTTCCCGAGAAAGAATGATCCCTGATCAAGGAAAGCCCCCAGCAGCCCCGCAGCAAAACCCACCAGCACCCTTTTCCCACCGCTGTCTGCGCCACGTTGCACCAATGTTCGCTTGCTTTGCTTTCTCTCATTGAAGTGCAACTTTGTGAAGGTCTCATTTAAATTTCTGTGAACTGCTCTCCCACCTGGGTTCCTCACCAGTTCAATATTTCAACCTTGGATTATATTTATGAGATGGAGGCACTTTGTTTGGAGGAATAATTATAAAACTTTGTTAAAAACTTTCTGCACGTGATCAATTCTGTTTAGCTGTTCCTTTGAGCTGCCGCTGGCATTTGTAGTTCGAAACGTACGTACAGTTCGAAATGTTAAAAAAGGGGACGGCTAAGGAAAATTAAAAACTTATTTTATATATTTTGCTATAAGGAAAAGGGAATCTGCATTTACCAGGTATTAGTTCCATGACATTTGGAAGAGTTTTCCCAGTGAATCACAGGTGTTAGTATGATTGCAGCTGAACATGTGAGGATTTCCTCCATTCAGTGAATGTGCCCACCATATGTGTTGCAGTGACCAGAAAAAGGTGATGTTTCAAATAAAAACCTTTTCACCTACAGCAAAGAGAATAAGTCAAGTAACATGATAAAAATGTTACATCAGATGACTTCAGGATTCCCAGCAGGTTCTGTTGTCCAGGAAATACCACTGAGCTGTCTGCACATGGTCGTATAACAAAGCTGCTGCGAGCTGCACACACGCACGCACGCACGCACGCACACGCACGCGCACGCACACGCACACACACACGCACACACAAACACACACGCACGCACACACACACACACACACACACACACGCACACGCACACACACACACACACACACCCTGCGCAAAGGGTGGGGCAAACACTGTGGGGCATTTGTTTCAGCCAGGGCGGGTCCTGCTGGACCTGGAACCAGGAAATCTTTGTCTACACTCATGGTCAGACCATCTAGATCATTTTTTTTTTTATTCTGGCTATCTTCTGCTTGAATCCAGATCTACAGAAATGATTTCGTTTTTTACACCATGAGACAAAGAAAACAGAAAAAGTAAATTCCTTTTATTTTTGGAATTTAAATAAATATCTTTACATAATAAACTTGCATATAAATTCTAAACAGGCTAAACAAAGCTGCAGCTGGCACTCCCACTATAAGGGTAAAACAAAATCATTGACTATATTCTCTGCTTTTAATTCAGTTCTTATATTCAAGATTTGAACTGTCTTAAAACCCTCCAAAACCAGGAAAGATTTAGATATAAAAGTAACATCAAATGTGATTTTTTTTCAGCTTCTTCAGTAAAAATGATGCTGCAGGAGCAACACTGCGGCTTTGACCCGAAGTGTTTGTATTTGCTAAATCATTAGACAATCCGCTCGTGTTTCCAGTCTAACCACAGAACGCCTGTTTCATATCTGAAAAGCAAAATCAGCATCAACTCCAGTTTAGAGCGCCGATAAATCAGCTCAGCGTTCTCGTGTTTCAACCACACGCTAATGATTTTTAGAAAATGTGCTTAAGACTCTGCAAACCAATTAATGGGTCAACCGTTACAAGATCCAACTCCGCTTTTGATTAAACCCTGATTTTAATTCAAAGGACGGGGCCGTGTTATGTGACGGTGCCGTTCACGATTAACGCTTTGTCTGCTGATGGCAGAGAGGCTCTTTAAAACCTTATCAGGGTGAAATGGAGTCGAGCAAGAGGACAAACAGAGCAGCCATCACGCCAAAGTCAATGTTAAGTTTTATCTGCCAAGGTCATCCAGCTCCGAAGCTTCTACTCATCTTTCATGAGCATTTTGACAAGCGGCTATAATTACAGAACAAGCGTTAAAGTTTAATTTGATGGAAATGAATACACCCTGACATGACTCCTGTTGAATTAGTTTTATTTCCCATTAATTGAAACAACCTTTTTTGTGTGTGTGTTTTGTCATAAAAACACAAAATTACAAACTGTGAACTAAGAACTGTGACTGAAAAATCAATCCTCCTAAAAAAATAAGCAGAAAACCAGGCGTCAACAGAATTAATTAAGTTGTTTTGTTGTGCCCGCTGAGTTCAATACGCTGATCCAGCTCTCCTGCAGCTGTCAACACCCGGGGATTATTTAGCCGCTCGGCCGACGGGATGAATGAAAAGGCTTTAACTGACGGGAAGAATGAAAACGGATGACACCATGCGGCACAGACGAGCGTGGGCTCCGTCCAGACATACAAGCAAAACAATACCTCACTTTCAAAAACTTTAAATTGCATTCAATGGCTTGTTCCATCATGTCATCTAAAGTCTCACCGGGTTGCAACAGTTGGCAGCAAATGACAGGCATTATTTGGGATTAGGCTTCACCAGGTGTTTGAAATGACTGAGGGTTGTTGATTAGCTTAGGTTCTCACTTTGGTCTCATTGAAGGTTTGCTCATTTTAGAAAATCTACAGCAAAAGTTTTATCTTATTAAGATCACAGATTTTTCCTGATTTAGTATTCAAAAGTCTTACAAATGTTCCATCTGACATAGTTTGCAACACATTTGACCTTCAAAAGTCGCAAGAAACGTTAATCAGGATATTCATTTGGTTTGGTAAATGCAGCACCCCTTTATTCATGCAGCTCTTATAGCAATAAATGAATGTGAATGCAAAAAGGAGAAAATACTTTTTTTTGTTTTACTAATAATTGTAATTGTTTTTTTTTTCTGTATTTTCTTTCAATTCCGGTCTTCAGCCAAAGGTCACGGCACAGTGATGCAACCTCAAACACAACTCAGAGGTTTTAATGCACAAACTCAATGCAAAACACTTGCATACTCAGAATATCAGATACTTGCTTAGTCGTGAATCTGTTCAGTGAAATAGATCACATCCTCACATGAAGTTATCTTATATTTCTCATGTAGATTGACTAAAAAAATGTTTTGACACCTGCCTCTCACATTTTATCTTTTAATTTACTTGAAGTTCCAGCATCAAAAGAGCAAAACTTCACTTCTCAAGTCAAAGCTGAGATAGCTGTGGAAAAGTTTAAGGCATTTTAGAAACTATAAGCAGAAAAATAAAACATGTTCCACAACATGCAGAGTTCAGGAGCCAAACCCATCCTTCCGTTTTCAAAACCCACTATCCCTCATGGGGTCAAGGGGTCGTTGGAGCCAATCCGAGCCCCTGATGGGGGAAGGTGGAGTTCACACCCGATGCCTAACCACGCCATCACAGGGCCACACAGACACACTCGAACACACTCTTTGAAATTCACCAATTAACCTGTGAAGCAGGTTTTTGGGCTGTGGGAGGAATCTTAAGTGGAAACCCCACAAATGCACAAGAAACCCAGCTGGGATTTGAACCAGGGCCTTCTTTCAGTTCTCCTCATTCATAGGTATCAAAGTAATTGCTACAAATTTTTTTTACAAATTCAAGATTTATTGTTTAGAACTTAAACAGAGAAAGAAAATGTTCCAAATACTTATTTGTGTGGTGCATTCTTGAATGCACCACACAAGCCCACTGTGAGATGTGAGGTTCAAACAATCAGTTTGTACATATAGAAGCTGTTATCGGACAGAGAAAACTCAATGAAGCAGTGGTGGAGTTTCATACTTAGTAACAAATCTATTCAAGTGAAAGGAAAAGGTATGGTACTGGAATACTACTCACAAAGTTTCTACAGTAAATCTTTTTTCTCTTTGGGCTTTTCCCATCAGGGGTCGCCACAGCGAATCATCCTTTTCCACCACACTTTATCATGGACATCTTCTACCCTAACATTAGCCAACTTCATGTCCTCTGTTAAGACATCCATATATCTCCTCTTTGGCCGTCCTCTTGCCCTCCTGCCAGGCAGCTCCATCTCCAACATCCTTCTACCAATATATCCACTATCCCTCCTCTGAACATGTCCAAACCATGTCAGTCTGGCTTCTCTGACTTTGTCGCTAACACAGGCAACATGAGCCGTCCCTCTGATGTACTCGTTCCTTATCCTGTCCAACCTGGTCACTCCTAAGGAGAACCTCAACATCTTCATCTCCCCTACCTCCATATCAGCCTCTTGTCTGTGTCTCACTGCGACCGTCTCTAACCCATAGAGCAGAGCTGGTCTCACCACTGTCTTGTACACCTTTCCTTTGAGTCTTGCTGACACTCTTCTGTCACACAACACTCCTGACACTTTCCTCCACCCGCTCCAACCTGCCTGCACTCGCCTCTTCACCTCTTTTCCACACTCCCCATCACACTGTTTAAGTACCCAAGTACTTAAACTCCTGCACTTTCTTCACCTCAGCCCCCTGTAACGTAACGCTTCTACCTTGATCCCTGTCGTTCAGACACATGTATTCTGTCTTACTACGACTGACCTTCATGCCTCTTCTTTCCAGAGCAAACCTCCACCTCTCTAGCTGTTCCTCGACCTGCTCTCTACTCTCACTGCAAATTACAATGTCATCTGCAAACATCATTGTCCAGGGAGATTCCTGTCTTACCTCGTCTGTCAGCCTGTCCATCAGCATAGCAAACAAAAAGGGACTTAAAGCTGATCCTTGGTGTAGTCCCACCTCCACCTTGAACTCCTCTGTCTGACCTACAGCACATCTCACCACCGTCATACTTCTCTCATACATGTCCTGAACTACTCTGACGTACTTCTCTGCCACTCCAGACGACCTCATACAGTACCACAGCTCCTCCCTCGGTACCCTGTCATACGCCTTCTCTAAATCTACGAACACACAATGCAGCTCCTTCTGACCATCTCTGTACTTTTCCAACAACATTCTCAAAGCAAATATGGCATCAGTGGTGCTCTTATGGGGCATGAAACCGTACTGCTGCTCACAAATCTCCACCTTCTTCCTAAGCCTGGCTTCCACAACTCTTTCCCACAGCTTCATTGTGTGGCTCATCAACTTTATTCCTCTATAGTTGCTGCAGTTCTGCGTGTCACCCTTGTTCTTAAAGATCGGGACCAGAACGCTTCTCCTCCATTCCTCAGGCATCTTCTCACTCTCTAAAATCCTATTGAACAACCTTGTTAGAAATTCCACTGCTGTCTCTCCTAGGCACTTCCATGCCTCCACAGGTACGTCATCAGGACCAACAGCCTTTCTGCTCTTCATCCTTTTCAGAGCCTTCCTAACCTCATCCTTTCCAATCTCTGCTACTTCCTGCTCCACAACAAACACATCTTCCTCCCTTCTTTCCCTGTCATTTTCTTCGTTCATCAGCTCCTCAAAATACTCCTTCCATCTTTTCTGTACACTCTCCTGGGTTGTTAGCACCTTTCCATCTTTGTCCTTAATCACCCTTATCTGTTGCACGTCCTTCCCATCTCTGTCTCTCTGTCTGGCTAGCCTGTACAAGTCCTTCTCTCCTTCCTTTGTGTCTAACCTGTCATATAGCTCATCGTAAGCTTTCTGTTTGGCCTTTGCCACCTCTCTCTTCACTCTACGCTTTGCTTCCTTGTACTCCTGTCTACCTTCCTCAGTCCTTTCTACATCCCACTTCCTTTTAGCCAACCTCTTCCTCTGGACGCATTCCTGTACTTCCTCATTCCACCACCAAGTGTCTTTACCGTCTTTCCTCTTTCCAGATGACACACCTAGCACCTTCCTACCTGTTTCCCTGATAATTTCTGCTGTAGTTTCCCAGTCATCTGGAAGCTCATCCTGACCACCCAGGACCTGTCTCAACTTCTGCCTAAATTCCTCACAAGTTTCTTCATTCTGTAACTTCCACCACTTGGTCTTCTTTTCTGTTTTCCCTCTCTTCTTCTTCCTGACCTCCAGAGTCATCTTACACACCACCATGCGGTGCTGTCTGGCTACACTCTCTCCCACCAACACTTTGCAGTCATTAACCTCTCTCAAATGACCTCGTCTACATAGGATGTAGTCCACCTGAGAACTCCTACCTCCACTTCTGTATGTCACTCTATGTTCCTCTTTCTTCTGGAAGTAAGTGTTGACTACAGCCATTTCCATCCTCTTCGCAAAGTCCACCACCATCTGTCCCTCCAGATTCCTTTCCTTCACACCAAACCTGCCCATCACCTCCTCATCACCTCTGTTGCCCTCACCAACATGCCCATTAAGGTCTGCTCCAATAACAACTCTCTCTCCTCTGGGAAAACTCTCTATGACCTCATCCAACTCACTCCAGAATCTCTCCTTCACTTCTAACTCACAGCCAACCTGTGGCGCGTACCCACTGACTACATTCACCATCACCCCTTCAATTTCTAACTTTAGGCTCATCGTCCTGTCTGAGATTCTTTTCACCTCTAGAACACTGTTTACAAACTGCCCCTTCAGAATCACTCCTACCCCGTTTCTCTTCCTATCAACACCATGATAGAACAGTTTGTATCCTCCTCCAATACTACGTGCCTTGCTGCCCTTCCACCTTGTCTCCTGCACACACAGTACATCTACCTTCCTTCTCTCCATCATGTCTGCCAGCTCTCTGCCTTTCCCTGTCATTGTGCCAACGTTAAGAGTCCCTATTCTCAAACCTATGTTCTTGCCTTTTCCCTTCTCTCTCTGGCCACGGACCCTTCTGCCTCCCCTCTTTCTTCGACCAACAGTAGTCAAATTTCCACCGACACCCTGTAGGTTAACAGCATCGGTGGCGGTCGTTGTTAACCCGGGCCTCGACCGATCCGGTATGTCTAAAGTGTTGTGAATGATTCGCATGGTTATTTTGGCAATTTTTACGCCGGATGCCCTTCCTGACGCAACCCTCTCTATTTATCCGGGCTTGGGACCGGCACAGAAGTAACTGGCTTGCAACCCCTGTGGCTAGATTACAAAGTTTCTACAGTAAATGTATCAGAGTAATTGCCATTTACTAAACATTTTACTCTGCTGTATTTAAAAATGATGTGGTTTTAGCTCTCTTAAGACATATATTCATAGATAGGACAGTACATAGGTCCCTCGCTACATCATGGTTCACCTCTCACAGTCTGGGTGTTTTGCAGACTCTTTTCAACATGAATTTATTTTACTATTATTATTTTTTGCAACCTCCTTGATTGACTGTAGACCTTGTCTGTGATGTGTCTCCTGTACAGAATGCGTTCAGTTTTTCACATTTACATAAATATTCGATTGCAAGCAGATTTTTGCTTTCATTCTATAAAGTTACTTATTTTTCTACGAAGGTCTGAGTTCAAACAAGAGAGAAAAATGTAAAAAAGTTCATGTCGGGCTGTGTGTAGTGAGGAGTTTTACAGCCTTGAAACATCTGTAATTCCATTTTGTGGATTTCACCTGTCGTGGGTTATTTTTGGAATGTATCCCCTGTTAGACAAGGGGACACTGTAATATTTAGCCTTTGTCACTGAAAAGTGAAAATGGACTCTAGTTTCTTCAGTTTTGGGTTTCCAACAACAACCACTGCAGTTAGTCTTGCCATCATATTGGATGTCATGTATGGTAACCCAACCTCCCCAACAACAAAGCATGAAGAAGGACCTGCAGAATTATGGATAAAAATCAGAAAGAAACTCTGTTTTTCTTGACAGACAGCTAAATTTGTAGAAAGTGGACGAAGACGTTTGCTGGTTTTTATAAAATTTGTAGGTCTCAAAGAAGAAGAAGAAGAAGAAAAAAAAAGCTGTGACGAAGGCTAACCAGACTTAGGGAACATTCTTTCCTTCCCTCCAAAAACATATATTTGTGATTGGCGCACAAGGACCTGTCAGGTCAGGGCCAGGTTTATTAAAAGCTCCAGATTACCATGGTAACCTCACACAGCTTGAATGGATTGGTTTAGTGGGGTACCGGTCTTTATGTAAAAGAACAACCATGAGTGGGCACTGAAGTTTGTTTTGCTTTTAAGGTTAGGACAATAAACATATTTTTATGGGGCCGAGTTGTTTTGCTTAACCACTAAGCGTTGTGTGTTGTGTCACAAATTTTAAATATTTTTAGGAGATTGGATATTCAACATTGGTGAGAATATTTTTTTTTTAAATGACACTTTTCTCTTGATTAATTAAAAAAAAGATAGATTAAAGGCAAATAGATGTTTACCTTTCAAAATAAGAATAACCAACAATTTTACCGCTTTTTGAGAAATAATCTTGGAGGTTTTTTCTTGTAAAGGATAGAAGCTATATTTTATGTTCCTGAAAAATAATTTGCGTTTGCTGGTAATTCTGACAGGATAATACCACATCTATGGGTTCCTCACAGGCCTTTCGTCTTTATTCTTGCTCTCATGGATCCCGTGTTTTGATTCTTCCGCTGCGGCACGGCAGCTGATCAAAGGCTGAACTAAAACAAGCACTGTGGATAGACAGCGATCTGCAATCGGAAAATGATTCATATGGGAGGATTTCTCAGGGAGGAATATAAATCCATCAGCTTTCCTCCTCACTGTCTCTCCATTCTTAGCCCCTCTGGGTCAAACACACAAGAAAAAGGTTATTTTAGCAGGTCTACTCAGAGGCAGCCGTTCAATTTTACAAAACTTTATTGCCATGTTTGCCTTTTTTCTGCATTAAGTGCATGAGACCAACCCTCATCCATTACTGTGGTTATATTCTTTATTTAAGAGTTGCTTAAAGATACAAACTGTTCCTTTCACTAACTAAACAACAGAGAATAAAGTGATGTAAACTCAGAGCAACCACCAAAAAAACAAAGCGTTTTATCAGCTGGTAACCTATTTACTTGCAGCTCTGTCAGCAGTTGGGGGTAGAAGCACTTGTGCTGACAAAGACAGAGCACTCCAGCGTGGAGAGCAGCTTGTCAGAGAAGCACAGAGGAGGGGATTCTTTTTCTCCCTCTTTTTTCAAAGCCAGGACGACTCAATCTCCTGAAATTATTGTAAAAGCACAGACGACACACTTTGTTGGAACAGATTTTGCTTTCCCCTTGATCTGAATTTGCAGTGAATTTCTCTCCGAAGGGAGATTTATATAGAGAGTCTAAGGATCCGGTTCTGGAGTGATGGAGCAACAATGCCGTGTCACACGGGCTTGATCCATTTTGCTTTGTGCAAAACAAGAAGTCAGGAGCGGAGTCCGTTCATTTTACCCATATCTTTCTTTGTCTGACCTTTTAACAGGCATGCACGGTGCAAGATGCAAGGACACACCAATGTGTGTCCAGCCACACCAATGGGTGCATTCAACAACTCCCACCTCCATTCATCGTAAGATCTAGCTGCTTGCTTTAGTCCTGACTGACAACTTTCTCTATACCCGTGTGATTCTGCAACAACGGAAAGGAATGATTCAATTTAAGAAAAAGCACGGCGTTAAGATTATTTTTAGATCGGATGTTTGTATAAAAATGGTTCTGTTAATCTTTGTCTTTGAAATTGTGTTGGAAGGTTCATCCGAGTCCCGATTGAAGAT
The DNA here is from genome assembly GCA_037389245.1 of Oryzias sinensis. Taxonomy (NCBI): domain Eukaryota; kingdom Metazoa; phylum Chordata; class Actinopteri; order Beloniformes; family Adrianichthyidae; genus Oryzias; species Oryzias sinensis. The sequence goes on along the minus strand of CM074501.1, from coordinate 13,142,885 downwards.
ACATTTAAATGAGGCAAACTGAAGGCATTCTTTACAGGAGACACCGCACAGAAGAGATTGATTGACAGAGGTTTACAGCCAATCAGGATGCAGAACAAAAAAATATATAAATATGTTCATTTCTGTCAAATATATGCACGTTTGTTACAATTTCTGGATCCACTGGCCAGACGTTATAAAGACGGAGCAATGCAACTGTAGGAGAACGGTCTGTTCTGAGAACAATAACTGTTCTTGTTCAGAAACGGATTCTCTTAAAATGTAACAAGAAAAATCTAAAATTGTTGTGATTTTCAGGAGCACTTGTTTCAATGGTTCTTCCATCTCGCATCGTAACTCTGAAACAGTGTGGCCCTTCATCCACCCAACAGTTGACTTCATCAGTTCAGCATGGATAGGCCTTTGAAAGCTTTTGGCAGAAACATTTAAACTGATACTGATTCCACCAAAAGAAGCACAAGCTTCAGCTCCAGCTGACGCCAAAGAAAACATCCTGCCATTTAGCCCGATGGGGTGTAATTGCAAACAGACCTTCGGGGGTCCCATTAGACCTGGATCTGTCACAAAACAGAACCACTAAGCACAATATGAGAGAAATATCTAAAGATTCACCAAATACTAGTCCAAAGATGTCGCTGTTGTCAGGTTTGGCAATATTTTCATGTTGGGATCAATTGGAACATTTAAAGCCTTTTCAGTGGTGATATGTCATTCATTTTATACTACAAACCTTTTTAATGAAGGAATCCCAGACTTGATGTTTGAGAAGCTCAATGAGCGTCATGTGTTTCTTTTTCAAATCTATATTTAATCCTCTTATGATCAATTCAAACTGAGGGAGATTTGTCCCGAGCTGAACATTTCTGGACTAAAATAACATATGTGAAAGGCCTGTTCTGTTTGAAAGACACTTCAGAGCAGCCCATTTCTGTGGAAGCTCAAACTTCTGCAGGAATGTTTTCATGGGATTTAGGATCTGAGTGCCATGAATCTTCTGCCTGGGACCTCTCCAGAGACGAGTTGCTGGCTTTTATGATAATCTCAGTCAGCGCCCTGCCAGTCAGAAAGAAGGACACAAGGTTAAAATGAGAAATCTATTGAACATGAATCTTTAGGGCCGTTGAGGAAATGTGTCAAAGTTTGTCAAGGTTGCCCTGACAGCTGCAACATGCACATTTAAATTAGACTAAGCAGTGTGCCAGTTTGCTGTTGACGTGTTTTAGTTAATGAAACCTGCTGCTGAGCGTCCGATGCTTTTAACCGGATCAACAGTTGTTAGTTAGTGTTGAACTCATGGTGGAGTATGGATACTATCAATTTGGGCAGCCAGACCTTAACTTGTAGAAAAGGTAGGGAATGTCATTTTATTTTGCTTCTAAAAAGGAAAAACTAAAGAAAAACAAAGTACTGCTCAAGTAAAACTCAAACTTAAAATACAGTAAAAGAGTCAAATATTTGGTCAATACGTAAAAAAGGAAATCCCCTAATAATTTAGCTATACGACATGAACAAACATTAGGAATGTGTTTCTAAGTCTTTATAGGGCATTTGTGAGACTTTATTAGCATTTATGGATTTTCTGATGGTGTTGATATGGTGTTTATTAAGACATTTGTTAGCATTTGTATAGGTCTTATGAGACATTAAGTAGACATTTATTTGGATTTGTAGATGCTTCACATGTCTGACAAATCAGCAGATGGCACTTTTACATGATATGCGGTGGGCACGGAGGTTTTTAAAGTAAAGTTCAAATTAAACAGCGACTTGACAATTGTTTGACATTTGTCACTGGTCGCCCGAGCACATTTGGAGGTCGCGGGGTGGCAGTCCAACTGCAGTCCAGTGCTATGAAGGCAGGAGCGCCATTATTGACTGATGGGAGGGTCTCCAAGCTCCCCGTGCTGCTGTCAGAGATTGTACGATAGCAGCACGGGAAATTAATGCTCTTTATCCAATGAAGACTCCTGCTGTAGTTGGACCGCTTAGATCTTTGTTTTCCTCACCCTTGTTGGGTTTCTTGGTCTTAAAATTGGTAAATTCACAAGATTTTTATAAGCTACTGGGTGGCTGGCAGCCAGTGTCACATGATATGGATGGTCCATCATCCAATCAGAGCCGGGCGCTGAGGCGGCTGCCACCGCCCTGTGGCTGCCCAGCTGTAGCCTGATTTCCTAAGAACGTCATGCCCGGCTGACTGACTGACACCTGACTGCTGCCGTCTACATTCATGACCACGCCAACAACTTTCCAAAATTCAGTAGGCGGCAGGAAATCTGGAAGATTCTGCAGATGCCACTTCATCGCGTGGTGGCAGTTGTTTTTGTGGTTGCTGTAAAGGTCTTAAAGGACTGGAGGAAGTTTATCACGCCCCCTGATAATCAAACCCTGATTTCCCCATGTGCCAAAACTCTCGATTTGTGTCTACAAAGGGGAAGCATCCACCTCCCTTATTTGTCTTATTTTTCCAAGATTTATGAACACCTTTTTTATAATGAGTTGTTTGGTCGTTCAAGTTGGGTTTCCGCTTTTGTAACGATCACGCCAGCGTGATTCTGTTTCAGTCAACAGACCCATAAATTCTTGGTTGTAGTGTTTTTGTGTCAGATTCCCAGAGTTTTTAATATCTATATTTTTTTCCAGTCTTTAGTTTCCTGCTGTTGGGTCCTAACCTTTTCACAACAGCAAGATAACAAGCTTCTGTGTAAACAGAAATGTGGAAACAGTTTCTCTGAAGCTTTATTTTTGGTTTTAGTCATTGTTCTTGGGGCTTACAAATAAAAATCAGTTTGGTCAAGGTTAAAACCCAATAAAACTTCACTTAATTTAAGTATCTAAAGTTCCAAACACAAAAACAAGAAGAAAAATCTCACGAAACTCCTGTGTATCTCGGTCAAACCGTAGACATTTTTCTCAGATGCCCCCCTGGAATGCAGCTCTTTGCTATTTGAATGTCTTTCTGATTTTTTCTGGATTGTGCTGAAGGCACTCTGTCGCTATGGCATCGTCCCTGGCTCACTTGCTTTCAGGTCTTGGTATTTTCAAGTCTGTTCCTGCTTCTCTGTGGTGCTTTTACCGACCACCAAACCCTGACCTTTCCAAAAATGACAGTAAAAATGAAATAAAATAAGCCTGAAAGTTAATGGAACACGTTTTTTCATGATCTCTGCAACACTCAGAAGCTAGTCTGTCCTTCCCAAATAATTCACTATTTTTCAATTAAATTAGCTGCATTTATTCCCAAACCAATACAATAATCTAAAGAAACTATTATTATTAATTCTAAGAAATAGAGTCGTGGGACAATTTTAATGTTCACAAAAACAAATGTTTAAAAGTTTTGTCCACAGCTGATCCAGATGTTTTATGTTTTTATATTCCTGTGAAAAGAGGTGATTTTTTTTAATATTTATATTTAAGGTCAAATATAAAAAAAGGTTGGGGTGTGTTTTATAGCTGTGATGCTGCTGATGTTTTACATAAAACTGGTATCTGTGGAGTCCTTTAAGTTCAGCCTGAAATGAGCTTTCAGTTTATCTTAATTTCCACACAATGACAAATTATGCAGAAGTAGGTCAGTATTTCAAAATGATGATTTTTTTTTCTTTTTCTTTCTTCCTCCTCCTTCAAAAGAAAATGGAGCAAAAGATGTGGTTTTGTCAGCTGACACTTCCTCCCTGACGCATTTACATGACAAAGCTCATTACACAAGCAGGATCTGTGCAGCACTTCTGATGTAAAAATGAAAAATAGGACATCAGTCGCATTTCTGTCACATCTTTTGACTCCAAAGTCGAACAAAAAACAGAACTGTGAAACTAAACTGGAGGCTTTTCCATCATCTCCAGACAAAAAAAGTTATAACGCTCTTTTAAAAAACACCAACATTTCTGAAATCCAGAAATGCCAATGAATTCTATTCAACTGCAAAAACCTTTAACCTGCTGTGAGGAACTGGATTTCCCCTCTGTGAATTATCTTGTGTCATCTGGGTAAAAGTGAAATCCTGGGAGGCTCTGATCTTTGCTCTCTGCTTTCGCTGAGCTCATTTTCAGAAACAACAAAAGCTCCGACGGCAGCGGTGCCTGATTTCAGCTTTGATGGTGTAAGAGCAAGATGAAATTTCAAACAAATATACTCAGCGACTGGAATGAAATGCAAATGTTGCCAGACTGCATCAAAGCACAAATGAGTGCATCTTTAACACCAGTCAAAAACACAAAAAACAACTTCTATCACCTCTTTGTTAAATTAAACTTATTTTCCAGACCTGCATTTATCTGGGGAGAACAGAGAATTATTTCATCACAGGAAGACCCAGGCCGTCATGCTGTCCCAGCCTCACGCCTACAGTTAAAAATGCAGTCTTTTAACTGGCAGCTGGAAACAAGTCTGCACATGCATGAAAATAACGTGCAATCTCCAAACACACTATGCTTTCCTCTAGACCTACTTTAGCTTTTTATGTAGATTAAAAACAACTTTATATATAACAATTCCTGTAAAGGAAACGTCTTTAATGGTGAGGAGGCTATGTAATTACTAAAAGTATCACTTGTTAAAGTCTGGGAGGCTCCTTTCTTCAAGATGGGAAACTTTTCATTTAATTTTTTACCCTGCAATATAAAACTGACGAGAGCAGCTCCTTCAAGCAGGAACTAAGATTCCAGTCATTAAGAAAAACCTTTATTGATTTCTCAATCTTCTGCAAATCATTGCCCTGCAGCTAAATCTTCTAACGGAAAATTCCCACGTAGCGTACCGATTCGCTTCTGCACAAGACTCCTGGCAACAGCACATGAAAATGACTGTCTTTTTAGCCCCCAAAGGAAGAAACATTAGGTGCAACTAAGGTAATAAATATCAGCAGACGAAAAAGAAATGAATGCTTTTGATAATAGCGCAGGCTTCTCTGCAGTCTCCAGTGCATTGTGAAATGATGGTAGGATATGAGAGTTTGCCTCTTAGTGTTGATGATGCTTCTCTTCTGTGAACTAGTTCCCCGTTCAGTCAGACACAAAAGTAAAAAAGAAAAACGTCTTTTTTTTAAAAAGGCTTTGATGTGTTTCACAGCCACATCTGGGATCTCACATGTGCCTATAAAACCCTGTTTTTCCTGCTTTTAACAAGGCAGTGAAGAAGAAAAAAATGCAAGTAACATCTTAAGAAGGTGAATCCCAGTCTTCGAAAGGACATCGATGCAGGACCTCTGCGGGAATTGGGGAGAGCTTCAAACAAGGCGTCAATTTCAACACGCTTTGTTTGGCTCCTCTGACCTGAGCGCAATCTGACTGACATGGGAAATCAGGCGTTGTGATTATTGTCAAAATACTTTTTTCCTCTTCTTGTTCTTCTTCTTTCAAAGCCCAGTGTTAGCATCATGACCATAATAAAAGTTTTTGTAGTGGAAGTGATGTTGTTGGAAATCCTGCCGGTGCTTTTTTTAAAAATGTCTGAATGTCAGCATTAAGCTGTGGTCCACATTTAAAGGCATGAAAACAAACAAAATCTTCATGACATTTCATAAATAAATGCATGAACCACCACTGCAATGAGAGAGAAGACTCTTGGTTTAATCAAACAAGACCCAACAATCGGTTAATATGTTTGAATCCTACAGATTCCCTCCCTGCAGTAAATTAGAATAGGAAGCTACAGAAGATAATGACTAAACTAAACCCTTCTATGCTGATCTGGCGGTAGCCAACATTGTGCATTTGTGCTACAAAAAGATCCAGTCCGAGTGTTTGAACGCAAACGTCTTTGAGCAGTCATTTGAAGAGTCAAATAATAGTCCCATTAGCCTCCGCCTTTCAGGACTCCGTTCTGTTTTTCAAGACTCTGATGAAGGTCAATTCTAAATGAATCCAGCTCCCCGTTTGAGATGGAGACTCGCAGCTTAGCTGCAGCTCTGGGAACTGGCTCACATAAAAGACGAAGCCCTCAGTGCAGCCGGCTGAGAAAGACACCCGACACAATAAAGTGGCTGTGCTAATTAGAAGAAAATCCAACCTCGAACGGCGATTCAAAAAAAACAAAGAGACGGCTTATGTTGCAAATCAGGTATCGTCTAAAATACTATTTGAGTTAAAGATTCAACCTCTCAGAAGCTCCGTGATTCTAAAACAACATCCAAAATGAACTTTAGTGCGTGTAGGGATTCTTCAGCAAAAACATCAGATATCCTTCTTCACACAAACCAAATGCAACTGTTGCAAATACAATCAGGAGTTTACATTATTCACTGTATATAAGAAATTATAAATAGCCACCTGGATGTACTTAAGCAAATAGGCAGAGGCAATAATAAATATCTTTTCCAACAAGTTACTGAACCATGGCGACGCAGTGGGGAGATTCTTATTTCGTTAACCGCCGTGTCTGAAGATACATCCCGCAGTCGCAGAAGAAAAAATAAAGCGAGGTCAAATTATCCATCTCAATTTATCTCCTGAAAAGTCAAAGCGAAGGCACAGCTCAGGCTGCACAGGCAGGTTAAATTACAGGACAACATTTGAGGAAACACAGAAAGGTTAGGGAGAGTCCGTAAAGAAGGATTTAAGAGAAGGAGACAAATGAGCTCAGGAAGAAAAATAGTCACTCAGGTAAAGAAATAATGAGTGCAACGATCAAATATAATCATGCCGCCCATCCGATGGCAAGTAAAAAAAAGAAAGAATTAAACTCTAAAAAAAATGTTCAAGGATGTAAAAACAAACACTTTCACTAAATGAACTCTCCGTGATCAGTGGATCATGGAGATCAATATTTTTATCATTTGCTGCTCAGTTGCTGTGACAACCTCTAACAGAAGCAGCAAATGCAGATGTATTCTGAGGGTAAAAGTCCGTTGGTCTGGAACAAGCCTGCTTAATTTGGTCCGGATCGAGTCCTGAACCTTGCATTTGGTCTGTATTCAGACTGCAGTCAAGCTGTTCCGGACCAAAGCTTGCACACAGAACCACACGACCAAAGATCTCTTCACTTGTTGGTCAGGAGTTACGAGGGCGGGGCGAAGCAAATAGAGGCAGAAGTTATGGAAGTCCTTGTCATGATAGTTCACGTATTCAGGCTTTAGATTTCGCTGATCAATTTTTTACGTCTGTTTACATCAAGCTCAACGTTTTTACCCTTTTTTTTGGTGCACTCCTGTCATACAGCAGAAGACGGCTTAGAAGGTACGCTGGTAATGTTTATGACAGTTAGTTTGTAGATTATTAAAAAAAAATAATTAACTGTTTGAATGTTGTTAAATAAATAAAAGATATTTGCAGTGCATTTCTTTGGTCGAAAACCATATTTTTTAAATGTTTGGAATATTTCTAGATGATTAGATTTTTATTATTGTTCCACCTATTTCACCTGAATTTGGATATTTCTCCTTTCATTGTAATTATACTGTAAATATATTTGTGTCCAGTTGAAAGAACAAACTTTGATACAGACAAGATGCAATATACCCCCCCCCCCCCTCCCCCCAGATTTCTATTAAAAAATGTTGAGATGGTTGGTGTATTACAACACTTTCCTTGCAGGCGTACTGGAGTAAAGATGATTGTCGTGTTTAAGTTTGAGACTTCCTTTTTGTTTCCAAATTGATTTTCTTCTCCAGTACAGAAACAACTTCCACGCCATCTTAGCTCTGCAAGGATGTCAAATCCTCACCCTTGGTGTCCCGGTTCCAATCCCTCCGAACATGAGCTCTTTCAAGTGAAATTAATCAATCTCTTTATCACTTGGGCAGTGTCATTACCCAACCACAGAGTGAGAAATGAAAGTGCTAATCACACAGCAAGCGGGGCCTTTGTGTGGGGAGCCCAAGTTTTCTTCTTCAAACTGCTTTGCAAATGCATTTTCAAGTGAACCTGTGAAGCGAAGAAAGAGTGAGCTCCCCTTAACATTCCCTTTAAAGTACAAAAATGTTTGACATTTGCCTCTCAGTCAACTTCAACACAAGCAAATTCACTTTCAGATGCTTTATGAGAGAGGACACCTGATAGAGGCAATGTCCCAACTGCCCTCACAGGTGGATACAGGTCGTCCGTGGGGGGAAAACGGCCAAACCTGCACGGGCCACGGAGATGACCCGCAGGAAATACCAAAGTTGTAGATCGCTCAGTGAACTCGTAGACTAAAAATGTTCGTGCACGGTTTTTCTACAGGCGTGCACAGAGATCCTGTTGGGGCTCTTCACGTGATATAAGCACACCTTACGAGCCTTAAAGGAACTCCCAGGCTCACCTGCAGGCCAAACCACCAGACAGGCGACTGAGGCTGCGTTCACACCGGCTGGGTCGACTCACACTCAAGTGGCCACTTTCAAGAAAAAGTTGATGTAAACGCAGGTCAAAGTTTGGACTTCAGCATCCAGGATGCTCATGTTTATGCGTCATTACACAAGTCCGGTCACGGGCTCTACGTTCAGAATGGCTGCTAAAACACGACAACGCTGAACTTTGACCAATCAGAGACTCAGATTTGGTAGTCACGTGTATTCCTGTCCTTTTCAAAACACCAAAGTGCCAACCGTTGAAAATATGACCAAGAAGGAGAAATAATTAGATTTTGTGCCCGGCCAGAAAGATGTGACACCAAGACGGACATTTATAGGAACAGAGCTGTGAAAATAAAAATTCTGGCAAGATTTGTGGGATTTCAAATCTGATCAACCTTATCCCCCTGTAGGTGGTGGATAAGTGCTATTATACAGTAAAAAAAAAAAAAAAACAAGAGAAGAAGAAGAAGAATCCCCCTCCCTTCTGCTCCCTGCTTGTCCGGTGTGAACACCACTGGCTGAATGCGCGTTCATGAACGGCGTGTGAACATAAATGTAGTTTTGTGGTTGCTCGGTGTTCTTCTGAAACTGACTCCTCCATGTGTGTTTGGACAGAAGACAACCCTCATTGTGAGGCTTAACAGGTTTAAATAAGGATAGTTCAGTTTAATCATTTTTCTTTAATTAGGAAATGCATGCAATCAACTGAAAACACGCAGCAGAATGTTAGTGCAAATAGCTTTGTTGAAAAAGTTAACATGATGATAGTTTAAAAGTATTTTACCTGCTTTCCATGAGAAATACTGGTCCCTGGGTAGGACTGTGTCTGTTGAAGGGATTGGAATAGTAAAAAGAGACAAGAGGAGGAAGAGGCTGACCAACTTTGCAGTGTGCCGAGTCCAGGCGATGACCCCAAAGTCATTTTTTAGAATCATAGTCCAGCCCATTGCTTCCTCTCTTACTCCTGTGGGATGGAAATGAAATTCATCAGTATGTCAGTGTGACCAAAAACCCCAGCCAGAGTCGCCACAGGCAGAGACTGTGTGCAGCCCTGGTGGGGAATGAAGACAGACGAAGCGCTGAGACAAATCATGCACATTTTTCTGTACAGCAGGGACTCAGCCATTAACTCCACAAGTCATGCTTTCCTTTTTTTTCTTTTTTTCAAGCCAATCCAAAGACGACATGGAAGCAATCTGCTTCCACACCTGGACTTCAAAAACTGGGTTTTGAATCAAAATTTGGGCTTAAATCAAACTGTCACCTGGGATTTTATCACCACCTGAAGCCCTTCCTGTGGTGACAGAGTGGATAGTTAGGGAAAAATCCCAAGAGTAACCAATCACATTTCAGATTCTCCATTACACGGAAACATGTAAACCATAGGACCATGTAAAGCCAGTCCTTTATGACGGGTGCTGCTGTTCAACATGAGTAGAACCAAAGTGGGAAACTTGCTTCTCTCCTACGACAGACGCTGATCCGCCTGTGAACTTGGGTTTTACTCCTTTTTATTGCAGTTTATTTCTTCTCATCTCCTGCTTTGTGACTCGTCTCAGGAGGGCTCAGGATTAGTCCTGGATTCACTTGTCTTCTAATTTTATTGCACCAACAGCAAAATTAGCAACTTTGGGACTGCAGCCGGTAGCACCTGATGCTCTGAGAGACTTTTGGAACCAAGGTGATTCATTTTCCAGAAAACCCTGATTTTACTGCACTGCAGCAAGAGGGAATTTTCTTTTAATAGGATTTATTTTGTAGGAGATGCATGTAGATTTCTTATTAACAATCACTCCCCACGTTTTTTTTTTGTTTGTTTGATTAAAGATTTGTGACAAAAACGGAGCAAAGAGTTTTGGACTGAATAGTCCGACTAGTCTCTCATGGCAATTTATATTCAACTAAAGTGAATATGAACTGTATCATGGCAGCATCACCATCTGTCTCTGCTTCCTCCTGCTAATACTAATGATAAAACCAAAAGAGCGGGTTGTTGTTCCAATGATGACAAATCATAAAGACTGCTAACGATAAATGAAAGGCGGAAAGCATTTTAGGTTTTGGATTATTTACACATGGTGAAGCTGTGAAAGCACCAGGCGGGGAATTATTTTTTGCTCTATCAAATTCGGCAAAAATTTGACTTTGCTTTTTATTTTGGTGGGAGAGAAAAAATGTTTCTTGAGGAAGACATGTTGGGATGAAGATGGCTTGGTGCCCAGAAATGGACCAGACGATGCACTGTCCAATTTTCCTCATGATTTAATGTGTGTTTCTACTCTCAAAAGTCGTTTTTCTCTTTTTCTTTCAGGATTTGGGGAAAAAAAGCATTTATCTCTTGTTAGTAGAAATGCCTCAGAACTCTTCTGCTGCATGAAGCCTTTAAGCCCAAATTCTCTCTCTCTCTCTCTCTCAAGTCTTTCTTTTAAATATTCAATCCATTCGGATTGGACTTTTTTCTCTTTTCTTATCCTTTCATGGCGAGGATATGTTTCGTCTTTGGTTGAGAGAACAAACTGGGCTGGCACCGACACTGCCATGTGCCAATTAGACACCTCTTTTTTTCTGATTTCTAGTCTTCCTCAAAGGCTGCGGTGTTGGAAGCCATACCTGACTGCCTCTAGATTACATCCTTCCTTGAGCCATTCTAATTTGACTATTAATGAGATGGGCAGGACTCTCTTCCAGGCGGACAAAGCTTGTCACCACTGATTAGAAAACCCATAACAGCAACAAACTGTGAAAACTTACATGACCTAAAGGCATCCATACAAGCCAGACACACAAAGCCAGACAGTTCAGATACCCGCAGGGCTGCAAGATTTTGTAGCAAAATTGCCCTGACAGTGTTCAAATCTTTGCATCTGAGTAGAGAAGAAATACAGAGTATCCTGAAGAGAAAAAAGGGCAAATTCTTAAGCTGACACATATCTGGGTCAAAGGAATCATGCCAGGCTCTCTGTGGCTGCAGAAAACCTGGCAAACAGCAGCATGCTCAGAAGCTGGAGGAGTACATCCTGTCTGTGCTCTGATGGAATGCAATCTGCCTCTCTGTCTCCTGTGGTCCTGGTTTGTGGCCAACTCTCTAGAACTGTCGGGAGCATGAATCCTGCAGCCATCATAAGGGAGCAGATGAGCCTCACTTCCCCGCCCTCCCGTTTTGCAGGAGCTCGCCACATACGTCTGATTAGATGTTTCCATTGAAAGGCAAAAGCTAAATTGGTTCACCAGAGCTCCAAACAATCACCATTTGATCCTCCGGCCGCTTTAAATACGCCAAACACCCTGTTCTGTTTGGAGTGGCAACAAATGAATTTAATTCCAGTCTGTTCAAAAGAAACGCCACCCCCCCCCCCTTTAAATTTCCACACAATTACGCAGTGAAGCAGCTCATTCTCCTTTTGCGTTCTCCCTCTCAAAGCACCGTTCTTGCCTTTCTCCATTTTTTCTGCCAGCAGGTGTTTGGGTTTTGCATGTAATTGTTCTTTATTGCTTGTAAAAATGGCGATCCATCTTCATAAAAGCGGCTTTTGTAGATTATGTTCATTGGCAAATGACGTTCTAAAACCATTGATGTAATCATAATAAAGCAAATGGAACTGCTGATTGAGGGGGAGGTGAAAACAACTGGAGAGATCAGGAATTCGGTCCAATTCCGATGACTCTGCACAGCGTGATTGATGTTCTCTGCCAACAACCAATTCCAATGTGAAAATTAAGTCAAACGTGGAGGTCAGAGTTGGAGATTGCCGGTTAGACGCTTCACCTCTTGTTCGTTCGTGGAACGGGATGTCTTTGCTTTTTGTGATTGATTACGGGTGTCTTCCTTTGATGATGGGGTTATGGCAGACACATTTCTTCCCCATTAAGGCCTGATGGAACATATGAGCAGGTCCGTGGGCGAGTCAAGAGAGCAGCTCAGATTTTATTGGTTTAGCCAAACAGAAAAAAAAATATATCTGCTCTCAGAAAAACTGAAAGCACTTTTTAAAACAATATTCCCGTCACTGTATGATTTTTAATAAACACTACCTGTGTGAGATGAGGGTGAGTCATGCCTTTGGGTGGTGCAGTGGCAGATGGTTTTGCGTAGTCCCTCCACAGCAGACGGGAGCAGGGCAGAGGTGTCCGGTGATGTTAAGTCTGACAGTGACGGTAAATCACCTGCGCCGAGCCTTCCGCCTGCAGCATTCTGCAGTAGCTTAATCCTGTGTGAATGTACGGTGGGCTGGGACTCTGTCACACCTCCGGTAGCACCAGGCACCTCTCTGCGGCTGCTGCTTCTGTCAGGCACTAACTAAAAGACCCTCCGGGTCTGCTTTCATCAGCCTGAGCAAACGGGGCGGCTCTGGGGAAGGTAGAAACAGAGAGAAATAGATCAACATCTACATATAATACATACACACTTCTTTTAAATGTTAGCCAGCTGAAAATATACACAGGTAAATAGAACAAGGTTTTATGAAGTGACCTGGATTCAAAGTCCTTTATTTTCACCATAACAGCACATTTTAGCCCAGGAGAATTTACAATCCACACACCTGCTCTCTTACTCTTTAAAGACCCACTCCAATCAGTGTTTTGGTGTTTTTAACCTGTTTTTTTGTAGAATTTTTCGGATTTATTATGTTTATTATAAGCACAAAATCGCATTTCTGAGTATTTCTCTTTTCAAATTGCTGTGAATTGGGAGCAGTTGGAAAAGAAATCATATTTGTGATGTAGAAAATGCACTGGACGGGTCACAGTCTCCCTGCTCGGCTCCATACTGATGCATAGGTAAATACATATGAATAATAATAATAATGATAATACATTTTATTTATAAGACGCCTTTCTGAGCACTCAAGGTCGCCATACAACATATTTGCAGTAGATAAAATACAAGAAACAGTTAATGAAGGTCCTTGTTTTCCTCGACTGAGCAGGAATCTGGATCTAAAACTGGACGGCTGGATAGCTCCAATATTGCTCGCCATTTTTGTTGCACTGCTAATGTAAAGTTGAGGCCGTGTGGAGGAGGAGGGGGGGGGGGGGTTAGCCATCAGCCAGAAAAAGAAATTCTACAAGATTTCAGAATTGTAAAACCTTTTTTAAAACATTTTCATGTGAATAAACAGTTCAGTGCCCAACATTAGCTAATTTCTATTTCTATTTTTTTAAACAGATTTGTAAAACTGTTACCGTGGAGCTCTAGCTCCATCATTTAACTTTTCACGCTTTAACGCGATCAACGTGAAACAGCGTAGTAGAGCGGCTTTGTGCCAGTATGCAACTCTTTAGATCAGTAATGTGCTGCATATCGGAGTAAAGCCGCTTTAAAGGGTTGCTTAGCAGCACAAAGCTGCTTTTCTCTGCCGATCAGCTGATTCATGTTGATCGCGTAAGGAGTTACAGTCAGAGAAAGGCGGACTTTGAGAGAAACATCTCCAGTGGGAACGTTTTGAAGCCTAAAATGGAACAATTCCTGTAACTGTTAGGGTCACCACTTAAATTTTTTTTTTTTGACCAAAACCCCCCCCCCCCAAAAAAAGAGTATTCTATGACTGCACTGGGTAGGGAGGGGGGCGGGACGTGAACCTCCGGTTCTGGCTAAAGTTGTCTGGGCTCCATGTCGTTGTCTACAGTCAGGTTCTCTTGTTCGTGTGGGGCTGTAAGCTAGTAGGAGAGCATGTCAACACCTTTAAGTGACTGGAAGGACACGAGGTTGCTTTGTACCAAAAGTCCCGCCGCCAACTCAATCTACCGCCATGTCCTAGAAAACGACAGGTTTTTTTTTTTTAATTTGGCAAAAAATGGCATAATCATAATTTAAAAACCACTGGAAACTGGAAAATAGATCTAAAGATGATGGAAGTGGGACTTTCTGGCTTCATCTCAGCTCAAAACCAGAGCTACCGTGCTTCCAAGGAATCCCGTATATCAGAGAGGGACAGAACCGTCAGTGTTTTAATACCAAAGCCTCAGGTGTCATTTGTGAAATCCTACCCAACTCTGCAAACAGTGATTTGATTTTTATTCCTTGAGTCACATTGTGACAGAAACATCAGAGAGTTTCCTACAATACGCTGAGATTACCTGTCAACCCTCTGGCAAAGACCACATCTGCCGCCAACTAAACCCATTAAACCCCCGCCTTCCTGCCCCATCCCTTTATATATGCTCCTCTTCTGTGAGCTGACTGGTCCCCGTCCTCACCTGTTCACAGCCCAAACTTCACAGATCCCAATTACTCCAGTTTTCCTTCCTTAAGGCTCTAAGGGACATTTTCTATTGTTGCTCACATTGACTTTCTGTCTGGAGCAGCACTTTTCTTTCTCCAGCTGAGAATTTAAAACTGATACGATGAAGAATGAGTTCCTTCCAACCGTTAATGTACCCCTCTCCTCCTTTACAACTTTTCTCATAAAAGAAGGATGAGGTGACATAAGCGGACATTGTTTTAATGACATTAACCAAGGCTAGACGCATAAGAATAACCGGCGCTAACGGAGTGGCCATAAAGCCAGACCTGCTTTATCAACATAATAATGAGCTAAATTAAAAGTGTTCAGCCCTGAATGAGCTTCACTCTCCTCTCTCACTCTGTGGCTTACAGTATATGCAGTCGGAGCTGCTCTTGGAGATCTCAGTTACAGGGAACAAAAACACACCATCTTACCAAAAGTATTTGCTTACCCGCCTTGACTCAGTGCCGTCCCATTCCTAACCCATAGAGATCAATAGGATGTCATTGCTCCTTTTGCAGCTATTACAGCTTCAACTCTTATGGAAAGGCTATCCACAAGGTTGAGGAGTGTGTTTTCTTCCAAAAGCGCATGGGTGGAAAAGTCTCCTCTAATTCATTCCAAAAGTGTTCCATCAGGTTCAGGGGACGACTCTGTGCAGGCCAGTCAGGTTCATTCACACAGTTAAAAAAGTTAAATGTCACAGGTGAAATTTGTGCTTCGTGTTTGACCGTCCCCCGGGGGGAGCGATGAGCTGCAGAAACTGCCATGTTTGAGAACCATTTGGTGGTTTAATCCCCTTATCCAACCCCTTAATGCAGAGTGTCAAGCAGGTAGCCAATGGGTCCTTGGTATGACTCGGCCTGGGTTTGAACTCACAACCTCCCAGTAAAAGGGCGGACACTCTACCGTCCTATAAGGTAGGTGTATCGTAAGTCTTTGTAAGGACAAAGTAAGTTGTACGGAGTTGAAATGTGCGGGTGATGCTGCTGTACGGTGTCCTTACATCTTAAAGCTTGTTAGTCATTAGTAAGATCAAAGTACTGGCTCCTTACTGCCAAATGCTGCACACATGGTGTCTGCATGCATCTAAATTCACGAATGCACCTGTTACGGCAGTGGGGACTAAAGCTTAAACCTTAAACACTGCAACTCTTCGACCGTTAACGCAATCATGGTAAATCAGCTGATTGTGATGCAAGGAAAAGCGAATTTGCATCAACTTGGAACACTTGACAAAGTGAAAGGCTTTACGACAAACGCTGTTCTCCGCGTCAGGATTGGCTGATTCCCTTTGATCACATAAACTGTCAAAGAGTCATGGTGCGTCCAAAGATATGTGACCGGCAGCATCATCAGTGTTAGTGGGCCCTCACTCTGAGAAGCTGAGCTACAGAAAATGCCCCTCTATCGCTTCTGTCCCACCCTTAGATCTAGTTTAAAATTCTATGGGGTCGATGAGAACGGACTAGTTCAAGGGAACTTGGGCAAAAGACATCTTGGCATTTAGAAAACCTGCATGCTCTTTGCTAAACAGTACAAATGGCTGTAAAGTCATACGGCTTCATTTTGTCTCTACCAACTTTACCAAGAGTCTAATGATAGGGTCTAACGACTTTTTTTTCTGAACTTTTAGTGGTGAAGAAATATTGATCGTCTTCAGGTTCCTCTTTAAACCCAAACACATGAATCAGACTGAGGAGGAGGAGTCATCAAACCACATCACTGATGTATCTCATGTATTAAGAAACAGCTTCTTGATGGACACAAAGCCCAGTATTGACTAAAGCAAAAGTTACATTTCATGAATTAATGATTGATTCAAAACTGTCTACAAACGTAAATCTAAATGACTAATATATATATAATTTTAAAGTAACTTCTTGTCCTAATATGAAAGCCGCTGACATGTTCTTCGTCGTCAGACTGACAGCTGTGACAGTTTCGCCTCCTCATCTTTGACCGCTGCCTTTGAGCTCGGCCCGAGAAGACACGTCTTCCACATCGCTGATTTATGACGAGGCGTTGTCATGGCCTGTCGCTGCGCTCCAATTACAGAAGTAAATTCTGGCACCAAGACAAAGCCTTTCAATGGCTGCACAAACTTGGAGTTTCCTTTAATTCATTGAAGTCTGAAGACATTTTATTTTATTTTTAAGGGCGTATATTGATGTTGTGATCTGTAGCTAACAAATTAATTGATTTAAAACACTGTCAAAACAAAATTTGACAAGTGTTTTTGCCCTTAATGTCCCGTTTCACTTGCTAAATTGAGTTACTTTTTGAATTGATGGATCTTAAAAACATCTTATTTTGAGCAATATCTCTAATGAAACTATTTTGTTTTTTTTTGTTTTTTACTTACATAATATTTTTTAAGCAGACGTTTTATTTGTGCTCATGGTTTCCATATCACTTAAATTAGTCCTAAATATTTCACAGATTTCTAAACTCAAATATTCCATTCCATAAACCAGAATCTGCACTTTTCGCCAAAGCAACCAAAAGAGAAACTGAATCAAGAAGTGTTCCAAATGGGTTTATGTCACATAATCCAGGTTCAAACAAACAAAACAACTCCAGCCATTCCTGAAGCTTTTGCGGTGCTGAGATGTGACCTTCAGTAATGCCTGGATCAACTTAAAAAAATACATAAATGAAGTCTTTCCAAAGAGGACTAATGTGGATCTCAGCTGCTAAACTAACAAGCAAACATCCACAAAGATGGTTTCTTTTTTCCAAATGTGGTTAAAAAAATCATTTTCCGGTGTGTTGAGATACGGTGTGTGGCAGTATCGGACAGAGATAGCAGGTATCCGCACACTCCTCCAACAGCCCCGCTGCCCAAAGCAGCTGCTCCTGAACCGGGGGTGTCAACCCAATCAGCTGGACGTTTATCACGGCGGCTCGGCCGCGGCTCCTCCGCCCTGCCTCCATGTGCTGCAGGTGCAGCTGTATGGTTAGTTAAGCAAGCTGACAGGGTCACAACATTGATAGCAGCAGGGGAGAATTTTAAATAAGATGCTTCCATGCAGACCAGCCGCAGAAAAACCGCTTAAAAGATACCATCCAGCCGCATCTTTTTTTATTCAAGCCAAAAGAAACGGGGAATTGGTTTTAGATCTTTGTAGGGATTTGTTTTTCCTTTTTATGCTGCTTTTTGACTGATTTCAAGAAATGTTTCCTTCTTTTGGGAGCAGAGAAAAGTCGACCAGGAAGTCCTCCCTCTTTGAATGACTGCATAAATACGGTTTGTAAAAAATAAAAACAAACATAATGCAACCACAAGTCGTAAAAGGCATCCTAATTGCATCAAAGATCCTTACACAAAGGTTTTCACTCCAACACTCCTCTAGAAAATCCTGGTTTAAACTCACTAAATTTGTATAAATCCTTTGATAGCTTTGCTCAAAATCAAAAACTATTTCCAGAAATATTGTTATTTTTTTTTTAGAAAATGCAGGACATCAAACAGATTCAAAGACACTGATGCCATTTCACTCACATGTTCAGATATTTAAGAAAACCCTGCTTCAGTAAAAAGGCGATACATTTCACAGCCAGATATTCATGCAGCATTCAGGTTGTGCACAGTTTCCTCTCACAGAAAGATGAGTGAAAGGCAGATTCGCTGCTTGAAACAAAATGACAGGATTTTCTTGTTAGCCACACAATTCTCACTGAATATTTTCTTTCACGCCATAAATATTTTAGCATAGACGAAAACCAGGGAACTCTGGAAACTCTAAACTAGCAGGAAACAATCGTAGGGAAATTCTGAAAACTGTTTGTTAAGGGTTTCTGCAAAAAATCCCTCGATTTTAGACCATTCAAAGGTAAAATAATGCTGAAAATCTCTAGCACAAAAGGCAGAGAGGTAAATGGGAACCAAAAAGAGAAGAAGTAAGCTGGTTGTGAATAATCGGATTTGTTGGTTGCAGCTGTTCCACCTGGCATCCCTTACTCCCCCCTTATTAAAGAAATCTAATAATTAACGCAACACTGGCTGTAATCCCTGACTCCCCCCTTATTTCAGCCCCACGGGACCAGAGCATGCAGGTGAGCGTGACTGAGGTCCAACTTCTGCAGAACCAAAGGGGATTGTGGGTCGGCGGCATCGGTGTGACCAAGAGGAATTACACAACAGTGTGTCAGGATTAATTTTAAGGAGGTCTGGTGGCTGAGGCGGGCTGATAGAATGGGTCAGCAGGTGCAGGGACACCTGGACCCTTAAGCCACGAATGTTCCTCTGGAAAATACCTGTTTATGCACTGGGGGGGGTCGTGTGCCTCTGATGTGTGGGTGGGATGGAGATGAAGCTGATGCTGATGCTGGCTTAACCTGAAGAGATGGCCGAACATGGCTGGAACTGTAGAAGACAATTAGGAAAATGCGCAAAAAGAAATCATGGGTGAAATTAAAGCCCTGCTTTTGGTGATAGTGATGATGACAGTCTGTTTTTTCTTTTACGTCTTGAAACTCGGTGCTGTAAGGAAAAGGAATCAAAGTGTTCCAGCATTTGAGACCAAATAGAAAACTTTTATTCTGAAGGAGGTGGAGAGTTTAAATAGATGTCGCTTTTAACTGCAATTCCTAAAATATGACCCTGAGCAGTGATTTAACTAAACTAAAGTTTTTTTTTTTCAGCTACAACTTTGGGTTACAAAAGAAAAAAAAAGGTCTGCAAAATAGAAATATTGAAATGTTGCTTTATTTGGATTGTAATGTTTTTGAACTAATTATCTTTTTTCCTTATTAATAGATTAAGGTAAAGCACAACCAACATGCAAAAATACTGAATACACATAAATGCAACTTTGAATCAAAATATGTTACACAGCTTTTCTCTTGTTGCAGATTATCCAGTGCAGTGCATTCCTGGAAGCATGTAATTTGACATATATTTGAGATACATTTATTAATTCAGTGGTGATTTTTTTTCAGCAGTTCTTCGAAATGTTAGTTTAGTATTTATTGGAAAGTCCCATATATCTAAACAGTGGGACACCCATAGATTTAAAGGGATTTCAATGTGGAAACAATGGGAAAAAACCACAGAAGGCAGTTATAAACATCTGTTGTAATGGCGTAAGATCCAAATATGAATTATCATTAAAATAAAACACGTCACATTAAACACATAAATACACATAAAACTAAAAAAAACTTAGATAAAATGAAAATAATTGAATAAAATTCCACATATTTGAAGAGAAAGTATCTGAATGAGATCAATGGGATGTAAAATGATGAAATCTTTCATAAAAGCTCTGTATCTATGATAATATATTGTTAAAAGCATCCAATGAAGCTTCCGTCATGATGGAAACGGTTTCTTTTTTTTTTTAAAGGAAATTAAGCGAAACCATTAGGAGATAAAAAGCACTGATGGCAGTTTAGAAACAAACCGGGGCTGACAGGAGACCAGTGGGGAGACTTTGAAACTGGTGAGCTGTAAGCTCTTCTAGTTTAAGTTCAAACGTCTGCAGCCAAGTCACAAAAGAATAATTGAACTTCTCCTCTTTTGCAGTGAGGCAAAGTCTTTTTCCTGTTCTTTGATTCTTCTGTGTGATGCAGAGCCGTCCAGGGCGTTCTCTGCTTTCACCCAGAACAGCTGAGATGGGCTCCAGCAACCATCACTAAAGCCAAAAATAAAAAAAATAATAAAAAAAAAAAAAAATAAAAAAAAAAATAAATAAAATAAAAAAAAATAAAAAAATAAATAAATAAAAAAAACCATCTAAAGCCAAGTTGGTAGCTCCCGATGCAGTATAGAAACATGGAGATCTTGGTGGTTGTTTGAGCATGTCCAATGTTGAATCCTATTCAGTTTTTACAATTCGAGCCAATCATTGTACTTGTCCAGCGATTGTGGGCGGGCTCATAAGAATGGGCGTGGCAGTGACATTTCAGTCAAAATTCCCAAGGCGAATGTTTGTACCTCAGAGTAAGGTCGGTTTCAGGGACCTGATGGATCAGAGTGGCATGTTACCCAGCGCTCGAAGAGAGCGGTCGCCCGCGGCGAGTGAGCGTTCAAAGATCTGCGAGAATCTGGCGGCTGCGTGCTGACAGTCAGAAAAGAAATAAAAAGTCTTGGATGCATTCAAAGCGCTCTCCTTCACCTGAAAAACTGCCTCAATCAAAAGTGAAGAACATTTTCTGGGAAAAAATTGCATTCTTTTATTGATTTACTTTTTTGAAGCACCTGTATGAGCATTGTTCAGACAGTGGAACTGTTTCAAAAATACAAGTTTGGCACTAGATAAAATCCAAACCCCAAAACCCTAACCAGGAGAAAAGCAGACATGGACTGTTGTGTTTGCACTCAGGTACAAACTGTTGCCGTGACTCCCATCCACTCAGTGTTTGCTTTCCAGCTGCTTGTCGGCTGACTTTTATTCTCCCCAACAATAATTTATCCAACAACACTGTAATTATCTTTGCGGACTTTATAACTGTCCTTCAGTTTTCTTCTGCTGGGTTATCAGTACCTTTGAGACTCCCTCAGTTTTAAATGTCAGAGCGTTGTGTTCACATCGTTTGCTGACCTTTCTGCACCGACCCTCAGTTTCAGACAAACACAATTATCCCTCCAACTCTCCTGCCATCTACAGTTGAAATATTAGAACAACTGCTTTATCATGAGCTTTTGCTTTTTATTAACAAAAGGCGACATGACCTATGCGTCATCCTCCCCCTTTACAAAGAAATTTTTTCTCCTCTGTAGTTTTCTTTTCAAAAAGGCTGATCTAAAGTTTTGTTGCTCTGTGTGATGTACAACAACTGTCAAATAATGTATTAACTTTCATAGGAGAAATGGCGTTTGTCGCAACTTTGAAAAGAATATATGAAAACAGGTTTTACATTAAGTTAAATCGTTTAGTGTTTTACGTTTAACACGTCTGTTGTGAATACGATTGGTCTCGATTTCTTTGACTTGAATTGGAAATTTCAAGCTTCATTAATGTCAAAATAACGTAATGAGGTTACAGGCATTTATATGGAGTCACAAAACAAATTCAAGCTTAGTGCTCAGGCTCATTTGTTAGTACGATAGAATTAAGTAAGAGTTAATGCTCTTTGAAGTGTGCATTATTAGAAATTAATGTGGAAGCCTGAACCGGTTGCTTTCGCGAATTTCTGATAATGCACACTTCAAATGTCATTAACCCGCTTATGGCACTGTCACTTGTAAAAGAAATACATATTCAATCAGATACTTTAGTACTTTATCCCTATTTTTTCGGTTTGAATCGCTTTTTTCACAAAAGCGGACTAATTGTTACTTTGCTGGCCTCAATTGCAGCAGTGCGGAGCCCCTAATGGGCCACTGAAGAAAAAAATGTGAAGAAAGGAAAAAAACTAACGTGTGTAGAAGTTATTCCTTATCCCCTAGATATGAATAATAACACCAATTTTATTTTTTATTTTTAGAAAAATTAAAAAGCTTTCGTTCTCAGTCCACATAGCTGACCATGTTTGAGTTATGCAGTTTGACAAGTGCTTTAAGGGCTCCGTACAGCAGCACTTATTAGGTGTAAAAAAATAATAATTAACTTCACGTTTGTAAAAAAAGGTTGATAAAAAGAAGATGATGAAACAAAAACATATAAGCTGACTGTGGGCTAAAGGAACTGGCAGCCTACCATGTCACTAGGATCAAACTTTGTCTTTTTTTGTTCAAAGTCTGCACAACTTTGTCTATGAGCATATTTTTCATTTTGACAGTGATCTCACCTAAATACATCCTAACCTGTTCTCTCATTGAAAATGCCGCCATAGATGGGCTGAGCGTCGCAGCAAATCTTTACATTTACATTTTATGAGAGGCAAATGGAAACATGCTGGTGCTTTGTAGCTTCAAGGGGCCCTCATCCTTGTGCCAAGAGATATGGACTCAGGACAATAGAGAAGAAGCAAGAGACTTTCAAGGATTAGAGAGCCAGCATTGCTTGAAAGAAGGGGGTGGGGTGGGGGGCAGCTGGGAACCGCTCGGTACTATGGTTCCATGCTGAGAAAAACCCCTCAAATGTGCAACATTCCATATTGACTGATGGGTTTCCGGGGGATTTAACATTAACCTTATTGATCCGGTTGATTTTGCGAGTGTGGAAACGGCGCAGAAGCACTCGTCTCATGATGGACGTCTCACTGTTTCACGGCTTGAACTGTTGTCTGAGATCTTTCACGAGTTTAAGCCACAAACCAGCCTCCAGATATTAAACCGGAGCACAAAGAGGAGGAATCCGCTGTAGCTCCCAGGTACTGTGGTACTGTAGCAAAGATAAATACCCCTTTACATGTTCTGACCCAGATCTCACAGACAGCTGATGTTTAAGAGCTAAAAAAAAACATCGCTCACAAGCTTCTAGACGAGGTTGATGAGCAGGAAATGGAGATGACAGCGTAATTTGTCTCTCACCGCATGAAGATTCTTGTGTACTCTGTAGCCTGAAAGAGAGCCAGTAAGTACCATGTTTTGGCAGCAACACTTAAGGCTAATTTTAGTGAGAGTGTGTTTAGTCTTTCCTTCTTACAGGCTTTAAAAGAATCAACAGTCCTTTTTTTTCAGTCGAGGTTGTAGTGTGAATGTGACAGTGTTTGTGTGTTTGTTGGTCATGCCACAGGAGCAGAAGCGCCTGAATGCTTTAACACCGTCTGAAGTTTTAGTCTCATGGACCCGTACAGCGCTTGACCCGAACGGGTGACTCTACAGCCATCTCAACGGACGTCATGAAAATGGAACATACCATTGCCAGGCGTGTGGTAAGGGTATCGGTATATGCAGGCACTTACAAGTCCAGGTGATGCTGTCCTGAGGTGTCTTTACACCGCGCTTTGGTCATTGGTAAGGTGTGAGTACACCTGAGATGGTGCAAAGCTGCACGCACGGCGTTGTGCCCGTGATACGCAAGTGCCCATATGACGTCCACACACATGTCACAATGATTGTCTGGTTCCTAACAGTCAGGCTGCAGCAAGGAGTGCGCATGTATCAAGTGAACAGCACTGACCGTCTGTAAAAGAATTGAGAGCATTCCTGCAGAAGTAGAGAATGTTACTGCAGAGTTTGTTCATGTTTCAAACTTGGATGCTAAAGACTTGAGAGGTATTCTGGTCGATGTTAGCAGCATTTGGACCGGCTGGCAGGGGCTGAAGATGAAATAAACTCACAAGAGACCTTCAAAGGTACTAGAAAAAGTCGTGACATTTGTCACAAGTTCCTGTTGTGAAAAATATTCAGAATGAGCGTGCCGAATACACAGCCTTCAGGTGGCCAGCCTTTTGCGGCTCCTGATTCCCACTCATTTACATTGATATGATATGATGAGTGAAAGCTAAAGAACCTGATCCCAGAAGACTCCACTTAATCTTTAAAATGCAGCTGTTCATGCGGAGTCTAAGAGGAAAAGACAAACGCACTGCGCTTCACTAACATGTTCTTTGTGGCTTTCAAACACCAAGGTGGTGTAGGTTAGTGTTTGGGCCTTTACGGTGAGGTTTGTCAACACTGTCCATGCTCCACATCACCGCTTCAAACTGAGAAAGAAACTGAATTTCTGCACTTCAATCCCATGCAAACAAAACTGTAAATGCTGGGAGGCTTCTCACTGTAAGAACCAAAATGATCAACCAAGGAATGGTGATGGTCGTGTGCGTTTGCTCTCTGAAAGAACCACAACAGCAGTTCACCTTATGAGAACAGAAAAGAATTTTTGTTAAGCACCCCCTTTTCAGAAGTTGCTAATCTCACACTCCTTTTCTCCTGACACACCTGCCAGCATGAGGCGGCCACACCGCTGTGCCAAAACTTGGCAGTGAGAACGTCTAGGCGTAAAAATAATCATCGGCAAATTATATTGCAGACTTCGCCCCCCCCCCCCCCCCCCCCACACACACACACACACCCCGCTTTAAAAAAGCGCGGAAAATCAGGTCTCCGACTTGCAGATTTCTCAAGTTTTATCTCCATTAGTTCAAATGCACGTCATGGTTGCTTGGATACGCTCGAGTGAATGCAAACACGGCATTTACAAGCAGGAATGTCAATTTTAGGCCTCATTACGAACAGGTTAATGGACCTTCCATCCCGGTCACCCTCTATGCCAATTGTTGCCCTCAGGCGCACATTACAGGATATTACAATCAAGAGCAAACTAATTCGAAAGCCGTCTATGTCCTGGAGCCATTGCTGCTCAAAGCTCAACATACAAATGCAGAGTCTCTGTCAAACATTTGACTCCAACCTCTCATGTGTGTGTCGTAGTCTCACAAAGGGTTTGAGCTTTTAGAGTTTCAGACACTTTGAAGAGAAAAAAACACTTAAATGTCACAAATGTCACTGTTTTGCTGCCTGCAGCTCTTTTTTTAATGGACATTGACACATAAATAAACTTAACGACTCACAGCAGCATGTACAAAAAAGTGTTTTCCAGTTTAGGAAGAAATGTTTGGTGGTTAGAAAGTCAATACAGAAACTTTAGTCTATTTGCCTGTTTGAAGGAAATGACCATGGAGGCTAAATCTAACATTTTTTCAAGTCTTATCTCTTTTGACTGTAGGGTATTAAACACTTTTTAAGTCAACGAAACAAAAGGAAACAGCTAGTGAGTACATGTAGCATTAGTTCATCTGTTTTCATGAGCAGATGTTTGCTTGCAAGAGCACAGACTTTTAAAAAGTGCGATGGGATTGTGATTGACCCTCAGTCATCTTTGAGACTCCGCATGACTGATTGGCCTTTTGTTACAATAGAGATCGGAAAGTAAAGCCTTCAGTTTTCAGAGAGCTCTGACACACAGTGGAAGCCTTCACTGATGCTAAACCGTGTAGTTCAGCCTCGTTTTTGACTGTAATTCTGAGATATTTTATTCTGGTTTGATCATTTTCAAATTAAAACTTATCTGTTGTGATTATTTTTTTTTCTTTTTGCAACAATTTTACATGAGCTGTGAGACACAAAAACATGTCCAGATGGAAGCACAAATGTGTCTGGAAAAACAGGAGCTCACATCTCCTTAACTGCTGGTGGTGTGATTTAAAGAGGTCCATCCTGATTTTTGAGTTAAATACCTTTTTATTGTGAAAATGTGAAGATTGGGAACGTTCAAAAACCTCAAATCCTATTGAATAACCCTTTTTCAGCTAACAGCAGATTGAGCTCTCAGTTCAACAAAAGAAAATACTGGAAACAAGTTTGCATTTGGACTTTTCATTTTACTCTAAGAAGCCACTAACCGTGTCTGTAAGCAGCTTCCACGTCTCCACAAACACGAATGTGAAGCAGCTCTGAGAAACTGTTGGCTTCATCATTATAACTTTTTACTTTTTCTGTTTTACATTTCCCTGTTACAAACAAATCCAAGTTAAATTACAAAACAGTATTTGGGTAAAATATAGCCTGAGAAAACTAAAAAAACTGCAGAAAGCTGAAGAGCATACGCGTCAAAGCTCATGAAAAAAAATCTGCATTATTAAAAAGCCTCTGAGTTGCTTCAGTACCGTCAACGCTTGCCCTGAAGACTGTATCTCACCAACAGACTGCCAACTGACAGATGCAGCGTGTGAACAACTTTCTTGCAGCTTTCTACGGAGGTGAAAGTGCAGTCTTGTAATTCACTAATGTTTCACCACAAAGTGTGAAAAGAAAACGAATTTTGACAGTTTGAGAGTATCCGGGGTTTTTTTTAGGAGTTTTTCCAACTGTGAAGGAGAGTCTAGAAAATTCAGCCAAATTCACATCTGAAAAGTCTTCTGTCCAAAAGATTAGTAGAAGATGTTTCTACAAACAAATAATCACATCTATAAAATAATGATGATCATTTAAAAAGGTCTGCTTTAGTTTGAACATTAAAAAAAGAAATGAAGTACAAGATGAAATTCTCTTTCATTACACTGATACAAAGCCATCTTGACATCAATACACTAAGAACTTTACAAAAATGTGCAAATTTTCAGGACTAGCGGGTCTGATGAAAACCAAAGAATGTCCAATAAGGTCCTTTTTGAAATCAGAATTCAGTGACCAGCATATCCCTTCAGGGGTGGCCAGGTGGTTTGGCAAAGAACTCTGTGTTTTATCAGGCCTGGGGACAGGCACTCATGGGTTATCTGGTGAACTGTCCTGGCTCCATTTACTTGTGTTTTTAACATATTGTCAAACAGGAAGTGGAATTCTGCATTCACACTTAGCACAAGCCTGATTTGACGCTCATCAAATTCCCTGCTGGACGCTTGTCTGAATAGACTTGACACTCTCACAAACACACAGGGCATTTTAGTAGAAATTTCACTAGAATAGAAATTGTTTTCTACACATTTGGTAAAATCCTAAATTGACTAATACAGTCTTAAACTTTTAAGTTCTTAAAGTAATGTTAAAGATGGCTCCTTGGTCCCTTTCGGAGGTCCTCATATCAGCTGAGCTCCTGATCAAATCTGGGTCATTGAACATGCTGTAAGGAAAGTAACAGAAGGACATCTCTCTGATCTGTCATAACTAAAGGTGTTTCAATAATTAGTTTTCCAGACTCTTTGTTTGATTCCGTTTTTGCCATCAAACCACAGCGCATTGTGTAATGAGGTAAATCGCATAAGAAACGTGTCTTTTTCACCATAAATTCTGACATCTAGACCCTTTGTTTCTATGCTGATGACATAATAATGGTTTTATATATCGTCTGCACATTTATTTTATTAAATCATCTTAGGGCTCACCAATGTAGGGTACAAGACTTTAAGATACCAGTCCCCTAAGTGGAGGTTTTGGTATGGTCGCCTTTTTTATGTTAAGTTTTTTAGTCAGCAGTAGTTTTAGTCTTTTTCTAAGTTTATGATACTTGGTTAATTCACAGTTTTATATTAATATGTAATTGTTTTTATACTTTTACTGTATGTAATTGTTTTTATACTTTGATGAATGTTTTTTTTTACTTCAATCCTTAAGTCTTTGATTTGTTTTGTGTCTATTGTGGCTAATGGACCTTGAGTCTGTAATAAAGCTCCTTCATAAAACCGTGCTTTGAAGGAGCAAACATGAGCACTGTCAGAAAAGCTACGGTGCAATATTTGACTTTTTTTTCCAAAAACTGTGTTTCTGCCAGGACTTTGCTATAGAAACTCTTTTACAGTCAGCTGATGGTACTTTTTTTTTTATCTGCAGCAACCTTAGTGGCTTGCAGGTAAACATATGCAGAGTTTCTCCCTCCTGCTGTGCCTGTATGCTGTGAGTGGATCTACTTCACCTCTGGAGACGAGCCTTCACACCTAAAACTCCTCTCAAGTGCATCACAGCAAGCCGGTGCAGTTCTCACTTACTGGCAGATCCTTGTTTGCACTTCTGAAGTTTGGCCGCCTTAAAACTCGGTCCCGTCCCGCCTCTAACAAGTCTTCTTGGCTGCCTCCAAGGAATCCTGAGAAATCCTGTTTGCCAGCCTCCCCACTTCTGAAACCCTGCTTGTCCTTAAGACATCTTCAGGTTTTACTTACCCTCCTGTTGCCAATAAAGCTCTGTCTAAAAATCCCTTTGAGTCTGTGCGTGTTCTTTGTGAGTGTACACTGCCTCCCCCCCGCCAGAGCATGGCTAGAGTCCCTGTTATTGATTTCAAAGGACATCATTAAGGGGCACACACTTGCCTTGTTGAGGTGTTACTGCTGATGGTGTGTGTCACAGGGAAAATGAAGACAAGGCTTTGGACGGGTCTTTGTCCAGGCTCAGATCTGGTACAGGAAGATCGTGGTCACAACATTTTTGTATCTCATGTTTTAGATTTGAGGCTAAAATCGGAAATTACACGTGACAATCGCTAATTATGTTAATGTCTAATATGTGAGCGGTCAGCATAAATATGATGTTTGCTTATGAAATAACTAATTATTTACTACAGCCATGTCACTGTGGTGGGAAGGTTAAAAGTAAAGCTAATTTGGGTACACAACAGCTGTCTGTAATGTGAGAGGTGATGCCAGATTTTCTTCTCTACTATCTTGTTGTTGTGATAAACTGTGGAACAACGCATGTCCACATGTACCTTTCTGTTGCTACCAAATGATGGTCAGGCTAGCACAAAAATAAAGAACATTAAGGATATTTCCCTGGAACTAATATTTAATCACTTTTTAATGGACAGAAAATCCTACTTTATATGTTTTAGTTATAATTAATCTTATTTTGGAGATCGTTAATGGAAGTTCTATAGGTTCTGCTACTCTTTTAGTCTGTTCTTCTTAAACAGACTAATTATATTTGCAGCATTAGCATCGTCAATATCAGAACCTCTGCAAACAGAAGGACATGCCTCTGCTGTCCCGCTTGCACTGTGGGAGGAGAAAACAGAAATCTGCTCAGTAAACGATAAAGAAGTAAACGTGGATACATGCTGTGAAATATTGACTTTTCTTGGAGGAATGACGCGTTAATCAAGTTTCTCGTAATCATGTGACTGTGGATGACATAGCGGTTTGAGAAATCTGAGATTTGATATGATCGTCAGGTATTTGATGTTCTCCGCGAGTAATTTGAAACCAGATCTTAAAATAGAGTAAAAGAGTATTACATATAAGAATCCTGTTTTTACACTAATGATTTGATGTTTTTGTTTTCAGGCCTATGAGTGAAAAGTGTGTGTAAGATGTATTATTATAGTAGTTTAAACAGAGAGATTAAAGAGATTTCTTTGTTAATGAGGATCACTTGTATCATTAACCCTTAAAAGCTGACAACAGCTGTGATGATTACCAAGCAAAGTCAAGTGTGAGAGCTAAAGAAAACAGGAGGCAGAAGAGAGGAAAGCTGGAAAACAAATGATTTGAATGTTTGGTCCTTAAAAGAAAAACACTGATCCCCTAAGATGCCCTATACAATCAATACTGACCATCACTGGAGATAAAACTACTTAGGTTTTTATTGTTAAACCCTTAGTTAGCTCAATTATTGTCAAGATTGTCTCTCTTTAAAGGTTTATAGAAAAAGCCTTATGTTCCTGTTTTTATGGTTAATTGGAATCATCGGGAGAATTTTTGGATTTAATTTGGTGAGGATTTTAGGAAAAATAGGATTTTTTTGTTGTTTTGTTTAAAGCACTTTGTGTTATTTAAAATGTACCTTTCTCCTCGTATTGAGGAATTATAATACTGCATAGTGTTTTCTTAAATGTGTCTAAATGATTTAAATCTTTTTCAAAAGCTTCTGTCTGCACCTTGAAAAGAAACGGACGAATAAAGTTTTTATTTAATTTTTAAATTTTAAATTCTTTATTATTTACAAAACATTGAAAGGACAAAAATAATCTGTTTTTAAAAAAGTTTATACGAGCGTACAAAAAACACCCAAAATTGTTGAACTTTTTTTTTTCAAGCACCACATAAACAGGTTTACATGATTTGATAACTTCTTATAATACCCCTGAACAAACAAAAGTTCCTTTGTATTTGGACTCAACTCTGTTATGAGAAATAAGAATTAATAACGAGGACAAATGTCACTAAGAGTGACAGAAATGTTGGTTTTTGCAAAGGTTAAGCCAATACTAATCCATCAGATGAAAGGCGTTTCTTCCTCTGCTAGTATTTCATGTCACAAATGCAGCATGCTGTATTAACTTCAGACATTTACAAAGCGGAAAAGGAAGATGTATTTTTTCTATGCAGTCTACGGGAAATGAAACATTTCACAGCCTCACATACGGCTAGTTTAACTTTCACATATGAATGTTATGATGCGAGGAACGAAGTTGCTAAATGGATCAAATCTGAGTTTGCTGTGAAAAGATTCTATGAATATCTGTAACAGCTTATCCATGGCTGATTATCAGGCCATATCATTTCAAAACTTGGTGCATTTCTCACTGGCAGTAAAACTGCCTGAAGTGTAAAACTCCTATTTTTGCTGGAATGTCGTCAGCTTTGATAACAGAATGACTTCAGAGTGGCATCGTTCCATCGCAGCGCCTGACTAGAGCTGCATCAACATTTCAGCAATGACAAGAGTCTTCTTGTAGTTTGATGAAGTGCTTCTCTAGTCTTTAAAAGATTGTCAGTGGATGAAGGTCTGGACTCTGCTGTGGCCAATCCTTGAGCAAAAATGAACTGTCTTACTCGCTGAAAACTTCCTTCCTCTGTTGAGGCTGATGAAATCTGGCATGGTCATCTTCCACTGAGCCCAAACCATCAGGGAGGAAAACATTCATTTTTATTTTCTTCCCTCTGCCTTCAGCTTGCCACCTGCTGATCAACAACTCATCTTCTCAGCTTGTCTTGTTAAATTCAGTTCCTGACTTCTTTTGATTGAAATATTTGTAATGGCATTTCGGCGCATCAGACAAGGTTTACCTTTGTTTCAATTAATGAAATGATGCATTTATTTCTCCTGTTTATAGGCAGCCGGATCCTGTTGCTCTCAAAATATCATCCGGCAAAAGTAGGCCTCCTACATCAGACTTGGAAATGACATCTTAGAGATCCCACAGCACAGCGTGATACAGACCTCATCCATGCAGTCATACTAAATCCACATCTCCAGTTCAGATCTCAACAGGGTGTCCCCCAACGCCATAAATGTTTAACCGAGCCTGGTTCGCTGTACCACCACCGTTTCAAAGAAACCATGCAGGAGAATCTCGTCTCTGCGAGCTGAACATGGCCTAGCTGTGCAGCGTTCAGCCTCAACGTCGCTCTGATTCCTAAGACTCGCTCTCTGATCTCCTGCCACGGGTCCTTAAAATCTTTTTGAGATCCCCAAACAGAGGTGGAGTTCGGAGGATAAGGTGATTTAGGTTTGGGGGAACCACCATAAGCTGCCGCCGATCGCAGCTCACAAAAACAGACCACAGAAAATTCACTCGCGCAAATACAATAACAAGGGAGGCAATATGAATAAGTCAGTGACACAAAACACCACAAACTAACAAGCAACAGACATATTTGGGAGTTTCTCTGACGCACTAAAAATGAAGAAAAATAATCTATGCTATTATTATAGCCGTCTAACCTGAATAAAAAAGGGGCTAAATCAAATTCCATTATAGCTAATTATGAATGTTTTAAGTTAATTTACCTTTAAACACAGCATGGGTCTCCAATCTGCAGGGAGCAGAGTTGTTAATCAATTGAATGAATTATTTTGGTTTCTCTTTATTCTAATTGATGATTCAGTTTCCTGCGACCTTATGGTTTATTGTTCAATAATGAAAATTAACGGCGTGTATTGCAGTCAATGAGGATGTAATGAGGGCTGGAGGCTGTCATGTTTCACGTAACGATCTTCTGTTTTCTTTGCAGCTGAAGCCTGGGTTTCCTTCCTGCTGGGATTCGGAGGGCAGCTTTAAATGTGACCGAATTCTTCCAATAATCTAAAAGTCATAAACCAAACAGTTTAGGGTCTCAAAAGCACACGTTAAAATAACGTCTGCAGTGTCAAACCAGAAGATATCATTTCAGTCTAAAAAGTTGACATTTATGCCTCACAATGTGGACCCCACTTTATGCACACATATGTTTTTTCCATCACGTTTTTACACTAACCGAACACAAATAACTAACAAACGACGTGTCTCTCTTGCGGTGTGGAGGACAAAGGTATTTCTTTCAGATGTTATTTTAATTATTGAGTTTGTGTTTTTTCCTGTCTTTTTAAAGTTATGAAATCAATGTTACACATTTCTCACGCTCAGGCAGCTACACGCAAGTGTAAATGACTGGTAATTATTCATGGCGTCATCCAACGTCTGAACATGAAGACGCTACTTTTCCCATATCTCTTCACTTCGAGGTATAATTGTGGGAGCCATGTTTGGATTGGGCCTAAATGATGTCAGTCGACACTAAAAGCGCTGATAGTAGAAGGCGGGATGTTACAGATTTGTTGTCTGTGTACATACAACTAAAAAATCTCAAAACTGGTTGGGAAAAGCACAGACGTCAACACTGGAGCTGAAGCTCAGGTCAGGAGTAAATTGGATGTTAAAATTGGAACTGAGGATATATCATGAATACTCTGCTCCACTGCTCATTTAAAGTGAACAAGAGATTGTATTTAATTCAGTTTTACAGTTGGATAAAGCAGTTTTTACTCTGCTAGTTTAACCTTCGAGAGGATTTTTTTAAATTTTCAGTATATTGTGTAGAAGAGCTGACAGGAGTTGTGCATCAGCAGAGCTCTCTGCCTGACCTTCCCTGCTGTTGAGCCCATTACACTTCAATTAACGACAGCGGCCTGCTGCGACCAGAAGGAACAGCTGCTCAACCCACATGGTGGTAATTCAATGAGAGTCGCACTCGGGGAGACAAAAACTTCAACCACCAATCAAATACACCCGTACACCAGGGGATACAAATTTACCCCCCTGGATTTGAGAAGAAAAACCATTATGTGGACACTTTCTCAGGACACACAGTCCAGCCTGAACTCATGCCGAGGATCGGGGTCGTTTGAGTTTCAAGCAGATAAACAGTAAGTTATCCTCTTTTTTTTGTTGTTGATGAAACTATTCCTGTTGATTTAAGATCACCTTGTTGCTTGACATTGTAGGTCACAACATCCAAGTGTGGAATATGAGTCACAGCACAAGGACATTCCAGGTTTTTGCTAAAATACCATTTATGATATTAAGAAAGCAAAGGTGACCATCACTGTTACCCCCTCCCTATAATAGAGTGCAGGACCAATCACACATTTGTGACTGCTGTTTTTCTGGTTGGGATGTTTTTGATCATTTCTGTTGTTCACCTTTTGGCACATCCCTTCAGGGGTCACCACAGCCAATATCTTATATAATGTACTTAGCAAAAGACACAATGAACACAACCAAAGTTTCTTTCAAACAGCAGAACTCATCCCCTGCTTTCCATTGAGCTTTTAGCATGAGAACTCAAAAGAGGTGTGAAAGAATGAAAACATCGTCAGAGTAAGGAATTCCTAAAGAGTTTTATTCCTAAAAAAAACTAAGATTTGTAGCAAGAGACCAGCAGGAACCATCGCAGTCACCTTGAAACAACACATTCATGATGCAAAACAACAGCAAATCCTGACAATGCAATTAACATGACAAATGTGAAGCTGTACGTTTGTGGAGACGAGGTTCCTTCAAATCCCCTCACGGTGTTCACACCTTATCTGTGGACTCGCCATGAGTCTTATGGATTGTAATTACACCAGCAGCCTCCAGTGTGCGGCAGCATTGCTGGCCTGATTGGATCTCCCCTTGACTTGACCTCCTCAACCCGGGGTGACTGAAACAACTCCCCACATGCTGACGAAGAACAATGCAATAGTTAATCAACTGATAAAAGCACCAGATAAAAGTGTCCTGATCCCATTAGGACTGAAAATAACTCTTGGTCTTGGTTGGCAGCTTTACTGTTGCAGAGGATGGACTGTAGCGTCCGGTGTTTCCAGTATCTTTTACGAGGGCCTGAGTTCCTAACAAGTACTTTCTTTTGAGCAGGGAGTCAGCAGAACTTGTTCAGAGGTCAGATGGAGATAAATTAACCTTTTGTTTTTTATCTGTCTTATCTCCGTTTGTCGTAACTCCTGTTTCATTATACAGAAACATCACTCTGCCAAAGCATCAAAACATAACTCTGATATAGAGTCGGGTCTCAGGCTTAAACAGATACAAAAAAATAAAGATCAGTGGAGAGAGTTTACTGGAGTGTGTGGGTTTGAGGAAAGAGCCTGTGACACAAACTGCAAGCAACACAAATGTGTGGATCCGTTATACAGATTTGAATGTTTTTGATGATAATAGTGTTAAAGTAATCTATGATAATGTGTGTTCAGGATAAAGGGGTGTTTAACTGAGGAGTGAACGTCTTCTGCTTTGATTGCTGCTGTTGCCAAACTAGGATTGTCCAGCAGAGTCAGTTTAATTACTGAAAACTCCTACATTTGGTTTGGTCCCTCTCTGATGCTCTCCTTTGGTTTTCCTTTATTGCTGCTGGGATTGGCTGGTGTGCAGCTTCTGCATTTTTTTTCTGTCATCACAGGTGCATGGATGGGATTACAGGTGGGGACTCGTGGTGCACCTGCAGCTCATCAATTCTGTGCAGTGTACAAGTACAGTTTATTCTGCTGTTTCCAGCCAGTCCAACAACCACCCAGTGTCTGAATCGGACTCCAAATATTGCCTCTAAATATCATCCCTCAGCAGCATCTACCACTTCATCCTGGGCTTAAAAAGACATCCTTACCAATCAGCTTCAATCATTCTGAACATCGTGTTCTGATCAGCATAGTCACCGCCTCAGAACCTCGTCATGCCAAGACTTTTTCCATCAGTTAGTGGATTTTTTCCCCACTTTTTGGGATTTGACCATGCACCATCTTAAATATTTTTTTGAATTTACGCACTGCAGTGACATACCGTTTGGTTTACTTCTGGAAAGTCTGCTTTGTTTCTTGCTGTCATTGAGACTCCAGGTGGTTCTTGCATGCAACGTGGGACTCTTTATTTTTATTTGATTTATTTTTTCCTCTGGGACTCATTTTCATCAGTACAGACGAGTTTTTAGACTTCCCAAACTAAGAGTTGTATCAGAGGATCACAAATTCCAGGGTGAAAGCGCCCTTTAAGTCAGAATCTGAGCCTAATGATAAACAGAAACTGATTTTGATGTAATACTTAAGTAATTCATCTTTGTCATGTGCTTTATCGATACCTTATGATTTTTAATTCTGTCTGATAAAACCTAGGAACCGGATATTGATAAATCATGTAATAAAATGGTTCTACTATAACGGGGTGGGATTATATAAGTTTGCTTCCTTCCACTCCCTTTCAAGCAATATTTAGTAATATGTCTAACTATCCTAAGTTTGATTAGTTACTGTATGAATGTATAACTGGTGATTTTATTGCTTTTGTGTATTATTTCTACTTAATTGCTTGAAATAAAACCATTTCAAATCAAAATCAAATCAAATCAAAACTTCAGTCAGAATCCCTTTTCGAAACCAGATAGAATTATTAAACCACGGTAGATTTTTTTCCACTTCTTTGTTTCAGATTAAGATACTTTAAAAAGGACACTTTGTTTCTTCTATCTACAAAGGCTGTCCAGATTATTTCCATAATTTA
The DNA here is from genome assembly GCA_037389245.1 of Oryzias sinensis. NCBI lineage: Eukaryota > Metazoa > Chordata > Actinopteri > Beloniformes > Adrianichthyidae > Oryzias > Oryzias sinensis. Next base: position 13,107,309 of record CM074501.1, on the reverse strand, counting down.
TTTTTCAAATTGACTTATGTTTCGGTGAGGCATGAATGATATCAGTTTTTAAAAAGCCATATTATGTTTGTTCTTATATTATATTTTAGATCATTTTTGCGCAATAAATGTCAAGGTATGATCAGAAAAACCTGTTATCAGATTGTATATTTTTCCTACATGATTTTGTAAAAACTAGTTCGGGTAAAGTCTGGGTTGACTTAGTTTTTCTTGTAAGACTGTTTTTGTTTTATCAAGCCAATTCAAGTTGAAATCCCCCACAAAAAGTAGTTTTTTACAGCAAAATCTTTTGAGAACCCGTGGAAGTTGTTCAAAGAAGAGATCCTTGGTATTGGGTGCTTTAGAGACAAAGCACAAAAAAATGACATTTGAGGCGAAAGAGTAATTTAAACTTCAACTCTTTCTAAAGATTTTTCCTGAATGTCTATTTGTGTACACCGTAAATAATCTTTTACATAAATCAGTACCCCCCCCCCCATTGACATATGCTCTATAACACCTATATCCATGTACATTCTTACATCATACACTCTTGCAGGTGTTGTGGGTGTCAACCACGTTTCTGTCAAACAATCCAAGTTGAAATGAAAAAATCATGACTCTGGTCAATTTGTTCAGATTTAGATACCATCGTTCTTATGTTTCTATGACCACCAAATAAACCTTTAGGCTTTGCATTTATGCCCCATAGGACTTGTTCACACCTTTGGTTCGTCAAGTCGGATATTGGAGGCTTATGTTGAACAAAAACCATAATTGTTGTCACATTTGTATGTTGTACCACTGTCCTGCATGGTTTGGATGTAGCTCTTGCTGTGGTATAGTTTTTCCACGGATACAGTTGACTAAGATGCAAGAGAACTTCTCAAAACCCTTTCATCATACGGATCACCTTTAGTCCTTAAAAGAACGAATGGATTACGCTGAGTGCTTTCTGCACACATACACTGTAATAACTGCCCCGTTCATGAAGGGGGATCAACACCAGCAGGTACATCATCAAGGCAAGGCTTTAGACAAATCTTTCTACGAGCAGATACTCTGCCCGGTACGCTACAGTTCATGGAAAAATTGGAAAAGAAGCAACCAAGGCTGCGGTACGTTGATGTGGTTGAGGCTTACCACGCAGTAGCAGTGTTTCATTTATTCTCTTCAACATACAGCTAACTAGGATCTGTTTAGATCTGATTTAAGAGGCAGAAGTAGTCGCTTTGATTGGCTCTAATGTTTTTGTCATCATAATCACCCTATCAATGAGCAGAGATAAAAGACCAGAGCTTTTTCTCAGTCTCCCCACTAAGTTGGTTTGATTACATGGAGAAAAATTCGGAAACAAAAGCAAAAAATTGTAGCTGCAGAAAGAAAATGAGAAGAGGAGATGAAACAGATTAGACAGGTAATTATTTGACAATCTAGTATCAAATTGCTGCTTTGCCTCATCTCAGACATCATCAAGAAGCAGCAGCGATGGCTGCTGCAGTTGGACAAACTAAACGTTGGATTTCAAAATAGAACAAAGCAGCGGCACAAGGACATTTAAAACTGAACTGACAGCAGTAGATATGGACAAAGTTATTATTTTTTATGTTCAAAGTAACAATTTGGTGGCAAAAATCAGATGTTTTAGGGCCACCCTGCCATTAAATAACCACCTTTGCAGCAATGCTCTCTTCCAAGCTTTTACTGCATAATGATGTGGCCATAATTGTCTGTTCACATGGACAAACAGGACTAGACCCCTTCAAGTCTCAATACCTGCTGTCAATTGTTGTTCCTAATAATCTGAGCTGCTCCCTAAAATAGCTCATTTTCTGTTTTTTTACTGCTGAAACGCATGACACGCCCAGCTGTCTTACCCTGGATTGGGAAATTAAGTCGCTGGCATTAGACCTGCCAGGCCCAGTGGAAAACAATTTGCCTTAAAATCCCAGGTCTCTGTTTAAACCACTCTGTGCAACTCTGCAGCAAAAGCAAAGCTCAAACAGATAAATGTACAAAGATATTTGGCAAAAATAAACGGAAAATATTGACAAAGATTGGACATAATCTGACAGGCGCAGTGCTGATGATATGGGCTGATTTTGCCGTCAATTATCTTAACAAAAAGACCAATTTGAAGCAGTATTAAGCAAATCCATACACATGGATCAAATTATGTCCACTGAAATCAAGCCCTTGGCGTCTATGGAGTGATTTTTGTGTCAATATTCACAGCACAACAATCACAACAGAGAAGTGCACTTAAACTTGCAAAACAAATCAATTTTTGCCCTTGAAACGCAAAAATACATGCAATCAAAACAAATTCTTCCAATCGTTGATCAGTCTGAGAGCCGATTGGAAGATATTCTGACCAATCAGCATCAACCTTCAAGTCCATGTCCGTGATTGGCTGGCTTTTAAGGCACATTTGTAACGCTGGACCCGCTCTGTTTCGAGCACAGGGGAAAGAGAATTGTTTTGATTGCACATATTTTTGAGTTTGAAGCAAAAATAATGGTTTTATGCTTTATTTATGCTCAAAACTGTGTGTTGCGCTTATAATGGCACAAAATTCCCACCACAGGCGTCACTCAGACAATAGTTTTTAAGCTTGATTTATTCAATTTGTTTGTTTTTTTAGTCTTTAAAAGTGAATAACTTTGTCAACTTCTCCTACTTTTGAAAAGGTAACATCAGATTTAAGGAATTAATAAATATAAATCCCACTTTTGTTGTCAAAACCTTTTTCTTTAACAGAATGGGACTATTTTTCATGAACCTGAAGAATAAATTGAATAAAGTATTTTAAAATTGTGAAATATTAACACCGTTTTTCAGCTTTCATTACTTTAATTTGAATTTATGTTTTTGATCACATTAGCAAGTTATTGTGATAGATCTGACGTTGTGAGACGGTAACAAGCTCAACTAACTTGTGGCTCTGCTCTCTGCAGAACTGAGCGTCTCCGTCTCCTCAAGAGCCCTAATCTATTTAAACCTTCAGCTGCAGACTGTCATGACAGCTTCGTAACAACTGTTAGATTTAAATAATTGAATCTGAAACAGGAAATGGATTCTTGGATCATCAGCACCAGCCAAGAACTGCTGCACTGAATTATGCATAACTTGTAAAAAAAAAAAAAAAGGAAGAAGAAATGTGGCACAGAGACATGCGGGGAAGAGAAGGGGAGGGCAGCGACTGTTGTGAATTAGGTGGTAATTGAAAACTTGTCGAATAACACGATCCTCAATATCCTTAAACAATTCTGAAATATGAACACAGCAGCTTCTTTTCAGGCAGCAATAAAAATAATTCATGCTCTCACTTACAAAACCGTTGCCATTTGTTTCCCAACACAAATGACGTTGTTTACTTTGCCTTTTCTAATGAACAGGACACAACAGGAGGACATAGAAAACACGCTCGCACAAAGAAGTGCAGGGGCGGAGCTACAGGGGGGCAAGAGGGGGAAGCTGCCCTTTCAATATACGAGTCAATATTAGTATCATTATTGACAAAGATTAGGAATCATCAATAAAAGCTTCTTTAAACATTGCAATAATCACTCAAACTCAAACTTTATTTATTTGTATAGCACCTTTCATTCCGACTGAAAACACAAAGTGCTTAACATAAAAGCAAATAAAATAGCCATAAAATATGACAAACACCGGACAGAAAATTGGCAAAATTGGCACCCGTCCCTCACCAGATTCCTCCCTCCACCCACCCAGTTCCCCCAATATAACCCTGAACAGAAACAAAGAACTGCAGCTTAAAGAAACCGTCTGCTGTGCAGAAACGGTTTTTAAGGGGGAATCCATTCATTCCAAGACCCAGGGTCATTGCCACGGCGCCCGCACAACACAGCAGCTCAGGGTCCACTCTGCGGCTATTAGACCACAGAGCGGGACCCCAGCCAACAAAATCAATGTCTTTCAATAAAACTTTGAGCTCCTCTAATGGTGTATTTTACTTTTTTTTTACGTATACATATTTTGGATCCTTTCTAGTCCGCCACTGAAGAGGTGTGCTTCAAATCTTGAACGTCAACTTTCCATCCCAACTTTTCTATTAAAGTTAGTCTTTTTTGTCCTTCGGACCTTGAAGACAGTCCTGGCATTTCCTAACAACATTGTACTTTTCTGGCATCAGTCTTGAGGAACAAACCAAAAGCAGAATAATGTCAGAGTTGGATTCAAGAAATGCAAAATGTGGAGAAATGTGGGTTTGATGTTATGGAAATCATGGAGTAAACATGCAGTTAAACCACGAGCAGCTAATATTCATTAAATATGAGCCTCTCTGAGAATAAATCTGTACTTTGTGCCTGGGTTAGCTTTTTACTTCTCTCTGAAAAGACATACGACTCAAGGATCAAAGCATCTTTCCTAATGTGGGAACTTTCTCCATGTTATCTTTGAGTTCATCTGCATAAATATGCGTTGCCCCACTCACTGACCTGTTCTAAATGCACGAGTTTAGTCCTGCACAACTCCCACTGAGCCAAACACTTCTTACGTGAACAATTCTGTTACTTCCCCTTATTGGACGATCACCCCTGCTGTTTATTGTTTCAGTTAAGGTGCACTAAAATATCAGAAAAGCAGGACTCACAGGAGGAAAATGGTTCCAAAGACAGAAAGAGCCTTCAGAAACAGTTCCTCAACAGCATGAAACTTCACCGGGAAGACAGAGTCCACAAGTGGACATCATTAATCCAGGCACTCTGGCAAGAAGCCCTTGGCACGGAATAAGCCATATAGATAAAGCCTAACAGAATATTTAAACTCCAACAGCAGTTTCTAATTGTTTCTCTATCACGCCCTGCAAGGGAAGATGCCACATGACAAATGGACTCAGTGTGAGGCCTCCGTCCCATCTGTTAGGAGAGCCACGTGTCTGCCCGTGCTTTCCAAAATAAAAGGAACTGTGAATAAAATGGGAACGCGTTCCTTTGTTTCTGGAAAAGCTGGATCGGCTCAAGTTCAATGACATATTTTTTAGGCCAGCAAGAGGAATAATTACTTTTTTATCATTTGAATAAGGCACACTTCTATTCAAGAAATGCCGGTAAAAACCAAAGATGACTAAAATCTCTTTTAAATTATAAAAAAATGGATCTGATCCTGATTATAAAAGAATGAAGCTATCCTTAAAGCAATCATCTTACACTTTTAAACTCAAAACAACAATTTGTAGCGAAAGATATATTACATTATGTACATGTTGGTAAACTGGTAAAACATCTAAAAGCCAGTGTACAACAGCAGCATCCATTTCTGCTCCCATTGATAAAGGAAATGTGAGTGAACATGAACATGAACAGTCATCATCCAGCACAGTTCATTTTGGGTTACTAGTGCCGGTAGGTCTTCAGTCTTTGGAATTTCAAACCAGGTGACCCTGAATCCAGGCTGTTCTGGTTCTGCAAGCTTCAAACCTATAAGACCAATTTGGTCCTGTTTTTTTTTTTTACTCCAAAACTTAGATAAAGCCCATTTTGCAGTTGAAGACAGTTTTTTTTTTGGCAATACGGACACCGCCCTGTTGCAGCCAAATGAAGCGGTGATTGAGTCGAGTCGGTCTGAGTTTCTATAACAACAATCAGGGGTGAGCTTTTTGGAAGGTCACACCCCAACAACTTGAAAGCAGGCTACGCGAAATCTGTCAAACGTTTTCAATGTTGACATTGGGGCCAGCAGGCTCCACCTACTTTTATTGAGGCACCTGATTAGTTAGTTTGTAACTTAAATAACTTGCACTACAGAAAAAAGAATTAAGAAAATGAACATTATCAAGAACAATTTTATTCTGACAAATAGAATGACTGAGTAACTGCTGCTTATTTCGTTCTAAAAGTCTGTGGGATTTTGGCCACTTGGCCACGCTTTTATATATTGTGTGGTTATTTTTTTATTTGCTTAGTTTACTCTACCCTTGATTGCTGGTTTAACCCCAGCTGCCATGACCCCAAAGAGGATTCAGGAGGTGGATGGATGGATGGATGGAGTTGTTTTAATCAGACTCATAGTAAGTATTAAAGTTATGCAAATGATTTGTACAAAATTAAAGTTTTCTCTTATTTTTTTGTTGTGCCTGGAGATGACCTTGTTTTTTTTCTTTTTTTTTACAGAAATAAATTAGATTAATTAGAAAGAAAAAAATTAAAATTAAATAAATAAAACATCTTGTGTCAAATAAGATAACCCCGCTGCAGCAAATTTCATTGTAATAAAGAACTTTTCCTAGACAGCTAGACACCGTCGCTCACCAGAAGATACGATTGAATGCTTTAAACTTATACTTAGCAGCTCTGAATGAAGAATACCGTTTTTGCTTTTAAAAGTCTGCTTTTTAAAGGAGTGAGTGCCTCTAGATTTGATTACAAAAGAAGAAAAAACGTATTTCTACTCACACAATAACACCTCAGTTTAAAAATCTAACCATAAATGACAATTCCCATTATTTCTTCAAATCCTTACCATGTTTCTTCAAAAGTAGAGTTCAAATGAACGGATAAAAGGGCCAGACTTGTCTGCAGAACTCTGATCTAGACTTTACTTTCTGTCACTTCAGTAGTTGTCTGTCTCTTCCTGTTCTCTGACCTTAACCAGCTGAGTCAGTTGGCTTCCCTCCTGGAGTCGGGTTTATCTACAGGTTTATTTTTAGCAATTTCATGAAAATGTTTTGATGCAATCTGTTCAGCTTGTTCATACTTTAAAAAAATATTTTATTCAGTTGTGACTTTTCTCAAATTATTGACTTCTTATGGCTTTTCTATTTTTTTCTTTTTACTTTTTCATATTGTCTGACAAGAAAATACATAAATGTAAACTCTAAAAAAACAAAAACAAAGGAATAATTAAATGAGGACAAGTTTACCAGACAATCTAACAACGTGACGCTCAGAAAAGACACTAAAAATAAACCCCAAAAGGACACTTTTCATCCAGTAAGTCTGCTGAACTTCATAGCAGCACAATTAAAAAGACCCAACACTGTTTGGTTCAAGGCTTTTCAGAAATAAGCATCTTCTTTGTAGAAAAAGCTTGAAAACAAGACTTTGAGGAACAGAACTATGAACAAACCACATGATTTCTGGAACACAGTCTAACAAACAAAGGCGACGAGAGGAGACGACTTCAGAGCATCTTCATGGGGACAGTGTGGGGACAGTCAACTGAAATTAGGTCATGCCGCTGGACAAAATAAATACAGGGACAAAAATCTCCCAATACTGAGAAGAACTCGCCAGTAAATATTCATCTGAGGTTAGATTTGTCTCATGCAAAAGCAAAAAACAATTCCTTAGTTTAACTACAAACAAATCAGAACCATTGTCACTCAGCTTTTCTCCTCATTTTTCTACTGTAAAAATGTTGCAATTCCTACAAAACTGCGAGCTATTCATATACAGCATCATCAGAACTCAAAAATATTCTAGAAATGAGGTCTGAGCTGAAAGATAGAACCTGGAGAGTGCGTTCATTATGGGATGAAGGGCTGCGCTGTGATCAAGTTAATCTCCTAATATGGAGAAGCGATTTTCTTCACTTTATGGCTGCGTGTTTTGAAGCCATTAACCTGTGAACGGGCCTTCACAGTCCGACTCTCAGACGACGACGGCCCAGATGTTCCCCAGCTCGGTGTTTGCAGGTAAACCAGCACAGCAGAACATCAGAAGCTGGGGTAAGGAAATTGCAAATTAAATGACTAATTACTCAATAAAAGACCCTGATGATGTGCTTAAACGCTGATGTACCATCTGCCCGATATAGAAAAGCTGCAGAACAATCAATAAGCACACCAATTGAAATTCATATACCATCTGCTGCTTGATCTTGGACCACCTGCATTTTCATCATCCACGCTGATAATCCAGTGTCTCGCGGCATAAACCGCCCTCCTGCCCCCGCTAGAAGACAAAACTTGAAAGAGGAACACAATAGGTCCCTGCCTGTGATGAAGCACTGGAAGTTTCAACGGCGACCTCTACATCTTCTTTGATCAGTGCGACACGGTCCGTGTACTTGACAGCGTCTGACCCGAATGTGCGATTTCCATCGCCGAGCTTTGATGTCCGAACATCAACTTCTGCATCTATGTGACGATGACAGTTCAGCCCGTCCTTCTCATCAGTATGCATGTTTTAAAGTTTACTGAAAGATCCCCAGTTTTATCTCAATTCAAGTCATTTCCCCTGACTTTGAAGGGTCAGTGGAGGTTTTTTGGATTACACTACCTGTAAAGTTCTTTTTTTCTGAAACTGCAGTATCTTGAGTTTATTAAACAGAACTTTTTAATACAGACAGATAACCGTTTCCTAACTGTCGGCAAAGCCTCTCCAAACTGGGTTGAACTAAAAACAACTGATTGGTCCCCACTCCACTAACAGCATAAATCACATTCCATCTCAGACGGGATGTTTGAAATGGACTGAAGCTGCTTAACGAGTATTGAGATCCTTAATTGTGTCCCAGGCTTCATAAAAAATGAAAAGAAGCTAAACAGAAACCAGTTTCCTTTTAAATAAAAATTGCAAATGGTTTTGAGTCTGTGCTTCGTCTTAGGTGCTGAAGCTGTAAATGTTTTGCATCACAGGGTGAAAGCTACACTTTAACACGTCCGCATGGCGCTGCGTCTGTTCTCCTTTCATTTTCTCCAGCGTGTTTAGTGGTAACATAAATGGGGTTCATTTACACAACATCATTGCGTGCGATACAGACGAGTTTGTCACTTTGTCCCATGGAGGTGCACAGATTTTTGCATACATATTAGAGCTGCTTTGGTGCTGGAAGCTGATGGGATCATTGATGGAAGGTGGTGGTGGTGGAGACCTAGACGACTGCTTTTGTCTGATCTTGGAAGGAAGTTCATTTGAAACAGTGATGTAATAGAAAAGGTTTGTTTGAGCCTTTTGCTACATCCATCATCCATTGTCCATCAGCAACGCTCATCTACATTGCTGATGGACACATTCCTCCATTTACACTGCTATAGCTTGATTTAATTCTTTCTGTAAAGATAAAAAACAGAACTAAGATTATGATTACATTGAATATATGTAGTTTATAGTTCTAGTTTATCATTTTACCATGACACCTTAACATAAATGAAGTCAAACAAAGTTATACCAAATACGATCTACCAGCTATAAGCTATTTTAAGTAGATGTTAAAATATAAATACAAAGTCAGATAAGATCAGTGGTTAAAGCCAGAGAAAGTAGAAAATAAAAATAAAGCAGCAGCAGAGCAGAGTCATGACATGCCTAAAGCCTGGTAATAAACTACTGCACTACTACTACTACTACTACTACTACTGCTGCTACTGCTGCTACTACTGCTGCTGCTGCTGCTACTACTACTGCTGCTGCTGCTGCTGCTACTACTGCTGCTGCTACTACTGCACCAACAGCCTTGCTTGCCTTGCTGCTGCTACTACTACTGCTGCCTCTGCTGCTGCTACTACTGCTGCTACTACTGCTGCTGCTACTGCTGCTACTACTACTACTGCTGCATACTACTACGGCTGCCTTGCTCTTGCTGCTACTACTAGATTATTTTTTGGGCCCATAACACATTAAAGCATGTTGAACTGCATTTGAAAATACATTAATACTCAATGTACAATAATACACTGTAAAATAATACAGGTGAATTTATGTTGTAGGATAATAAAGATTATAAAAACACATGTTTTATAATTTTGCGTTCCAGGTTATTCACGATGTTTTATTTTCAAGTTTGCATTAACTGGCTTTCATTAAGCGATGATGTCATGTAGGGAGGGCTGGGAGCATGAAGGACCCAAAATGCAGAGATGGGAGCACACAGTTCTGGGCAAGGGATTTATTAACTTAACAAAAAGCGCATTGCTGAGCAGAAACAATAACAAAACTCACTGTGAGGATAGCAAGATGAACAGGGCAGAAAGACTTACATGGAAGAACATTAAAGACATTAATGGAACAAACTTATATACAGACAGGGCAGACAAGACACAGGTGAACATGATCAGGGCAGATTGGGACAAAGGAAGTAAAACTCAAAAACATGACAAGACAGGAAACCTTTCAAAATAAAACAGGAAACAGAACTCAAACATGACAGACCAAAACGGAAAGCAAAAACCAATAAATAATAATAATAATAATTTAATAATAATAAACCAAAAGAAACTCCAACCATGACAGTTGATGCCGTGCAGAATGCAAAACGTTTCTTAAAAGCAACTCGTGCAGGAATTTTATAGAACTATTAACTTTTAATTTAATTAATACCATAATTGTTTTTCTTTGAAATCAATTAGAATGCAATTAAAGAACAAGGGCTGTTAGAGAAGCGACACACAACCTTGCAAGCCTCTTCCTCCTTAATAAGGTCAGCCTCATTGTTTGCAGCTGACAGACTTTTCACAAATGAGTGTTCCTTCTCTTTGTTTGTAGAGAAAGCTGATTATTGTCCCGCTAAATATCGGAATCACCCATTTTTATCTTCAAATGTTGCCTTTGTGTTGTTTTTCAGTTGCTCATCACTCTTCCTACCAGTTTCTTCTCAACACTACAGAAGCCGTTTTTTCATTAGCAGGAGAGAAAATTGATTTATATGCAGAAAAGCTCTGCTTCAATCAGAAGTCGGTTAAATCAAATATGTCCTAAATCTATATAAAACTCAGGTGGATACAATAAATAAAAGGTAATCTTTGCCTGTGGACTGAAACTCTAAAAAAAAAAAAAAAAAGCAGAAAACAGCTGAAAGAAGGAACAGATGAATATAAGTGGTGTAATGTGCTTCAATTTTGAAAAGCAACATGCCTAAACTTCTGAGAAATTATTTGCTGAAAGGATAGAAGATGGGATAATTCAGAGTATCGACCTCCCTGTGCGACCTATCCATCTGACTGATCTTACAGGGATCTGTATTACTCTGCTCTCTGAGCTTCAAGGGAACAATTGTCTATTTTTATACATTATTCTATTGATTTACGCTCAAGAAGTCGCTTGTGTTTCTTCCTGGGATAATTAACCCTTAGCTAAAGTGGTCTAATCTTTATCTTCCTGCTTGAAAACAACTTTACTTTTAAAGTTATTTTTTTGTATTGTCACACATTGTTGCAAAACCATAGAAAAATTGCCAGAAGATCGACAGTTTTGCTTTCATTTAAAGCTGTAAAATGACGGCATACTGTCGGTGCAATTTTAGAAAGGTGTGTGCACAAGCGGGGGGGGGGGGGGTTTGACAGCAGCACTGGAGTGGGTTTGTTTGGCAGAGCTCCTAATCACAGATGACGAGGCTGTTAACTGCACACGCCACAACAGAAGACGGACGTGAAATTGTTCTGTGTTTTGGAGGGAATCAGTCAGTCAGTCTGGGGAAGACGGTTGATCCCAGCCAAGAAAAGACAATGCTCCTCTCACAAATCAAACTACAAAACTCCCGTCCTCGGATGGTAGACGTTTTGTCAGGTTTTTACATTCAGGCGTTTCCCTGCAAACAAATGGGCTTCAAAGGAAGATACACTGAAGTAAATTTAACCTGCTAAAGTATTTTTTACTTCGAGAAACCTTAAGGGAGGAGTTTCCGTTTTTTTTTTTAAGGCAATTACTCCTGTTGTGCTGAGCCCACCTTTGAATTTATGTCCGCATTTTGTCTTAATCTTCAGCATGTTGCCTTTTACAATCGGTTGATCTGTGCCACAAGTGTTTATGGTGTGTAAACTGTCTTTATCCTTTGAGACAACACCACACAACAAGCTTAATCTCTGCTCACTAGTTGGAGCTCATCCCTGAAATGTTTTTTCTTTTTCTGATTCAATGATCACAGAGCCATCAGGTGCTTTTTCATTCAAGGTTATTTGATTGCTTGAAATAAACCATTTCAAAATATACACAAAAGGAGGCAAGTTTGAGAAAGGTTAGCCATAAAAGCAAGTGATGGAGCGTAAAACATGCAAACAAGATGTATAGATTACATATTCCAACAATTATGGATTGAATCAGGAAATATCACCTGAAACAGACTCGCTTCCATTTAACACAAATAAATGTAAGAATATAAGCATTATCTGTTACTTGACAGCACTGACGACTCGGTTGGGGTATTCCCACATATTTAGCTGATTGACCTGCAAAATCTGCAAATCTGACATGAGCGAGCGCTCAAACAGACATTTCTCTGTGTGCCGACTTAAAAATGCATGAGATTCCCAACAGGTTGTTTAAATGAAGCATTCGAGAGGTTTCAGAGTTCTGAATGCAGACACTTTCATCCTTAAAGTAGTCAGCGACCGTGGCTCCAACCAAACAGCACCAGAGAATGATGACACCCCCCCTCTGAGCATAACTCTCACTGTTAATAATCCTCAAAATAATAATAATCCTCACTTTTAACTATCTCGACTTTTTACAAAGCACCTCAACACAACGGCAGATGACCAAGTACGTGCATGCATGAAAAGGTAAAAATCACAAAGGTATAAAAAAAAAACAGGAACAGGAAAAATGAGTGTCTAAACAATAACAAAACTTTTGGTTTTTCATTTGGAACAGACCATGAGAAGGACTGAGGAATGTTCAGTGACAAAGCATTGTGTGGCTTCAATGGAATCAGACCTCCGAGCTTCGTCCTGGATCTCTTCTCAGGAGAATCTGATCGGCTGACCTGAGGTTGGGCCTGGAGTGAACGAGGACAAAAGCTGCTGAAGGAGATGTCATTCATAGACCCGCTGATGCAAAATGGGTTTTTAGCATGTCCTTGGGGCCTTTTCTGATGATGGAGGACATATATACAGGAAATTAACTTCAAAATAGCGTTTGAGTGTTTATTTTTCAAATTGTTGCGAATCAGGATCAGATGAAACTATTCTGTTTGAAAAAGATCATATTTGTGACGTAGAAAATACGAGTGACAGGCAACAAGCTTCCTGCTCTGCTCCATTCTGATCGTCCACCTACAGACAAATAGATCCATGAACGTCTTCGTTTTTCCCCTCCTGAGCTGCAATCTGGATACAAACTGGGTAACTGGTATTTCTCTTTTTTGTTACACCGGTAATGATGGGTATGAAGTCGTGAGGGGCTGTAAGCTAGCACAAGAACTTTTAATGGATGACGGAAAGTGGAGGTGGGCTTACCACATGCCAACAGTCACGCCATCAACTTGGAGGCAATTTATTTTTTTATAAACTCTTGCTGCTCTGCAGAAACTATGACCTAGATCAGCCCCAAATATATCTTGCAGCACAACAACAACGGCAAACGCACAGGAATTATCTTCTCTGTAAAGACAAACAAGAAGTTCTGGAAGCACAGAGCCCCGATCTCAACATCATGGAGTGATTCTGGGATGCAACGATGAGACAGGAGGACCTGAAAAAGCACAGAAGATTAGTGAACAAGTGTACCAAGAAGAAATGTTGCTGCTTGAGTGCAAATCTTAGATTCCTTAGATTGATTCAAGGTCTTTCTTTTGTTTATTTGCTGCATTTTGTTGGGTAATGACAGTAGATGATGAAATCTTCCACTTTTGTTTGTTTACATTTTTTACGCAGTATTTTGTATATTTATTGACTTCCGCTTTTGGTGTCATCTTCAGCAAAAATATCAACTTTGAAAAGGCTGATTACTGTAGTAGTTGGCTTTTTTTCATAGCTGCTGCAATATGCAGCTTAAGACAGGAGCCTGTTTGTCAGATGATTCATACACTGACGCTGATCTCAGCAGTGCTCAGATGAAAGCAAAGTGAATCTTCGGTGAATCTAATCCATACAGAGCATTTAGATTGGTCTGCATGTTCATGACCACTTCACACACGTTTGCATTATGTCCACACTGACTGTTCTTTTCTCGGTTGTCACTTGCTGAATGTTGTTTAGATGTCTGCTGTTTGTGCGGTCTTTGTAAATAGGTAAGAGTTCGTTCTCAATCATCTTGAGCCTCAGTCCGAACTGTCCTCACAGGTGGATGCAGGTTGTCTGAAGGAGAAAAATGGTCGAACCTATGCGGGACACACAGGTGAGCCGCGTGAAATATCAAGGTTTACGCTCATGAAAAAATATTACTTTACGGCACTTGTGTCAAACTCAAGGCCATGGAACCATCAACTGTAAACTGATCATCTCAAACAACCAGTTTTTGATAGCTACCTTGCATTTATATTTTATTCTCCTGAGCCTAAATGACCTCTGACCTTCTGAGCTCTTACTGGGACAATTTAATTCACAAACATGTTTTCTTTTGACTCACTTACAGGTATAAACTAACAAGTGCAACAGCCTGGTTATGAACGTCTAACAGACCGGCTTTTTTGGTGTTCACCTGCTCTTTTAGAACCCGGTAACAAAGCAGATCTGATAGCTTCTCCACCTTGAGGCCTTTTTGGAAGCACATTTACAAATTAAAGCCGAAAAGATGGCGCACAGATTTTTGCCTTTTCATGACGTGACGGAGAGATGACTGACAGCTCTGACACACTCACAGACAACACTTCTTTTCACACATCAGGCTGCAGGATTTAAAAGGAAGCAACCTGCAAAGGGGATTATGTAAACATCTATGGAGCACTTCAGACTGGTTTCTTTTTCAAATCACAAGATTTTACCAAACAAAAACCATCTTGATGGAGTTAACAGAGGCTTAGACAACTAAAAAAGGATTTTTACAACATATGTATCCAAGAAAATGAGTGTCGAGATGTTCAGTACTGTACGTTAGCTCCTTTATATAAACAAAAATTAAAATGTCAGCGAAAACAGCTCATGATGCCAGATGCCTAAGACGGAGACAAAACCCGTGGAGGGAAAATGTTCATGCACATTTTATTTTACGGGCATGGTGTGGGCGACAGGTGGCAGTGAACAGGTAGTAGATGAGGTGCAGTTACTCGAGTTATAAGTTGACTAATCAGATGCCTCAATAAAAGTAGGTGGAGCCTGCTGGCCTCCACGTCCAACATACAAAACCTTTGACAGATTTTGTGCCGCCTGCTTTCAGTGGTAGGGGCGTGGATTTCCAACATGCCAACTCCTGATTGGCCAGCTGTTGCCACAGAAACGATGACTCGTACTAATCATTGTTTACTGACATGGTCTGGCTCCAACATGGCGGCGTATGTAACGTGAAAAAAATAATTGACTTTATGTGGTTGGAGCCGGAATAAACCATCTTCTATAGATGACATGACACTCCTTCATTCCAGTACTGTTTTATAGTTCATGCCTTTGCATTTGAAATTAGCCTTATGAATGCTTTTACAATCACTTCATGCATGGCAACGGTACATACTATTTTCAACGAGCCCCAAGATGGTTTCTGGGACCCTCCACGGGCCCAGACAACCGGCAGAGATCAACCCCCCTACAGGTGGATGGGACTATGGCTTCAGTTGTTGGAGTCTCCAGAATTCCTGCACATTAGTTTGTGTTTAACAATCACGACAACCTCATGTCCTCAATGATCAACACATAAAATTAAATAAATGTTATTATGCAGCAGGATTTTTGACTTTGCAGAGCGATTTTTAGCTTCATCTCTAATTATGCTACAAAATTAATCCCGACATTAATTTTTGATGTAAATTTAGTTCTAAGGCGATGAAGCAGATGATGACTTCAGACATCAGGTTGATGCTCAATAGCTGGTTTCTTTTTTAAGCTTTATTTTTATTAGTTTTTGTTACACGACAACAAAACACACACCAAAATCAAAACAGAGGTTGATTCTAGGTGCTTCGAGGGTCTATTTGTTGCACAGTGTCCATTTTTTCCACTTTCAGTGTAGTTGTGCCTCTAGCAGTCTCAGTCTGTAAGACGCCATATGTATGTACTTGATGTTTAATTCTTTTCCCCAGTTATCTTCTACTTTTAACGTTGTGTTTTGGTCACACTCTGTTAAAGATTTGATGCAGGGCGAAAAAAGGCAACAAACAAAACTTTACAGAAATGAGGCAGAAAAAAATATTAAAAATTATGTTTCATAATTATTGCTATTCATCTTTCGCTTCAGTTAGTTTGAACATGAAACGTATGTTTAGCAGTGAATCGGACACGTTTCTTCTTTGATTTTTTTTTCCTACATTTTCATTTGTTATTGATCGTCCATCTTTTATATAACTGCAGTAAGTGGAGGTGTTATTACCAACATAAAGCTCAAAGAATGTTGCAAGCGGAGGGATTTTAATGCACAAACATATAACATGTCCTGCCTGCAAACGGGTGTGCGCTCTCTGGTGATCAATATGAAACTATGTCAGGAAAAACAACACTTTTGAGAGCCACAAACATCAGAACTGAAACTACATCTATAGGAGCTCTAAACATGCTGATCAGTTTTTCACCTTCCTTTAGGGTGATGCAAACATAAATAATACATAAATACAACTGCTGGATAGATGGCCAAAAGTGTGCTTTTATATTAGCATTTTTAAATATGATATTATCAACAGGGTTATAAAAAGAATCATTTAAAAAGAGATTGACAGTGCTCCATGTTTATAGGAAGAGGAGGCTTAATCCTCTCATTTCCATAAAATGTATTGAGGTTTGCCCTCAGACTGCAAACATAATATTTTTGACTGCATGGTTCCCATTTGAAAAGTGAGAATTTATTTCACAAAGTAGCTCTTGAGTAACCCAGATTAGTTAAAAATGATATTTAAATAAATTCCGATTGGTCTCCATGGCCACAACAGAAACCCTCACCAATGGTTCACTGATGAGCCGTGCAGTTCTGTGGTTTCTAAACATCTTCAGGCCAAAATGACTGGCGCTCGTTATGTGACGTGAGTTGAAACCACTGTTTCTGGATGAGAACTGGACTGAGTAAGAGGGATGTTCCCATAGAAATCCAATGAAATTAAGTCAATTCAGTTGCCTTTTTTAAATATGGACTCCACAATGTTTGAAGCAGAAATTGTTTTGTCATTTTTGGCATCCAGTCTAACCAGCCGTGAGTGAGCTCGTTAGAAAGCCACACCCCCACCATTTAAAAGCGGTTCGCACCAAAACCTAAACATTTTGAATGTTGGACGTGGGGGCCAGCAGGCTCCACCTACTTTTAGAGGGATCCGATTGGTCAGTTTGTAACTTGAATAACTTGCACTACAGAAAAAAATATATAATGGAAAAAACGGATTTGCAAGAACATGTTTAAGTCCAATCCTGATCATCTTTTCATCTATTTAAAAGTGTTCCCATCTGGTCTATTACAGGCCAAAAATAACAAAAAAAACTGTAATTTTCTAGTACATCTTTTCTACGTCACCAATAGGATTTTTTTTTCCAAATGGCATTTTTTCATCTGCTCCTGATTCACAACTTGAATAAAAACAAAACTCCTTTGCAATTGTAAGCTAAATTTTCTTTACACATGTGCTTCATCATCAGAAAAAAAGGCTACAAGAATATGTTAGAAACCCCCTAAAACACAATTTTCCTCTGAGTTGGCCTATCGGTTATTCTGACAGTTGAATGACTGAGTAATTGCTCTTCCCTTCTCTATAGAAGTCTACGGGGTTTTGGTTTCTTGGAACCAGCGGCTTCTTCCTGTTTGGAACACCAAGAGTGAGGGGTGGTTGAAATGATTGTTAATGATGTAAAACATTGATTATACTTTTTTTCTTTTTATACACAGTTTACTGTACAAAAGCCAGAATGCTTGATTTAAGCTGAAACCGTTCAGGATAAACATCTCAGTGCTGTGAAACATTTCAGAAATAAAACCCTGAAATCTCAAGCGGCCTTGTTGTGAGGTAGTGTGTGGCATCAGTGTGGCCTTGCAATCTTAAGAAGACATTCTCTGTTATTCAGAATTCATATTTCGCCCAAATGAGCTCTGCCAGCCATTATCTCCTTGTTTGTTTAGATGCAGTCTAATTAAAAGCAGAGAAGTGTCTGCAGTAGTGCTGCATATGGGAAAAGAAAAAGCAACAACCACCTCGAGCCTGTCGCTTCAGGTATCAGCATTATGAAATTATGAATCACAGGATATTTTCCTGTAAAGAGCAAAGAAGATCAACAGGCAGCCTTTTGAAACAGGCATCTGCTGCGGAGAGCAAAGAGCCGTCGCAGAAAAGACAGATTCTGGCGCCTTGGGTGTCAGGGCACGGGGGTGAAATGTGATCGATAAGAATTGATCTGTGCAGCAGCTCATCCACACAACAGCCAAACAGGAATAAATAGAAAACAACTGTAAGCAAAAGCAGCGGGCTGTTTAAGAGCAGAAGCAAAATTTTTATGTGATGTTGGCATGACTCCATGCAAGATTTGGCATCATGAGCTGTTATTTCATTGTCTTTGATGCAGCTCCGCGCGCCCCTCTTTGACCTCACCTGCTCGTGGCGATAGATATGAATTACGCTTAAAAAGCACATCCTGGACAGACTTTTTGATGCTGGTTTCAACTTCCATTAGAAATTTTACATTCCCTTTTCATGGTTTTTTCTGAAAGCGTTTGAAAATGACAAACCAGAATGTCGAGATGCCAATTCACGTTGCTTCGAAGACACTCACTGCGGCTCCGCCAAACTGTCGGCTACAACGTCTTATCGAGAGTGTGAAATTCTTGAGTTACTGAGATGAGTCAGCCGTGAGTAGAAAGAGCGGAGACGGAGCGAAGCTGCAGGGAGGAGGAAGCCTGCAGCAGAATACTCAGGGAGAAAGATAAGGGAACACTACATCAGTGGATTACCAGCATCCGCAGATCAGGGCCATGGGCTTCCACACCTACGCGTGCACACACACAATTTAATGGACTTTTTTTACTTTTCTATAACTGAAAGTGAGGTTTCCTTATCCTTCCACTCACAGTATATGATTTATGTTTTGAAAAGCCAACATAAATGCAGGATTTTAAGGAAATTACATGTGTGGGAGTGTTTATCTAAAATGACAGAAATGTTACCGGTAATTAGGCAACAATAGATAAATGCAACACAGGCGCTGCAAATTGGCCCAATCTAGCCTTTTCAGCTTGTTTAGTAGTTATGAATAAAAGAAAATACAAAGCGCCGCTTGCCAAATATCAAGAGCAACCCCTTATTTCAATAGTCAACTGCATCAGGCTAATCCCATTGAGGGATCGTAGGAGAAACGCCAGTAACCGCAGTATAAAAACTATGCAGATGATACAATAAATGCATTAAATCAAAGTGTTGTTTTTCCTAAATTCTTTGTTTATTCTTTGTATTTTTCTGTCGGGGATAAATAACCATTTGTTTGGCAATTCAATTGTTTTTCAAATTTCAGAACTACTTGACACTGACAGTCAAAAGCTTTAGAGGACTAAAAAAACTATTTCCAATTTTTCTGTGGAACTGTCCTGACGTGTTTGGCTTTTGTTCTTGTCTCTTTACTCTTGTGTCCAATGCAGGGGCTGAGCTATGGGGGCAAAGGGGGCAGCTATCCCCCCAATTTTGGAGTCAATACTTGTGTCAATTATTGAAAAGATCAAGAGATCATCAATACAAGCATCTTTATAATAATAAATAATTTGGCCCTATTTTAATATTAAATGTAATGTTTGTTTCTCTCATTTTAATGGGCTCCACTCTGCTGTTATCATTTGCCACATTTCTAAGGTCTTCTGCTCCGCTCCCACCCCTACATATTTAGTATTCTAGCTTTGTCTCTGGTGCAGTTCTGGTCCAGTTCTGGTCCAACCAGCTCAATGGGGTTCATGTCTGTAGGCAGTTCTGACACCTCCATGTTTTCAAGTTGACCCTTTTTGTACTCTAGCGGTTCGGGCAGAGCTTGGTTTTGTGGTTTGGGTCAGTTTCTTGTTCTTGGTTGAACCTCTGACCAATTAACAAATTCCAAGCAGGAGGACCTTTTTGAAGATACCTCTGACTCTGTACAAGTCATCCACCCTGAATTCATCAAAACAGCCCCATACTATTACACTTCCTCCTCCGTGTTTGGCAGTCGACTTCACACTGCAAACACAGAGGGGAGGAACTGTATTACAAGTATTCTCCACATAGAACCAAAGTTGTCCAGGTTTGATTCAGATTCTTTCAGTCTAAATCTTGTCTTGAGTTAAAATACTGGCTTCCTACAACCACCATGAGGCTGTGGTCCTGGGATCCACCCATGATCCGGTGTGAACTCTCAGAATGAAGACAGTGGGCTGAACCAGCAGCAGCATTGGGATCCGTTTGACCTCCACACTACAGTCCTGAGTAACGGTGCCTTCACTTATCATTCATTACTCATAACATCATCTCTCTGAGCTTCCATAAGACACAAACATGTGTTTGAATTCAAAGGGGACACTAACCCTGACTATCAGTGCTATCACATCCAATTCCCATTAGAGCAGAAGGTAGGAGCTGCATGTTTTCAGCAGAGGTCATGTACTCGCTTCAGGTAAAAAAAAAAAAAAAACCCTCTTTTCATTAGGTGTAATTACTGCAGACACTTTAAAGACACGAGGAGAATGTAAAAACTCCAATAAAGATGCTTTTTAGGAAACCAAATACAAAGAAACTAGCTGATCATTGTATTCTTCACTACCAGGGCAACCGAAGCTCTTGATGCATCTGACATAATGGCAAAGAAATATTAAGAAGTAACTAAACAACACTACAGACCCTTAGTTTTAAAGATTCTTACTTTAAGATCTACTTGAAGGAGGATGACAAAAAGAATCCCAATCATTTATTTAAAAAAATGAAAAACTCAGTTTGGATGACATGCATTCTTTCTTTTTTTTTTGTTACAAGCATTATGAACGATCATTGACGCAAAATAGAAAGAGTAGCGCCATCTTTCTTTTGATCACTTTCATCTCTGTTGCCTCCAGCTCTTCCTCCTGTCTCTGAACCAACAACGTGGCCGCTCTCACCGCAGTCTGCTACACCTTTCCTTTCATTCTTCCTACACCCTGTTGTAACACATCACAGCTGAAACCTTCCACCACCTGTTCCAGACTACTTGCACACACCTCTCCACCTCTTTCCCACACTCTGTTCTGGACTGTTTACCACAACTACTTGAAGTCCTCCACCTTCTCCTCTGCCCCGGCAACCTCTGGAGTTCCTCTCATTTGCACACGACACTCTGTCCTGACCTTCCTTCCTCTCCTTTCCAGGGAAAACCTCCACCTCTCAAGAGGTCCCTCCACCTGCTCCCTGATCTCACTACAGATCACAGTGTCATCTGCAAACATGATGGTCCACAGAGGTTCCTGTCTAACCCAATCTGTCAGTCTGTCCATCGACATAGTAACAAGAAGGAGCGTTCTTTCTTTCTTATTTTGATGTTATTAAATGGTTCCCTTGAAATTCAGCAGCTGACTGATGAGTAAACACTGCTCCAAAAATGAAATTGTGAAATCAAACTATGTTTCAACTTGCACCAATATGTTCTGTTCCATAAATTTAGTCTACCGTTTGGGCCAAGTTCCCTTTAGAACTGGTTGATATGGGTAAAAAGTGCAATCTTAGATTGTTTTCATTCGGAATTCAATTTTTTTTCTCCCTGCTTTCACTTTCTTTAACAAAATGGAAAAATAATGGAAGGGAAATTGTTCTCCGAATTTGACCCATCCCCTGGGGGGAGCGGTGAGCTGCAGACGAGCCGCGCTCTGGGGACGTCAGCTGGCTGGGGAGAGCGGGGATCGAACCACCAACCCTTACTGGACGACCCGCTCTACCGCCTGAGCCACTTGCCGCCTGATATTTAACAAAAACCATTTTAACATCTCCTTTGGAAATTGGCTTGAACACAAAGTTCCACTAAGTACAGGCTGTAAAATGGTTTATGGCTCAATGCAGCAGATGTTTTGTGAGCTACCGCTAGCTTGAGCATCTCATAAAGAGAAATACTAGAACGCACTCGGCAGAGCATTCTTGGTAGCAACAGCCTTGAAACGAATTTCACAACCTCTGAGACCAAAATCCCATTTTTGACTCACCAGACAAGTTGACTGATAGATTAAAATTAAATCTACCAACCAAATTATTCCATTTTTATTTTCAAAGGAACTCCTGAATTGATTTCTAATCAATCTTTTTTCTCTGCATTTGGTGTTTTCACGCCGTCTATGAAATATTTCATTTTCAATCCCAAACGAGTCGTTTCTGTTTTCTTGCTGGAAAACTCCCCCATGAGAAGAGGGGTTTCAGTGCGTCACCTGTATCTGAACCAACTGGAGAGATTCAAAACTGCTGAGAAAACAAGGTCAGATTTACTTAAGGGGAGCAGATTGACAGAAAAAGCACTTTGTTTAACCTAATTCTACCTTAAACTACAGAAGAGAGAGCTGGGAAAATAAACTCTTGATTTTCCCAAAAATGAATAGTCTAAAACAACAAATTCAAATTAATCGATGAAATGACTCAACGCCTTAGTCCCCTTTTAGCATGTAGTGCAACTGATCACAGTAAAGAGGCTTGAATGTGTAATTGGGATTAAAGAAAGCATATCAAACTGGATTAAAGGGATTGTATCTGACAGACTCCGTTCAGTTACTCCAAACAAAGAGTCTTGTACTTTTAAATTACTTATGGCACCCTACTGATCATGCTGCATGCACCAGTACATTTTATTCTGAACGGGAAAAAAATACAATTTTTAAAACAGCAATATAGAACAGAGTATGTTGGCAAACAAAAAAAGAAAAAGGAGTCGATCAGAACAAAGTAATAGAATTATCACCCAAGACTGAGAGCTGATTACACGCTTTACTGCTGGCTTAAAGCACCCTGAATTTAACCGGTGCGACCAATACGGCAGCAGTATTAGATCTACCCAGCTGTACAGTTTAGATCCAGATTCTAGCTCAGACGAAGAAAACAAAGACGTTCATGGATCTGTTTGTCTGCAGGTGGATGATCAGAATGGAGCGGAGCAGGGAGCTTGTGGACAGCTAAGCATATTTTCTGCATCACAAATATGAGGTTTTTTCCATCTGCATGTTTTTGTCTGGTCTTGATTCAAAATAATTTCAATTAAGAAATACTTAGAAATGCAATTTTAAGCTTAATTTTCATTATAATATCCTCATCAGAAAAATATCATAAACACATGTAAAGAAAAAAAAACAATTGTGATCAGACTGAGTTTTTAAAACACTTTAAACGTAAATTAGACGAAATTGCTGTTTTTTTTTTCCTTTTCCCAATGGAAGTC
This sequence comes from Oryzias sinensis, assembly GCA_037389245.1. NCBI lineage: Eukaryota > Metazoa > Chordata > Actinopteri > Beloniformes > Adrianichthyidae > Oryzias > Oryzias sinensis. The sequence continues at coordinate 13,084,196 of CM074501.1, read as the reverse complement.
CCTAATACTCTGTTGTATAATTTGCCAATTTAATCCTTGTACTATCCTAGGCACTTTAACATTGGGAGTTGGGTCATCTAGACCCACTAGACAGTGCTCTGAACTTTTTTCTTCAATGATTTGTGATCTTCACTGGTGTCCATGGATTACATGAAATCTTTCCACCTTTATCCACCTTTGTCATGGTAGGGAGAACACGTCAGTGGAAGTGGGGGGTCATAATAAAGCACAAGGGTTAATTTATTTTTTACTTTCTTCTTCTACTCCAGTTTGAAGCTAGTTCTGGGAAGCTGCACCCCCTAGTGGGCATCTGTCAGCACTGCATCCTTTTTTCAGTTCCCTTAGTCTTGGGTTCTCTGCTGAGAGGGACGTGTGTGAAAGTAAACCAAACTAACAGAGTCTGAGGGAATATTAAGCGGAACGGCTAAGGCAGGCGTCCTGCTGCATTGAAATGACATGGGTGGGGTCACGGTGAGGATAAGTCGCCGTGCTTGTGGAAGTGGATGGTTTAAAGGCCAGCCTTCGCTGCCAGAATCCGTGTGGCTTCATGAAGCCGCTCGACAACAAAGAATAACCTGGGTGGCTTGTCGAGAAAGACCAACAGACAAAGACCTACTTGACAAAGCCTCTTGAGATAAGGAATAAACACGCAGTCACATTTGTATTCTAAGTGTGGTGCGGGTTGGGGGGGCTATTGTAATTGAAAACTCTCGGGGTGTTGGAGGGTCAGAGAAGGAAGCGTCTTGTGTTCTGGTTTCCAATGTGACGCATTGAGGTCCTCCGGCCCAAACGACAGCCTCCATCCTGGCCTGGCTCAGACTGATGTGTAGGGATAAGAGCAGAAAATCGTAGCCTCCAACCGCGCCAGTGACAATGCATGCTAAATGAGGTTTCCACTGAGCAGGAGGAGGATTTCTTGTATTTAAGTGGATTAAGCAGAATTTAAGCTACAAGGAGGAAATATTCCAAAAAAAAAAAAAGCTGTGACCAAGTTACATTTTTATTTCTTTTCAAGAAAACTTCAAGGACAGAAAAAGAAAAGTCAACTCTCACGTCATTACTTTCTGTCAGAGCGGATGTTTTGTGAAAAGAAGTCGATGACAGAGTTTGAACAGGTATTCTCCAGGTTTAGCTAATCCTGAAGCATGTTGTATAGGAATTATGCAAATCATTTGAAAGTCATTATTCATGAATGTAGGATTTTCCAGAAGTTACAAATATGTTTTTTTAATGGAGCCCCAAATTGTTCACAGTTAAAAAACAATAAATATGTGCAATCACAATCAACCAATAAATCCCTCATAAATATATAAAAAGATCATGAAATGGTGAAATTTAATAATGTTGAGTAATTTAAAATCTGTCCCACAAAGTCATGATCTTTTTATATATATTTATGATTTATGATTGTGTGATTGCATTTCATTGGTCATTTTTTATTTTATTTTTATTACAAACACTTTGGGGATCCATATTTTTTTTCTTTGAAGCGGAAATATGAAAAATTTGACGTAGTTTAAAACACATTTTCATTAATTCACTTAGAGGAAGCCCGATGAAATTTTTAATGTAGATATTTTAGATAGAATTCAGAGTTTTTTGCCTAATTTTTAAACTCTTCTGGATAATCGGAGTCCCCTCATCCATGTCCGTAACAGCAGGTGAATGATTGCGATCCACGTTCTCAATTTCCACGTTTTCATTTTGGATTTTGACGGTCCTCCATCGTTACAAAAACATTTCAGAAGCTCCAAGCGGGGCCGGCTGGATAAAGATTCATGATCTGTTTCCCGAGTCTGTAGATGAAGCAACATTATTTTTCCTCCAACTCCTCCAGCCTCAGCTGAACCTTCCAGCAATGGAAACTTTCTGCAACTTTAAGTTCCGACTCAGCAGCCTGTTGGAGCCTCGCTCCCATCGTTCATTCAGAGAGATTCACAAACATGTGACGGCTGTGGCCGCATTTGCTTTATTCTGTGTTTGCATATTTGTTTGTATCAGAGTGGGACTTCTGTATATCTTTGTGTGTGTGTGTCTGATTATTTTCAGGTGTGGTGCTGGAAAGGGTGTGGCCTCCATTTGGACCCCAGCCTGCAACCGGTCTCCACTGCAGTTTGGTGCTCTTCTCCATTTGTTTTAGTTTGTGTTGCACTCTATAATTGTTTTGTTATAGTTGTGTTTAAGTGATGCTGTAGGGGTGAACTGCCATTTTCTTTAGTACGTGTTTCCTCCTGTTGATGTTAGTCTAGGGAGGTTAGTGTTTGTCTTTGATTTCCCTATTTTATAAAATCAGGTAAGAAGTTTTCTGGGCTTAGATAAGTTGGTTTTGTTTTGTTTATAATTTTGGCCTTGGCTCACCCTGTAGCCTTATAGCTACACCTTAAGTTATTGTTTATTAATTAGTAAATAAAATTGTCATTTGTATGGAGACATTTATTTGGCGTTTTTGTTCATTTACATTGGTGGCCAAAACTTTACTTTTATGTTATGCCCCTCAAGGTACCCCTAGACCAGAAAAAGGGGCGTAACAAACATGACTTGCTTTTGGCTCTGAAAAGTAATGATCATAAAAAGGTGAGGGGGGGGGGGGGGCACAGATGCAGGCAGATTCATTTAGATTTATTTTTTTAACCAAAAAAAAAAGCAATAAATATTTTATATTAGTCTTGGTTTGGAGCTCTGTAAATTATTTGATGTGCATAATTAGGAGCCTTTGAAAGCTTTTCAAAGCATTTCATTCTGTTAGCAAAGACACATCACTGACAGTGAAATTCTAAATTGCTGCTCTCTTTCATTTTATATAATCGGGGCAATGACACGCATGACCACAGATTCCTGTTAGTACAAAAATATACATTAGCTAATTAGCGTTTCTGTTTTTATTTTTTTGGCATAAAAGCTCTGAAAAATGATTCTCTTTGCCTGCAGGAACAGCCGCTCACAGCCGTCACTGCTTCATATATATATATATATATTTTTAACTCTTTATTTTTGTTTTCTCATCACAACACAAAACAAACATAACAACTCCCTGAAACAAGTTTGACCCTAAGTCCACATTCAGTATAGTGTGAAGCAGGTAAAACATAAAAATGACAATTAAAAAAAACATTGATGCAAGATGTGACAAGCAGTTCAGTTAAACATATATTCATGCAACCACAATCAAAGGTACAAGGAACGGTCACAACCCCAAATAGATTTTAACTGCATGCCATCGACGTTCAAAGAAATCTGATTTTAGTTTTAACAATGCTGTCATTTTTTCCATCAAATAAACGTGTTTGATTCTTTGTTTCCATTCAGCTACAGAAGATGATGTTACATTTTTCCAATTACCTGTTATGGTTTTATTTGCGACCAGTAATAAAATGCGCATTATATATTTTTGATCAGCATCAAAGTCTTCTGGAAATACACCAAGCAGATACTACAGAGTCCTTAAAGGAATGTCATGATTTACAATAGTTTCAATCTCCCTCTTAATATCTTTCCCAAATTCACAGATAGCTGGGCAATCATAGAAAATATGTGTATGATCACCAATTTTTCCACATTGCCTCCAACATAAAGCTGTGGATGAGCCCTTGGCAAAATTAGAAATCAACAGGGGTGTGTGAAAAAAACGCATTTTGATTTTCCAGTCAAACTCTTTCCATAGTTGGCTGTTCATTCCTGTATGGCTGTCCTCACACAGTTTATCCCATTGTTCATCTTCTATTATGCAGTTAGACTCCAATTCCCATTTTTCTTTGATATTATATGTATGCTGTCTGGTGGCAGTTGAGAGTCTCTTATACAAGTTGGAAACATGTTTATGCATTGAAAAAAATTTTTTCTGCGATTGTAGTAAAATATTGTTATATGCAATTTGGGGTTTTATTGATTCTGTCTCGCTCTTTGTGCTTCATGATGTAATGCCTGATTTGTAGATATTTATAAAAATCATTCGGCAGAAGACCAAATTGTCCTTGAAGCTGTGAAAAGGACTTGAGTTCTGTTCCATCGAACAACTGGTTAAGAGTTATAAGGCCTTTAGTGGCCCGTGTCTTAAAGGTGGGATCCCACATTTAAGGCGGAAAGTCTATATTACCGACAATAGGCATTGCTCTGGAAATTGACCCTGTGTCCAGTAGCATTTTTTTACAACCGTCCATATCTTTAAAGTATGCTTGATCCAATTGTTTCCAATTTTGATTTTGTTAACAGATTTTAGATCAGTAAATGGAAGAGTAGACAGCTGCACCCCTTTAGTTTCACCTTGTTCCACTTTAAACCATTTTACTTCCTCATCCTCTCTAATCCAGGCCACGATTGCCGTCAGCTGAGCTGCCCAGTAGTAAAATTTTAGGTTTGGTAGAGCCAAACCTCCCTTATTTTTTGGCAAGAATAATGTTTTTAATCTAATTCTGGGTCTTTTTCGCTGCCGTATAAATTGAGTACTGCTTCATATTTTAAAGAAACAGGAATCATTTTGCCTTTTAAATCTTAAATTTAAATGTACGAAGCAAACAAAGTCTTTATACAACCAACTAGATTAGATTCAACTTTATTTTGCAACTGAAATGTTTTCAAAAAACTCTGTCCATGTGCTACAAGCCTGGTAATTCATCAATGCGTGGAAGGACTGGGTGTAAAAAAAGAAACAAAGAATTATGGTTTTCTCTCTGCTTAGTAGAAAAAAATGAAGATTAGAAAAAAAAATAACCTATTTTATGCAAAAACAAACCTATTTTTATAAGTCAAAGTTTCATGCATTAACATTTACAGAATGAAAATATGTATTTAAATTCCCCCATTTACTGAAAAATGTTTTTGTCCAAATCAAACGAATTAAAAAAATAAAAATTCAATACCAACTTTCTATTTTACTTTAAAACCAAAATAATTTGAGTAGTTCTGGATTTACACTCAGCGTTTTAGTTTGGAGATGACTTCGACTCTCGGTTCAGTATGTTGTTTTAAACATTAAAACTGATAAACATTTTGTTTTTGGCGTTTTTACTCTTTTTTTTCATGATGGAGGACTTAAATAAAGTTAAGCTTAAATTTGCATTTCCTGACTATTTAAACTGCTGTGAATCAGGATCACATGGAAAGAAAATGTTGTCTGAAAAAAAAAATAGTATTTGTGTCGTAGAAATACGGTGGGCGGGGCCACATGCTTCTCGCTCTGCTCCATTCTGATGCATCACTGTCAGCCAAATGGATCCATGAACGTCTTTGTTTTCCTCGTCTGAGCCGGAATCTGGATCTAAACTGGACGGCTGGATAGCTACGATTGCCCAACATTTTTTGCTCCACTTATGTTAGGCTGGAGGTGTGATGGGCTGGAAGCTAGCACGAGCGTGTGTGTAAACAGAAAGCTCTCAGCAACGGGGAGGGGAAGGTGGGTCGGTTACTTTGCACCAACAGTCCCGCCCACCACTCAGAGGTAAGTTTCTAATGAACTCCTGCCACTCTGCAGACACTATGTCTTAGAACAAACTCCAGGCCTTGAGGGCCGACCTCCTCCTGGTTTTTCAGAAATTCAGCCTCACCTGCTGTTGATTACCTGGATCAGGTGTGATTAGCCAATAAGAAGCTCCAGTGGCAGGCTGGTTAGAAAACATCCAGAACTCCGGCCCTTGAGGCCTGAAGTTTGACACCTGTGTCTTAGAAAAACGGCAAGATTTTAGATTTTGGCTAAAAACGGCATCATTAGAATGAAAAGACCACTTGAAACGCTTTGGATGTAGATCAGAAGATGATAGGAGTGAAAGATTCAGGACTGACTAAATGACAACTAAGCCGAATCCCAAAAATCTGGGCCTAAATGAAGATGTTCCACTTTGGCTGCGCCTCTTCTAAGATGCTTTAGCTGAACCGTTCAGACCAATGTTGATGATGACTGAATGGAAGATGATCCAACATCATTTCAACTTCAGATGTCCAAGTGCAATCTAAGACATTTGCTAATCCATCATCCGGGAGCTGTGCATCAATGGAAAGTGAAAGTCTGAAGAGAAGCTGGAACTTCATTAAATCAGGGCAGAGCCGCCCTCCTCCTCCTCAAAAACAAACCCCCCTGCCTGTTTTCCAGCTACTCTTGCCGTTCTCACTCACTGATTAGCTGGACTGAGTGATTTCAATCTCTGAATAAACACACCTGATCCAGATAATCAAGCAGCAAGTAGAACAAGGAGAGCAGGATCCCCAGCAGAATGGTGGATCTCCAGGACCAAGAATCAGGCCACCCTGCATTGAAGATAAAGAGTCCTTCATTTGACAGGATTTTTAAGAACTTGAAAAGTCACATCAACTGGAAAGCATTCTGCACAAACTGTGATCCTTTACAAGCCTTTAAAAGAGGAAGTAGTACATGAAATCTCCAACATCCTCATGCCACAGCAGAAACCACGCACACATACAACGTCTCCGTCAAAGGGCCATTTTCCTGAAATCAAATCTCCAATTATTCATAATTTTAGTTTGAAATTACTTGTAATGTGACCACAACCCTGGAGGGGAGTAACACTCAGCCCAAGTCCAATACACTGCCCTCATATGTCAATCAATAATCAAGCCAGGCTGCAATTAGTGAGTCGGAAGGGTCGTGAGCCTCACGTGACAAATCAATCGGGCAGAGAGGCGGCGCGCTCATTGAGGTGATTCACAGCCCAACAGTTTGTCCCACGCTAAGCCCGAATCCCTGCCGTCGATCTTCTTTATATGAAGCTCTCAAGGCTGGAAATATGCATCTGTCAAACGTCCCCCATTACTCCGGCTGCCTGTCACACCTGGGGCAGCTCACAGCCAACCAGAAAAAAAGAAGACGGAGTGCAGCTGTCAGCGCAGAACCCTCAGTGGACAGAAAAAGCACCGGCTTCCCGATTTCTGTGACTCTAATTTCCTCAAAACGTTGATATTTTGTGGGTCTCCGGCTGAGAGCTCAGTTAACCACAGAGGCAGTATATTTTTTCTTAAGATGGCATTTTGTTTCATGTCAGAATTAAATAGGGCTGGGTGATTAATCGATTGATTCAGATTTGGTGTTTTAAACAGATTTATTTTTTGAGAAAATGGAGATTTTGTTTTCCCAGTTCTCTGCTCTCTTCCGTTGTTCGGAGTGAAGTCAGTCCACCGGTCTCTCCAGAGCGCAGATGTGAAAACAGCAGCAAGCAAAGAGGAGGTCTACTTCCACGAGGCGCTATAGAACTGCCCCCCACCCCACTAACCTTTCATGGTTACCTCCCTGTATCTTCAGTTTAGGCTGATGAAGCAGCGGAACGTGAGGATTTTTACCAGGATCCAGACAGAACTGGAGGACAAACCTGTTGGACTCACAGCAGCAACAGAACAATTAAAAAATGGCATTTTGGTCTCCGACGTTGTGACTTCAAACTTGGAGCGTCAAACCACAAATAGCAAATTCTGAATTCAAGGCTGCTTCAACCAGTATTTCTCTCTGATGCTCAAGCTAGCGGTAGCTCACAAAACATCTGCTGCATTGATCTGCAAACTGTTTCACAGCTTGTACTGAGATAAACTTTGTGTTCAAGCTAATTTCCAAAGGAGATGTTAAAATAAAAAAATTAAAAAATTGTTAAACATATTGCATCATTTGTATTTTTTGTTCAAGAAAGTAAAAGCAGGAAAAAAAACTGAAAATATTCATTCATTTTCTAAACGCGTTTTGTCCCTTTCAGGGTAACCGGGCTGCAGGTCGCCAGTCTGTCGCAGGGCCACAACCACAAACCCACGCACTCTCACATTCCCACAATTTAGAGTAACCAATGAGCCTGTGAAGCCTGTTTTTGGACGGTGGGAGGAAGCCGGAGAAAACACACGCGTGCACGGGGAAAACATGCAAACTCCACACAGAAAGGTCCCCCATCGATGTTCTGGTTCAGGTCCCCCAGCCGGGACTTGAACCAGAGGCAAGAGCGCTAACCACTGCACCACCATGCAGTCCAAACCAAAACAAATTCAAGAATAGAATATGGAGTTTAAAAAATCTGAGATTTCATTTTTTTGGCCAAATGCTCCAGCTCTAGAATATTCTAAATGACCTTTGAAAGGAATGTACGTCTAATCTGACGTGTGTGTTGCTGAACGAGTGCCTTTCAAAGGTCAAAGGTTCGACTAGCGAGTCGTTTCAAATGCCCAGTAAACGGCATAAAAACTGCAGAAAGGCTCAGAGTTTCCCGGTTTTAGCTCGTGGTGTTCAGTCTCGCGTCTTTTCAGATTACAGACCCATTTCTCTCTTCTCCCTCCACAGTCCAAGACTGCAAACGGTGTCATGAATGAAATATAAGCTGGGTAACTTATGAGGCCCAACCAACTTTGCTCAAAGCCGTTTTCACATTTGATTTAAATTCATCAGCATGATGATCAGTCTTATACATGGCCAACGGGGCACTGGTCTGCCAGATATTAGCCTAGGATGAAGCACAAAGATTACTTATCAGCTTGGACCACCTTTCTGCTCAGCAGTAATGAGACATCCATCAGTGTCGCGATGGATACCTAATAAAGCTACTTCAAATCAGTTGAAGAGACTGATCTAAGTGACAGTAATGTGCTTTTGAATATCAGATGTAGCATTGCTCGGTCCTTTTCCCTTCTTTAAGTGCCGAGCGCAGGAGAAGCTTTTAGAGATTTGTGCCTCTCATAAATAAAAGAGACCAGAAGAAAAAAGTGTGAATTTGATCTGCGTTTGCCAAACTTGCAGTTTAAAAAGCCAACTATTTTCACAGTATCAGTGACAGGCCCCCCCCACACACACCCCTCATCACACAACAGCAGACTGAATGTAATTACTCTTTTTCTCATTATTTCTCTGCATGCACTCGGATTTACAACTTGTGTCAATAAGTCGGTAGTAAAAAAAAATCCATTCGGTCATAAAGCCACAGATGCCTGGCTTTACAGAGGCTCGGAGGATGAGAGTCCCAAATCCATCATTCCTGCACAGACAGACAGAATCCCCACATCAACATGTAAGCAGCACAAACATCCCATCCTTTCCTTTCCTGTTTGATGTAGTTTCCCACAATCCCGCTTGATCTCAGGCTCGCTCTTCTGAGGACCTTCCTTGAAGCTGTTAATGTCACAAATTTCATGAAATAGCCGCTCATCAAAGTGCCCCACTAAGACCTGAAGCAACTTGGCTCTGCTGCTCCTCTTAGACAATCTTGAGCCACACTGTGTTTCATCACGGTAAAGCCAAGCGAGGAGAAACTACAGATGCAGAGAAATCAATTTGTGCTCACTGGAAAGCAGGCACTTAAGATTTTACGGTGTTCAGGAGCCGCAGAGGAAAGTGGAGAAATGAGAGAAAAGAGGGCTTACCTGGACTCTTAATGAAACTGGTTGGTGTGAGTTACAGATCCCATCCTTCCCTGTGGAACTGAATCGCAGAGGAAGAGGAGGACGGACGGACAGGGAATCAGAGAGGAGAGGAGACCGAAGAGAGCAGTGGAAGTGGAGCTCTCGCACAGCGCCGAGAAACACTGAAGACAAAGGGCTCTGGGAGGTGCATTCATTCAAATGACATCTGCCTCTCTTAAAAACCATTGGCTAGGAGGCGTGGGGATTCTAATAAACTATCCGTTGCCCCAAGTGAACACACCCCTTCCTTCTGTTCCCCTGCCACATGTATGTGGAGGACACGCCTGGTGCACCCACGTCATACTTCATGGCTCAGCGTTTCACACTGCCTTCTCCTTTTGTCCTTCCTTCTCAGATCAAAGAGCGAGCATTTTCACAGGACTTCTTCACCACGCCTCGTCCACCCACTTTTATCGTCTATTGTCAATAATGCCAGCCAGCACAAATGTTTCTGCAGATCAAGAAACGGCTTTTACTTCCAATGTTTTTAGATTTCTGTAATGTTCTCCCTGCAGGCTTTGCAGATGCCATGTTTGGCAACAATTTTTAAGTTTTAACCAAATTTCCAAAAAGTCAAGGTAAGGATAGGAAGAGATCAAAGCATTTGGTAAAGTACAAACTGGACTAAATGTGACAAATTCAAATGTAAAACACGAGCAAACATGAAATAAAACCGCCTGTCGTGTTGTTAGCTGCGGCACATGGAGTCCAAAGCAGCCTAAAGGGTAAACGATTAAGTATGATGTAAGGGTGGAGTCATCTAAGACAGCATAAGGGTTAAAGGGTCAGTCTGAGGACCATCTGCAGAGGTCACTAAGGTCATTCTGAAGAGCTGTACAGTCAGATGATGAGGTGGTAGGTCGGTCCAACTTGACATCATCTGCACTCATGACACATTAATGTGATTCTGAGACATTACTCCTAACTATGCAAAATCATGAAAGGCCAGACTTTTCAGAACATATTTACATTTTAGACTGCAAATAAAACTCAAATGATTTATAAATGTAATCTTTTTACAATCAAGTTATTGTTAAATTATTTAAAAAAATAGTCCCAGGAAACAATAACAACAACATTTTTGTTATTGGAAACTTTTCAGGTAAACATGCAACAAATTAGAGATAACAATAAAACTTTTAAAAATAAATGCTGTCAAATTTTGAGTATTTTCAATAATATTTACATTATTATTTTCAGTGCAAAACTCAAAATTTAAAATACGTTATTGTTTTTGTAAATGCTGTTTTATAAAACAAACATGTTTTTTTGGTTAGACATTGCCAAACCTATAGTTAACTTTACAGTGAGACTCTCGATGTGGGAAGAGCATTGGACAGAAGAAGTGTATGCAGCAGCTCACAGCGCGCTTAACCACAGAGTTTGTCCTGAATCAGGGGCAGAAAGACATTCACAGGTCTGAAATAGCCCCGGGCTTTCATATTGGCTGAGTTGTGATGGAAAGATGCCCACAGGGCAACGGTCACAAAGCACAGCTGGTTTTTTCCCACTTAAGACAGCACTTTTTTTTTTTAAATCCAATGTAGCTCACAAAAACCTGGAGCTATAGTCATTTCAGATACCTGGATAAAACATGGCTTTCCAAAGATGAAAACTTGAATTCAAGAAAGAAAATATATACAGAAGGTCTCGCATGGCTATCTCTTCCATGGTACATTTGAGCCGATGTTGGGCTGCACATGGGTTTTGTCCAATTTGCTCACCATCGCCTGTCCAAATGTTAAGAATCCAGTGCTTTGGAGATTCTGAGGTTTCTGCAAAAACTAAGTTAGTGATCCAAAAATGCACATAAATATATCACAAAGGATTGCATTGAACACTTTGTCATTTGATTAAAAAACAAAAAAGAACGAATATGTGATACTATATCCAAACTGCATTGAAATGCAGAACGCTGGATAGTCAACCACCCTTTCTTAGTCCTTTAAGGTTAAAGAAGTTACATTTGTAATATCAAGAGGTAAACAATCAAAAATTTTTTAAAAGTTACATTGTTTTAAATGTATTCTTAAAGCCACAAAAACAAATGCTACACAAAACATAAATAATGTAATGCTTTTTCAATCAGTGTGCAGCTCTCAGAGGTTTTGGTCAGGTTGTCAGATCTAAATGGCTCTTCTTTTAGCAGCAAAGTTTCAGATCTCTGGTCTAAGAGAATTAATTGAATAAATGTAAACATTAAATGCAAAACATTAGTAAAATGTGCAGTTTAAAGAAAAGTATGTCTGAAATTAAAAGTTGTATTTGGTAAAATACCTAATTAAGTGGGAGTGGTTAGAAAAGGTATAAAAAATTAAAAGGTAATTTCCTCTCAAAGCTTGTGAAAAAAACATACAGCACAAAAGGAGGTGAAGTAGTCTGTGTAAAGTCATTAAAGCACTTTTTGGGTGTCACGTTTCCCCTCAACCATACTTTATTTTTTTTTCTCACGCCCAACAACTTTACTTCAAAAGACAAAACTTCAGCTTGCCTACTTTTATTTTCCAAGACGCCATGGAGTGATATTTCTGCCACCACGCTGTAACACAAAACTTTCTAAGTTTTTGCTAAAAATTTTTTTTTGCTTTCAAAATCCTTTTTTTTGCTTTGAAAACGTTTTTTGCGTTTGCAAAACACATTTTTTCATGGTACGTTGTGTCAAATCTCGCTTTTGTCCTCATTCGATTGCTGACTACTTGAGCGACTAGCGTGATATGATTCATTGGCATCGCCAAAAAGAAATTGCGTCGCTGTGTGTCATCACACTTTTCCTATCTTTGCTGAGTTAAGTTTCGTTTTGACGCTTCACCGTTGCCATCAAACAGCGCTGGATGTCCAGATTCTAACCAATCACATTGCCATATGAATTCAACATGGTGTCTGCTGCCTAGGCTGAACCAGCTTTTTTAATTTCATTTTTGTATTTTTTGATTAAGACGTTCATTTTTTTAAATATAATTTTAACAATAATTCATACTTTCTTTTTTTTAGCATTAGTTCATTTTTATTGAGTCAAATTTTTGAATTTATGGCTGAGGATCTCCCTCTGAAACTGTCATGTTTATCTGCTGACATTGGGAATCAACAGACCTGTGTGATCTGTGAATCATGCAGAGCAAAATATTAGTGAAAAGGAAGATTTTCTTTAAGGTCTGTTTGTTAAAACAAAACAATAAAAGATTCAAAGCACATATTATTTAATGCTGCACACGTGTTTAGGATCAGATGAACAGCAATAATAAGCAAAAGAATGATGGCTCACCACAGTAAACCTAATGTATATAACAAGGTATTATGTATTTGACTCATTATCATTTATGTTTTAGAACTTGTGTTGCCCAAAAGAAAACATAGTCAAAAATGCTATTTTCTCTTAATATTTCAACCATTTTTGACTAAAATAAAACAATAGTTCAGATACAAATCTTAAAAAGTGTTGCTTCCCTGCTGGACGGAGTCGGAGTTTGGTCACGCTTGCTGCAGACGTTTTAAACACGTTCATCACTATACTGACATGAATAAATATTAAACTCTGTTTGATTTTAGCTGCTTTGCAGCTCCTTCTGGTTTTACTCTGAGAGAAACGGGCCAGACTGAAAAAGGCAGAACCCTGTACGAAAAGAACCAACACAAAGTCTAAAGTCATGTCTGCCTCCAGCGTACCGTCAATATCCGTCAATAACCGTCAGAGACACTTGATTGGTTAGAATCTGGACCACTCAGCAGCTGTTTGATGGCAGCTTGGTGACGTCAAACTGAAACTTAACTCGTAGCAAAGATAGGAAAAAGTGTGATGACACACAACGCCTATAATTTCTTTTTACGGCCGTTATATAGCCATATCACGCTGTCACACAAAGTAGTCAGCAAAATCAAAGAGAAGACAAAAGCGAGATTTGACACAACGCACTAAAAAGTGTTTTTGTAAACAAGAAAACGGTTTGAGTAAGCAAAAAATTTTTTTTAGCAAAAATTTTTTTTAGCAAAAACTTATAAAAGTTTTAGGTTCAACTTAGAAAAGTTTTAAAGTAACGTGGTGGCAGAAATATCACTCCATACTTTTCCATTGTAGCTCATAACAACACACATATGTTTTAACCATGAGTTTGGTTTTTAACATTTAAAAATAAGTTCAAAGGACTGATGTGAAAGATCTGGAGCTGGTGGAACCTAAAATTAGAACCAAACTGGCAGCGGAAGAAGCAGCTTCCTGATTTACTCAATAGAGCTCAAACTTTTTCCATATATTTATGTCCAAACTGAAAATGTTCTTTTTTGCAGCTTTTCTTTAAAATACTTCTATCTACAGTTTTATTTCATGTCTTGAATTAGTTAAGGCAGGAATATTTTATTTCAGTTAAAAACAAATCTTAATATGTTGTCAAAGCTTGTTTTCTGTTGAATTGCGTGTGTATCAAAAAGGTGCTGTGCAAATAAAATAACCTTGTCTTTAGAAAAGTAGGTCACGCTGTGTTTAAGGAGGCTCTGCTTCAGTGGAACCACACAAGACGTATTCAATCTGCATTGGGACTCCCTTTTTCATTGTGTTTCAAAGGCTCCTCTTGAGAATCTCAAAAACTAGCCAAACTTGCCCACAACGGATTGACCACAGTATCTTTTCATCCAGGAAACACTGAATTTTTTCAGCCAAAATTCACCTTTTGTTATGTTTAAGATACATGTAGACATAAACAGAATTCTCTGTTTAACTACTTTTGCTGTTGGAATATCAGAGAGATGGACTGTCTGTTGATGGTTTCATGTACTCCTGTAATTGCAATTTTGATGGACTCTCTTTGGTTTGACCTCTTACTCCGGCTCTGGACCCTGTGTAGAGTAATTGGATGAGCCGCTGATAACCCCTGAAGGCCCCGGTCTTTCTGCCATGGCATTCCTTACACCATCACTTCCAAAGACACACAAAACGATACTTGGAATTTTCACCGCTCTTCTTCCCTTTGAAGGAACACTCAAACTTGTTTTCATCAAACCCTTTGATCCAGTCGTTAAGAAATTAATATGTTTTAACTAATCGGACATTTAAGGAACTCTCCGGTTATGCCAGTGCCGGGAGGATAAAAAATGTTACCGACAGAAAGCTATAACCTGGGAAGCAGAACTCAGAAAAAGCAAATATGGTCTTCTAAATTTCCAAACTACCTTCCAAAATGTCCAGCTTCATTCTCTTTTAAATAAGCCTTTTTTATTTAATCTGTACAATTACTTTAAGGAATCTATCTTGTATATTTTCAATCCACATACGACAAATGCGCCAAAGCACCAAAACATCCATATGTTTGGCCAACATGTTTTGACGGAGATGTTCCGTCTTCACCAGAGTCGTCACCAGATGGGTGGGAGTGATGGGCATAACAGCTGCTTGTCCGTAAGGAGTTTTTCCTTACCGTGAAGGGGGCTAAGGGCAGGGATGCCAGTTTAGTTTAGTCTGTTTAGTTAAAGTTTTAGTGTTATCCTATGGAATTCTGGTGCATTTATAATACTTTCTTTTGATGGTATGTTCAATGTCCACTGATGCCTGCACAAGCCTACTGAGACAACTGTTGTTGTGATTTTGGGCTATAGAAATAAAAAAATTGAATTGAAATTGGTAAAAGTAAATAAAATAAATGAACAAACAGGTGCAGTCAAGAAAATACAAGGAAACAAAAAAAGAGAATTAACAGACAAATAAGACAGAACAAAGGAATAGTCATATTAACATACATCAGAGGAATAACTGAAGGCATCCTAAGGGCCATGGGGAAAAAAAAAAACACCACATCAGCACGCCGGTCAAACCGCACAAAACACTCACAACTTCTGGTTCGCCAAAAAGCACAAGATCGAGCAAAAAAAATACATGCAACATGCAAACATACATCGGAGAAACAGGACGAAATCTCATCACAAGAAAAACGAATACCGGAAGGAATGTGAAAAGGACATGTTAAAAGGCTAATAAGAGCAGATCACAACAGGTATCGCAGGAAAGATGAAAGCAATAAATGACCACTCCAAACGATCATCATGTCAGGACTGGGAAAGGCAAAGGGATCCACACTGGAAGAAAAACAGACGTCGCAGATGGATCGTGGAGGCAGTGGAGACCAACAATGGCTGCTTCAAAACTAACCCAGATGAGGGGGAATTCCTGCTCTCCCACATTTGGAACAACATCCTCCAGCAGCAGGAGGCGGAGTCAACCATCAAACCCTTTTGACGACTACCAGTGACAATCATCTGACAAGTGTGATTCAAATATATTGCTTGTCTGATAACAAAAGAGCTAAGTCATTGGTTCTGCAGACACTTTGAACGTTATTGCGTTGACAGGACTTATAAAGCAATCTTAAAAACATTTTACCTTCTTGTTTCTTCTATCGATTGTGAGTCTGAAGGATGCTTTCATGACTGTGTGTGGAGTCTAGATGAAGGACTTGAAGGCAGAACACAGAAATTGAAAGCTTGATACAAATACTGAGATCCTGACAAACAAGAGGTGCAGGTGGTATTGATCACTAGAACAGGTGAGAACAATCTCCAGGTCACATAATGGGCGGTGGGAGTTGCTGCAGGGAAGTACCTGCAGAAATTAGAAAAGAAAGGAAAACACTGAAAACAAAGCTCCAAATAAGAGGGTTTACATTAGAAAATCAGCAGAAATACATCTTTCACTGAATTATTTTGGTTTACCAAAGCAGTAAATAGACGTTTTATTTTTACTTGTTGAGTTTTGGAGAAAAACAACTTTTGTTCTGTAAAGACGGTGTTGATTAATGCAATACACTTTTTCCAAAGCCTTCATTGTGTTTTAGAATTCACTCTTTTCAACTATTATTGAGTGTAAGAAGTCAAAAACATGAGTGGGATCTGAACATTGAAAGCAGCCAACAAACCCCTTTTTTTTGTACTGGTTGGTTTATCTTTCCAGGTATGGGCCTTCCTCTGCACCCATCTTTTGTGTCATCAGTTGTCCTTCAGATTGCTTCGCAGAGTGTGCACAAACTCTGATTCAAGCATTTCAAAACACTCAATGATCCCACACAAACCAGATATGAATGTGCCAAATCAGGATCTAGTGATGGCGTCGATCCTGTTGGGGCTTACAGCTGACGCACTGGATCCCAGCCTCTGGGTAGTTTTCGTTTTTGCCTCTATGTGTGAACATATGGAGACCTGTGGCTGACTGCCAGCCATTTGCAATCTAATTCACTATATTTGTAGCTTTACCCTGTTTTCATGATGAAGTGTTTAATATGAAATGTCCACCAAAGGCAGACAACTGGATCCTCTTACAGCTCTTAAACGTTTAGCTGCCTGAGCAATATGATATCAAAAGGCTCAGCTTTTCCACTTCAAGCTTTAAACAGGACGTGATCCCCACCCTTTGACGGAGCATAATTAAAACCAGGCTGCATGTAAATGAGAAACATCTGCTAAAATGAATACACAAATAAAAACTGCTGAGTGCATAAAAGCCAGCAGGGAATCTAACAACCATGAAGTCTGAAAGTTCTATTTTTTGGAAAAAGTTGTTCTTTTTGCAATAAAACCAAAGATAATTTATTTGAAGAAGTGACTTAATTGGTATAAATTAAAGTTAAATATTCATCAATAAAACATACAATGTCCTTTCTTATATGATGGAGCTGTGTCGCAGTTTAAAAATGAGAGGTTACAAAAATCAAGTTAGATAATTCTTGAGAAAACGCAAATGTTACTACATCGAAAATTTTACTGCCGGGTCATCGGTCATCGTCCGGGTAAAATTTGGAGGTGGCGTGTGGCAGTCCAGTGACAGGCGTGGTGGCAGAAGGCAACAGTGCCTTGACTGATAGGAGGACTTCCAAGATCCCTGGGCTTGGATGATCGTCATTTAAGACTGCCACCCCACTGTTGCCGCCCAATTGCTATACATCGCACGGTAGCAGTACAGGCAATAACGACGGCTGCTGGAGATGCGCCATGGCCTGGCGATGTCTGCAGGTCAAATTACATCCGCCAACTGGTAACTCACTGTGAGACGGTTAGATGCTGCACAAAACTCATCGTGGCATTGAAAGCACCGCATGACTCCAGACCTGTAACTTGATGAATTGCCATGTTGATGATGAGAAAATAATGTAAGAAGACAGAGCATTATTCTTTTTTGCACTACCCATAGTAGAAGAGCAATGGTGGATCGTAGAAGGGCAAACCACAAAGAAGTTGGGCGAGGCTGTGGTTTTGAAGGGGGAGGGTGCACAATGTGACATGAGACAGAGAGATGAGATGAGATGAGATGAGATGAGATGAGATGAGATGAGATGAGATGAGATGTGAGATGAGATGAGATGAGATGAGATGAGATGAGAATAGATGAGATGAGATGAGATGAGATGGAGATGAAGATAAGATAAGATAAGATAAGATAAGATAGATACATAAGATAAGATAGATTCATTGATCCCCAGAGGGAAATTCAGTTGTCACAGCAGCCAAAACAAGAAATATATTAGTTAGAAAACAAAGTAGAATTGAGAAAGAATACACCATAATAGAAAGTGGAAGTGAGTACACACGCTAGAAATAACGAGTTCAGTATTAAAATAACAGCAGCTGCTCACCTTTACAAACCTGTTATTCTTTTCCAGGTCAACAAACCGGTCTCACACCCATTACCAAAACTCACAAACTGCTTTAAGTTCTGAAAGTGCAGAGATGATTAAACAGTGTCAACACATGACACACATTTCACTTTTTAAATATGACTTCTTTTGGCAGGCTTCTTTTTAAAAGTTATGACAGTTCTGGCCACAGGCAGTGATTAATTGAAAGGTTGGCAGTTATTCAGTACAGCTGAGAGCAGCGAGAGGAGAAGAAGCTACCCAGAATTCTCTGTTTACATCCTGACTGGCCTTTTAGAAATGCCAACCTCCCCTCATTTGTGATGGATGTAGCTTTCCTGTTGGTGAACCAGAACATGACTGAGAGGACTTCGTACCAAGTGGCCGTTGGCTCGGTTAGAGCAAAACTTTATGTAGATTCTTTGCAAACTTCTGTTCAAGATTACAGAAAGCAATCCATCATGAAAAAATATAAATCTGAATTTCTTTTACAGTCAGGTACAATTCAGAGGCACATTTATTACCATTGCAGATGCTGTCAGACCTCAGAATCCTGTTTTCTATTTATGTTAATTCACTTCTTTACTAACAAAACATCCATCTAAAATCGCTTTTCTTTTTTCTATGCTTTATCTCTTGTTCCTTGCAATTGCTTAGAAAATTCTTTGTGTCTACAAATGTTTTTCTTTTTTAAGCTTAATGTTAACAAAGACCTTTCTGTTGTAAACTAGAGTGAACCTGGAGAACTTTCCCAGTTGTTCTTCAGGTATGGTGGTAGATAAATCTGTTTAGTTAAGATCTAGCATCAGTTTATGATGACCAAATGTTTTCCAAAAGCGTTTAAACAAAGTGCTAAAAACTTTTTAAAGATGATACTATCAAACCTGTGGAGTACATTAGTTAGAAGGTCCATCCGGACCAGTTGAGTCTGCTGAGCATGTTGTCCTCCAGCAGACAAGTAGGTCTTCACAAAAGGCTGAGAAGAGGGAACAACCAGACGTGGGGGTTAGGAGAGGTGATGGACGTGAAGTATCTTCCTCCTGTAGATTCTTCAAGGTAAAGTTCCTGAAGGACTCAGCCTCAGAGGTGACCTGCAGGGTTGGGAGCAGCAGTGCAGCTCCAGGTCTCTGGGTGTGGAGGTTCTTGTACTGAACGATGACGTGAACTTCACTCATTTGGTCCTTGTGCTGCTTCATCCTGTGCTTACAGTCGTAATCATTTTCAAATTAAGAGCACTGGTCTGACACATCTTTTGCTTTGAATAATAAATTTAAGATAAATACAAAAACTGAAGTCTTCAGGAAGATGCAGGAAGATGAGCTGGTTGTGCAGCAAAGTGCAGTGAGTTCAACAAGTGAAAATATTTGTGACTCAAAACAGGAGAAACCGAAGAGTTTCAGGGCCGTGAAGCTCAGAGACTCCAGTCTGGAAGAAATGTCAAACCCATGAGGACGGGAGATACCATCACAAGAGTGTTTTCCTCATGCAGGGGTTTATTGCAATCATCACAAACAAACAAAAAAAGTGTTAACAAACATATTAGCTGCACAAATGACACACAGGAAATTACACAACAACTAAATACATTTCAAAAGAACAAGGCTGCCATAACACGTTTCAGCCTGTTAAGAAAAACAGCCAACAAACAAAATGGCAGAAAGCACTTTCACTCATAGCAAACACAAAATAACCACACAACTAAATGTGCTTGCCTTTACCTGGGTACAGGAGAGAGAGAATCATGAGAGAGATTTATGTGTCGTTCTTGCAAAGATGAGAAACTATTGACGGTATCAGACAACTGGAATGAGTGAGAGAGACGTCACCCATAGAAAATGGTTTATTCCGGCTCCAACCAAATGAAGTCAATTCAGTCGCCATTTAGTCGTGATACATATGCCGCCATGTTGGAGCCAGACTTTGCGACCTAAGCATTGATATGTCGCAGTCAGTCTGAGTTTATTTGGCAACCACTCTCACCAATCAGGAGTGAGCTTGTTGGAAGGCCACACCCCTTCCACTAAAAGCAGGCTACCCGAAATCTGTTAAACTTTTTCAATGTTTGACTTGAGGCCCAGCAGGCTCCGCCTACTTTTAGCTGAGGCATCTTATTGGTCACTTTATAAATTGAAAAAGAGGATCCACAGAAAAATTATCCTGAAAAACAAAAGAGAATTATCAAGAAGATGTTAGAAAAAGGTATCAGAGCAAGAACGGTTACTCTGACCAATAGAATGACCGCTGTTTATTTTTCTATAGAAGTTTACGGGATTTGGCTTCTTTGAGCCAGCAGGTACTTCCTGTCTGGAGCGCCCGGGGGGAGGAGTCACTCAGTCCAGTTCTCATATACTACAGAACGATTCCCCATAGCGGTGGGTGAAGCCATGACCAATCAACCCCAGAGCCAGTGATAATCTCATGAAACATATTGATCATTTTAGTGAATTTTAAGAAACATTTAGAAAACCTATTTTTTCTTTTTCTTTTTTGTAGTATAAAATCTCACTAAATCACAATTACAAACTAAATTAACCTGTTCAATCATCTTATTGGGGCGTACCATTCTGTTTCTACCTAACAGGTCCTATCCAGTTATTTTCCTTCACTAACGAGCTTCATCCCAGACCTCAGTGGTTCAGCGTTTGGTGAAAGTATTCGTCTGCGGTTCAGAATTCTTGCTGTTCGGTTTGAGATTCAGCAGCGCCAATTGAAGAGCTTCAACTC
This sequence comes from Oryzias sinensis, assembly GCA_037389245.1. Taxonomy (NCBI): domain Eukaryota; kingdom Metazoa; phylum Chordata; class Actinopteri; order Beloniformes; family Adrianichthyidae; genus Oryzias; species Oryzias sinensis. The sequence continues at coordinate 13,063,494 of CM074501.1, read as the reverse complement.
CAGCAGCTCCAGATAAGACCTCTGAGTCTTCTGCATCAGACCATGCCAAAACACGCACTTTCAAAGTAAAAGTCTCTTTCAGGTCATTTCTGAGCAAAAGGTTCTCTTAAAGAAAGCTTCATTGTTAGTTGTTGTTCATCTGAATATCATGTTCACCCAGCTCCACAGGAGTTATTTGGATGATGGAACATAACTGTTTCACAATGTTAGAACGGAAAAAGTTTCTTATCAAAGTTTGTGAAGCTTTAACTGAAAGATTAATGCATTTTTCTTTCTGTCACCAACCGGACTACCCAGCATGCATTTTTTTCCCTTTACTTTAGGACAACAATTTATCATATTGTGCCTGGGTCCTTCTGTAATCATATGACGCGTTGGAAACTTGAGTAATGATGCCATTCAGCATTTCTCTATCATGGTCCTCAGCTCTGAAGACCAGCAGATAAACGTCTGCTTGATTTATTCTCCTCAAGAGTTTGGTGTGTTGTTGGTTTTTTTATCAGAAATTGCTTTTTGAAGGAACCAAAAATGACACGTCCTGATGCCAAAAACGTCATTTAATTTAAAAAATCAGGACAAAAATCTGCAGCCCAGCAACAGCAAAAAGACAACAGCATTTAACACTAACTAAAAAAATAAGAACAAACTAAAGGATTAATCACATGAAACATAAGTAGCTTTTTGACAACTAAAACCTGGTGTGAATGTGATGAGAAGGAAAACACAAAACCTCATAATCTAGGAACAGGAAACTGAAAAAAGCACAAATTCTCTCAAGTTTATCCAAGATGGCTTTGCAAACTCACAGTCTTGTTAGCAAACCCAAAAAATGTGGTTAAAAACCACGCCGCCCTTGTAAATACCTGGTTTTGAAATGCTGATGTGACAGGAGGATGGATGTGAGACACATTAGGACTCAGAGACCAGACACACACAGATGGATTTCTGAAGGATGCTTTATTGACTGGTCAGTGGATTAAGGACAACTGAGAAGTGGACACATGCAGAGCCCAACATCGACACCCCTTGGGGGGCCTTATCTAATTAAGGAGAGGGGAGAGAGGTCTCCTTAGGGTGGTTAGAAGCGAGTCCTCTCTCTTTACCACCTCCTGATCTTAAATAAGAGGGCTTGAAATTCCACATCCCCACTTTTCATAATGGGATACTTGCTCCAGCTTCCAATTTGCATATAAAACTTCTGCTCTGACTTCCTATTTGCATTTATAACTTTTAGGCTCTTTGTCAAAAGTAAGCGCAGTCTCAGATCTGGCATGTAGGTCGGAAAATTAAGGTACAGACTGGGCTCAAAGTGTGTTTCATTTGTGTTTATAATCTAGACTTTTTCTGCTTCAAACTCGTGCACCTACTCTCTGAGCGTGAACAATTATTGCTGTGTTTCCAGGGAAATATCATTGACATTTCAATCGAAGGCATGGAAGACATTCTATTAACCTTTGCATATCCACCGCCTACTGGATGCTGTTCCGATGCAGCCTGAGAGCTGGTGCAGCTGTAAGGTCGGAACAGCTCTGTTTTTCCCGTGTGAACCTCATTATTCAGAATTCCCTACATTAGCGGACCTCTAAATATGAGGGTAAATGGTCCAAATCATTTGGTCCTTTAATGTTGCAGAATAGTTTTTACCTACATTTTCCATGACAATGTTTAAAAGCCAAAGGGTGCTTTCACTCTGAAAAGCCAATCAAGTAGGAACAAATGAGAATGCTAAACATGTTGGCACCTTCACGTGAATTAGCTTGTTTCCTAACCGAACACACAATCAAACATCAAGCAGTTACACGGATTACCAATGACGGCCAGTCTGACCAGAAACAAGCACGGAAAGGAAAATTAGCATGAAAAAGAAAAAAACATAGTCGTCTGGTCATATTGATAAGTGCCTTTATGTCTTCATTGCTACACATTTTCAACCTTTTCGTACATTTCACTTGTTTAGAGTAGCATCATTCTTTTCCAGCACTCTAGCACCTACCATTCTAGTTTTTTTAATTTCTTGATCAGATGAATAATCTGTCTTTATCTGAATTCTTAGGTTCTTCTTTTACCAGACACGGTTGTGTTTTTTCTCCACATACCTGACATGCTTCGACGGATAGCTTCGAAAGACGTCCGTCGAATTGAATCGAGTCAATTGAATCGGTTAGTTCAAAAGGGGGCCAAGTCCACAATTTTTCAAAATAGAGATATTGTATGTTCTATGGTCTTCAACGGAAAACTATCTCATTATGTGCAAAAAAAAGTCTGCAGTCCGTTGTAATGTATTGACTATGCTTGACATTTAAAATGCATTAAGTGCAGAATCCCTGGACTTGGACCCCTCTTGCATGGGTTTAGCTTTATCCCATAGATGGCAGCACTAGTTATCCAATATGGCAGCACCCCCGTTTAATTCAAGAAGGACCCAAGTCCAGAGACTTTAGTTTGCTAGTCCTCTGATATGATAAAAGTGAGGTGCTTCATATTATAGCATTTGGAAGCTATGAACTGGTGCTAAATCTGGGTAAAGTATTAATCATTTGGTGTAGCCTCCCTTTAAGCCATGACATTAAAATAATTTCCTGGAAAAACAAACCTCTTGGACTTGGGCCCCTTTTGAACCAACCGATTCAATTAATAATACAGACACTATGAACTTTATTGAACAAATCTGTCTTCATATTAATGCTGAACCATGCCGTGGTTCACCTGCATACAAACCATCATCTTGTCTTTGAAGGACCATAGTTTACCTGTGAGGTTATCACCACATCTACCCTGAGACTGGTAGAAAAGAAAGAAAGAAGTCACTGAGGCCTGATTAGTTGCCCAGGTAACCAGTACAAGGGAGCGCTACCTTAGCCTGACAGTGGATGGGACAGGCTCCAGCAACCCCATGATCCCAAACTTGGTCCAATTTTACAACTTTAAAACAAAGATAACCACACCTACACACATTCAGTCAAATGGTTGCTTAGATTTTTACACCTGCAGGACATACTGTTGGGGGTTTAAGTTTGTGTTGACTTAATACACTGACCAAAACTATAAACGCAACACTTTTGTTATTGCTCCCATTTTTTATGGTATGAACTCATAGATGTGAAACATTTTCCACATACACAAAATAACCAGTTCTCTGAAATATTGTTCACAAATCTGTCTAAATCTGTGATAGTGAGCACTTCTCCTTTGCCACGACAATCCATCCCACCTCACAGGTGTGCCATATCAAGATGCTGATTAGGCAGCATGATTATTGCACAGGTACAGGGTGGTTTTCTCACACATTTGCCCATTTTCTATCACATTTCTAGATAAATTAAGGTTTATCTTGCTAAGATTTCAAAAGAGCAATGAGCCAATTTGGTCCCACGACCAAAGGGTTGGTCCACCTGATACGGTATCCGTCTCAGGTCCACATTGAAGTTCAGATGAGCTTTTTCTCCTGAGTAATGACTATCGAGAAAACAAACTCTAGTGCAGACAAACAGCACAATGGGAAGCCTCCTAGCTTCGTCTTGCTGCTGCCATCTCATCAAGTAAGCAGAAGAGATGTCCTGCTAATCAAAGTGCAATCCGTTTTTATGGATCATTTTCATGTTTTTGGATCAGTGTTGACAGAATAATCTTACTGCAGTGACAGAGTAACGTCATGAGATCATTTCCTCTAATACAGAGCCTGCTGTCGAGATGCAACTTGAAATTCACAAAGAGATCAATGGAAAAAAATACATAAACACTTCATGCTGTTTAGATTGGTTACCAACTTTGCAATTTGTTAAAAATTAACTAGTCTAAACTGATTACTTGCATTTTAACAATACTGAAATTGATGGACTGATAAGGAGAAAGAGACAACCAACAACAGGAGCACTCAGGTTTTACAAAAACAGTCATTTACAAAAAGAAAACCAGTACCTAACATGGTGGCGGGAGTAACATAATGGGGGAGTGCTTTGCTAAGAGAAGACCGGAATAGCTTGAAATAACAGGATTTTATTTGTCTGATCAAGTTTGTATTACTTAAACAGCCATTCATGGCAACAACAACAACAAAAACCTCCATTGTGTCTCAATTCCAGCAATCAGTTAAATTGCAAGGAGGGTGGAAGTAAATTCCTCCACAGCCAGGAGGCTCATTAGCGACATTCAAAATGCATCATTTCAGTCGTTGCTGCCAAAAGGACGGAAGCGATTTAGAGGTTTAAGTGACAACATGCAGGCAGACATTCAAATGATGCCGACCGATTCTCCTCTGCTTTCCTATTTAGTGAACCAGACGATTATTTGTCCCATTTTTTAGGTCAGTTAAATTATGGAGATGATGTTCCCACAGATATTTGTTATTTCCTCACACAGCTGAGAACTGCAGGCAGACTGTACCTTCTTTGCACTCAGCCGTCCTTCCCTTTTTTAATTCATTTTAAGAGAAGCTGAAGAAGCATGCACGTCCCAGAGAAAGATACTGTGGTCCTGAAGGCTGGATATGAAGCTTTTCGGCATTAATGCACACAATGGAGGTGTAAATCAGCTTTTGCCAAAGGCACCGATGAAACCACAGACTCCAACGATCACTTGATAACAACTGGAATACTTTTTAACATCTGTGTTTCAGAATGCCTCCATTTCTTCCAAACAGGACTTCTTGTGGCCACCCATGCATGCCTTCTGGATGTCAGGTCAGCTTTCAGGCAAGCTTATTCTTTCTGTTTTTTAAACAAAGCAAAGCTAAATTGTATTTTTTGCCTTGACAAAATGAAAAAAGACAGTTATTAGTGTAATCTCAGGCTCCCTTCCTTTAGAAAGTTTGCAGAAACTCACCTGAACTCTGGCAGCGTTTCCCAATTGGGAACTTTATGTCAGATTTCTTTCTATAAAATTAATTATTGGCTTGCATTCATATCACTATAACCCCTAAAATACTTTGTTTTTAAGTGTTGTGGAATGTGTTAAGTATCCAACATTCAAACACTAATCTCTAATTAATATTTTTTTTACTCCTATTCATTCTACAACAACATCTAATGTCTGTCCAGGGACAAAAAAAAACCTCTGGCTGATTCTGGCATCTTTACAGAAACAGTAATTAATATGCATTGTTCCTGCAATATATGAATAAATAAAGAAGTTTACTCAACCAAACATGAAATATCTTGGGATTGTGCTGTCATCACATAAATACGGATCAAAGGAAATTAGGAATATAAATTAATTTGTTCTCCTTCTCGTCATCTTCAGGCAGTTTCTTTTGATAAATGTTCTTCGTCAAGCAGAAGGTCAGACCAGTTTAGCATCTGGACACCAACAACATGCTTTTCTTAAAATTCTTTTATATATATTTCTGTATATTATAAATCAATATATTTTTTCTCCTCTGATAGTATTTTATACAAAACTATATGTTTGTTTGATTTTCTTAGAGAGGCCAGAGGAATGCAATACTTCAAAGAAAACAGACCAAAATAATCAGAAAAGTTCAGACTTTTTTATTGCATTTGAACTCATATCACCATTTTTTAGGGGTGACTTTGTGGAAGGAAGCAGCTGCATGCAGCATCTGCAGCCACCAGCTCACATGAATGAATGCAAAAAGAAAAAGAACAAAAAATAAGACTTCTGAAATGATTTTCCACATGAAAATGATGTACGATTATTTGAAAGGGAGTAATATCTGATTGTTTTTTCAGAAAAGAACCTTTGTGTAAGCGTAACACTGAAAAGATACCGTTTCAATTGTTGTCCCAAAGAACTTATGTTGTATGAACAGATCCGATACCGTCTTGTCTCTCGTGACAGCTTCTCTAAAGCTGTTTGTCACATAATTTCATTTTGGGATTCATCCTTCAGTAATGGCCCATTTAGGCTGTTACAATCCCACATCTGCTATTATTCTGACTAGAAGTGAGTCAAGAGAGACTGACAGGAGAAGAAAAAACAGATTTCAGGGAGTGAAACTGGGTGTAACACATTTAAAGTTAAAATGGAAACAATGGAATGTTTTTTACCTGTTAGCTGGGATAAATCCCGGCGGAATTCCTCTGTGAAGAGAAGGATAAATAGCACAGTTGGATGTTTTTATAGCCTGCTCTGTTCAATGATCCATCTGCTGCACAAAGCCGTGAGTGTGTGTGTGTGGCACATTTCCATGCAGGACACACCTTATTTCATGCAGATCCATTTCTGCAAAGCTGCCCTGATGTAACAGGGATTCAACAGATGTAATGCAGTGGAGCTCCATCCGTTCCCTCCTTCACATTCACTTTATTACAACATCTGTTCAACTCGCCAGGTTTCGCACCTGACAGCGTTCCCCGTTAACGTTAATAGATGACAACAAAAAGGCTTTCATGCGGATTCAGACGCTGCAGCCGAGGAGGGACGACCACAAATATGACACGCAATTCTGGGGATGCCCATTTATAAAATGTTGACTTAAATTTCAGGAAATGCCCTCCTGGTGCTTCTTCACTCAGCCAGGCAATTTCCCAGTGAAAAGGGGGGCTGTAAATATAGTTCATGCGCTGAGGCGACGATGCTGAAGCAACATGCTATTAAACAGGACATGAGATGTGATTCTTCCCACAGCAGGAATGTAAAACAAGGAGAAAGGATCAGCCATAAAGGCTGTCCCGGCGTGAGCACTCCTGTCTCACTTAAGAAAAAGTGAAAACACAAACAGATAAATAAAAATAAAAATAAAAGAAATCATTTAAAAAAAAAATTCTACTCATCGTTTTTTATAGAGTTGCCTGAAATTCTTTAAGTTCCACTGTTGTGCGGATTAAGCCTGCCCCCCCCCCCCTCTTGTTACTGCGAGCTCTCTGTTTACATGCTCTCCCACTATCTTACAACCCCTCACACCTCCCTCCAAACCAACATACGCAGTGCAACAAAAATGGCAGCAATATCAGAGCCATCCAGCCGTACAGTTTACATCCAGATTCCAGCTCAGACCAGGAAAACGAAGGCGGATCCGTTTGTCTGTAAGTGGTCTTTTAATTATGATTGTGCCGTTTTTAGACAAAATCCAAAAACCTGATACGTCAGGATGGAGCAGAGCAGGGAGCTTGTGGCCCCGCCCAGCGTATTCTTTACGTCACAAACTGCATTTTTTCATCTGCTCAGGATTCACAACAATTTGAATAAAGAAAAACTCAGAAATGCAGTTTTAATCTTAATTTTCTTCATAAATATCGTCCATCATCAGAAAAATACCTGAAAAACAGCAAAAAAAAAAAAATATTTTCATTACAGAGGGTCTTTAAATCATTGAAAGGTTTAAAAGACAAGAAGGTTTTTGGTTTGTTCTTCAGATTTATTGATTAGTCCATCAAGCGGAAGCCATTTGATCCATTTCATTTTGGTGATAACATCTTTATGACCTCCTTGTTTAACAGTGTCAACCTCTTGGGAATAGAAAAGGTCAGAGGGCGTTCATCCACCACCTAGACAGTTTTCTTTAGGCTGATCAGCAGGTCAGTGGGCTGATGTTTCCGTCTAATCAAAGACAATCAATAAGGTGATCAGGGCTGGTTTGGTTCTGCCAACAGTTCATTTCAGAAGATTGAAAGAATTTGAGTTTTACATTTACATTTAAAAAACCTTGAAGCTAATTCGTCCTTTCCACCTTAAGTTCTGTTTCATAACAGGAAACTCTAAAATCTATGAGGGGCAGAAATATCTCCATTTAAAAAAAGGGTAGTAAGGTGACCCCAGACCTCCTGGCTACTTTCTACCTTCTGAAAAAATGACCAAAAAACCTTGTCTGTGTTTGCTTTAAATAGAAAATGAATGATGCGTCCGTCAGGGAGTGGGTCTGAGAGCCCCCTCAAGGCTTCGTCACCACCTGCAGTCATTCTGTCCATACCTGGACCCATGTAGGGCTCCCACTGTGGACCCCTTCTGTTCAGATCGTCCAAACAGCAGCATGGAGTCTACGTGCAGCTCCTCTGATCGTGCTCCCACTACTCACAAAGACGTCCCTCCAAAGGGTTTAATTGCCACAAATTACAGCCCACTGAAGCTTAAAGGTGATGCAATTTAAGTTTTCAGATGCTGTAATAATGACACATCAAATAGTGGAAGTGCACAGTGGCATATGGCTAATGCAGATTGAAAGAGGCCATTAGGCTGTTGTCACTTCTGACTGTTTTCTCATGAGAGATGCTGTTTGCTCTGACACCACATTTCTTAGTCCAGTGTTAAAGAAACAAGATGTGAAAAGAAGAGGCATGAAGGGAGGAAACGGGTTTTCCTTTAACCTGTTCAAAAATGGGACACAAAGCTCTTTTTCTCCAAACAATCATGTTTATCAGTAATACTGGCCTGCATAAAAAGACAAAAATCCAAATACCTTTGTATTAGAGTTTGCATTATAGTTGTTAAGGAGAAAATGTCAAATTGGTTCGTCATAAAGGAAACATTATGCTCCATCATCCATGTTCCAGGTGTGGCTTGCTTCACTTAAAAGTAATTAAAACCTTTTTCTCGTTAAGAAAAAGTACAATTAATAATAAAAAGGGGATAAAAAGTTTAAACTTTCACATGTGAGCACATCCTAGATTGCTCCTCATACGTGATCCACAGCAGCTAGAAGGAGTCCCTGCTGAGCTTTGCTGAAACCACTGCTCACGCTCTGAATATGATCTTAAAATGGCTTGTAGAGTCTCCGAGGGGGGTAAAATTGGAGTTTAGGATAACAACCGGTTGCCTCCAGAGGAGCAATAGGAGTTGTGGTGGGAAACACGGGGGCCGCCGTCACAATGGCAGACCTTTTGTTCCCATCCTTCAGCGCAGCGAGGACTTGAATCGTCTGATGCGCCTCTCGCCTCCATCAACAGCATAGATAAGTGCAACCCCACAGAATGGAATAAAGACACAGATTTGAGAGAAAATCGGATGCACCGGGAAGCCAGGCGTTGCTCCTGGGAAGCACGACGGTTTCCTAGTAAATCCTGCACCTCAACCGTCTGACAAAAAACAGACAGTGAAAGAAGAGACACTTTTGAAAGACATATCCCTGAAAAGGTGTCATTACAGTCTAGCTGATATATCTTTATGCGTCTCAATAACTCATGAAAAACTAAAAGATTTCCTAAAACTTGAAGAGAAAGATCAAAAGAAATGACATTTTCCTTTCAGATGGTAAGATGCCTTTAATTTCTTGGCGTTGGCTGGTCTGTGCGAGGTGTAAACATGTCCCACTAGAGCTGTTATTAAAAATTCAAACACGTCATTCATTGACTTTACACAATAACTTTGCATCACAGTAAAAAAACAAAGAATATCCTATAAAAGAAAAATGTGTGTGTGTGGGGGGGGGGGGGTGACAAGTCAACTACAGAGAAAAAACTTGCAGTGATAAAATGAACATTTATTTTCAACTAGTTTGATGTTTCAACACAGATATAAAAAAATGCTTGAACGTTCGTCTGCAATTTATTGTTTTTGGAAAATCCTCTGTGTGAATTTTATTTGCTATGCCTGTTAATCTTGGAGTGATATATATGAAGGTAAAAATGTGTCAAAAAGAACACACTTGTAGATTTGATTTGAGAACTTGTAATATAGAATCTGAATACTTGTGCATTAAAAATTTGCATCTGTGTGTAAAAATCTTCTGCTGTGAACTGACAAATTTCCAATTGCATGTGTTCATTTAGAGTTACAACTTCAAATCTGTGATTACAACTGCTCAAATGTGCTTCTGCGTGTGCTCCAATCTGCTGCCGCAAATCACAGGTGCGCTACAACTGCGCTCTGACTTCTGACATATTCCTTGCGAGAAACTTGAGTCAAAAGTGATCTGTGTCCGAAAATGGGACTAGGGGGGGAGGGAGGGGAAGAGGAGGCGGAGTCAACCAATCAGAGTGCTGGATTCGGAGAACTTGGCGAACAGGCGTGCCCCGAACAGGCGTGCCCCGCCGTCGGTCAGCGGGATCCTCGTTTCTTCTTTCGTCCGCGGAGCTCGCCGTCTGGCCGCGGTGTCGCGTACCAGCGACATGCTACGCCCTAGCTCAGTCAGCGGGCTGAGTCCGCCACAGCCGCGCGCCGCCGCGCTGTCGCCTGGAACGTCGCGGAGAACGCATTAATCTAATCTAAAAAAAATTTTTCAAATGTTTATCCGTATGATTTATAATAAAGCTGCTCAATAGCCCTGGCCCTGTTGTCCTGCTACAACAAAGATGATCATCTTCCTGATCCTGTCCGTTCGCAGCCGTCTAGCTGCATGTCTGCATATAAAGCACGAAGAGAATATTTTTCATTAAAATGCAGGAGAAAACTAAGTTTTTCTGTAGAAATGCATTTTTATTTCACTCTCTGTGTTCATACAAAATGATTGAGAGACTTGCTGTCACATTTGAACGTTTATCAGAAGAGTTACTGAAGCAGGAAGTGTGAATCTGTGAAGATCTTTCTAACTTGACCAAGTTCTCCGAATCCAGCACTCTGATTGGTTGACTCCGCCTCCTCTAACCCTCCCTCCCCCCCTTGTTCCATTTTCGGACACAGATCCCTTTTGACACACGTTTCTCGCAAGGAATGTGTCAGAAGTCAGAGCGCAGTTGTAGCGCACCTGTGATTTGCGGCAGCAGATTGGAGCACACGCAGAAGCACATTTGAGCAGTTGTAATCACAGATTTGAAGTTGTAACTCTAAATGAACACATGCAATTGGAAATTTGTCAGTTCACAGCAGAAGATTTTTACACACAGATGCAGATTTTTGATGCACAAGTATTCAGATTCTATATTACAAGTTGTCAAATCAAATCTACAAGTGCGTTCTTTTTGACACATTTTTAACCTCATAGATACAGTTCCAAAGATTTATGGCAGAAGTCACTTTGTGCACTGAATGATCTTTGACTTTGGTAAAGACATCTGGTGGTTTTAGTTCTACAGTTTATTTAAACCCAAACAATTTAACAATAAGTTTAGTCCAAAAAGTAAATACCTGTAGACACCTCTCTCTGTTGACTCCTGGCCTTATGTCTACTTTTGTGATGCCCCGCCCCTCCTGACGGGTTCTCTCTCAAATGATAAGAGATTTCTGTTGTAGAGCTGTTTATTTCTCCAGTGAGGAGAAACGGATCGCTGTCGAGGAGAAACATGCTGCAAAAAGATGGAGCCTAACAGAAAATGTAAAAAAACAAAAACACAATTATGGCAGAACACTTCACGGTTAGAGAAGGAACTTTGGGGTCAAAACAGTTTTGTTCAGAATTCTATTCTTAAAGCTGGTCTATTTTCCACAAACAGATTCTTTCCTGACCAGAAATAAACTACAATTCTTAAGGACATAATAATTATGTGTTCAAGTATACAAATATTGATCGGTCGATCAATATTTGTATACTTGAACATCGATCGATCGATCGATCGGTCGGTTGGTCGGTCGGTCAGTCAGTCAGTCAGTCGATCCGATCGACTGACTGACTGACTGACTGACTGACTGACTGACTGACTGACTGACTGACTGACTGACTGATTGATTGATTGTTTGATTGTTTGATTGTTTGATTGATTGAATGGTTGATTGATTGAATAAAGCCCTCTTTTTGAGCATGTTGGCCATCTCTGCAACTTAAAGTAGATTATCATCATTGATTTTAGACCAGCTGTGAGTATCAAAAACGTAGTCACCCACAATATGACCAAATAACTGAAGAGCCTATTATCTTCATCACTGGGAAACCTAAGACCCCACCTCCTTAAACCCAAGACTTTGTCAGCAAAGTAAACACATTAAAGATCCACTCTGATCATCTTCTGATCAATTTTAGACCCTTCATGCCATATGTTGCTAATTCACAACCTACCATTAAAACCAGGACTCCACTTAATTCAACATCACCTCGAGCCAGAAAAACATAGAAGAACAATGTCTTATATAATTGGAAATTAAGTCAGGCATGAAGGGGTTAAGTATTTGTGGTCTTTTATTTACGATTATGCTGAATTGTTTTTGCCAAAAATGTATAATTCAATTCAATTATGAAATACGATCTTTTTTAAACTGTATTTTTCATCTGTTCATAAAGAAAAACTCAGAAATGCAATTTAAGCTTAATTTCCTTCTGTCTTCTGTCATCAGAAAAATGCCACGTTAAAAACACCAAAACCATGATTTTCATCAGAGTGGGTTTTTATGATGGTCCAAGTTGAATCAATGCTCCTCAATGAACCCTGAGAGAACAGGACAGAATATTCACAGAAATAAAAGTTAATCAACAAAAGGTCTGATGTTTTAATGGAACCATTAATAATTATTTGAAAATACAAATTTGCCCGCATCTTTCTCATGATTTTAAAAAATCATAGCATTTTGAGCTGATCCAGTGAAGAGATATACCACTCCAACGGCGGCAACAACAACTACCTCCACCACAACCGGTCAATGACTTGGATCCAGCAGCACCAGCACCACAACCACCTCCATCTAAGGACTCAGCTGCACCAGCATCACAACATCCACTGCCAGCTAAGGACCCAACCGCAGAACCACAACAACAACCACCAGATTTGGCCCCAGAAATACCACCATCTGACCAGCTGTGGGCGCCCCCTGGTATGGCCCTACCTAGCCCTTTTGATAGCCTCATTAAGTCAGGAATTAAGATGGCTCCCCTAACACCTGTGAGCCTCACACCACACACGAGCTCTCCTACCCCTCCAGCCCCCCCTCCTCATCCTTCACCCAAAGTCCCTCCAACACGTCCTTCATCCAAAGCCCCTCCAACACGCCCCCTCCGTCGTTCACCCAAATCCCGTCCAGCTCCCGCTCCACCTGGTCCATCACCCAAACTACCCTCAACTCGACCTCCCCTGTGCGCCTCTAGACGTGCTATCCCCCAGAACTAGGATGAAACGGGCCCCCAGTGTCCTAGGAAAGGTTATGTCAAACTGGGGCCCTGTGATGAACAGCTTCCTTCTGGTGCTATACCTGTAGTTGCACCACGTAGAATGCAAAAAAGGGCAGTTAGACTGTCCAATCACAGAAATCTAGTTGATATCCCTTGCAAGAAGGTTTTGACCATTCCCAAGGAAACTAATCTCAAACTTGCTGCACTCAATGTCAGATCTTTATGCAACAAATCATTTTTAATTAATAATCTTATCTCTTCTTTTAATCTTGATTTTATGTTATTAACTGAAACATGGCTTGACAAAAACACAGGAAACATAGTTCTAGTCGAATCAACTCCCCCCCAACTACAAACATGAATCGGAAATACGAGAAAATAAAAAGGGTGGAGGCGTTTCTGCACTGTTTAGAGATAATATTGCAACCCGCAGACGATCATTTGGTGTGTTTTCATTATTTGAGTATGTGTCCTTTAAGATTGAGTTAAAAAAAACTCCTCCCTTACTCTGCATAGTTATGTACAAACCTCCTCAGCACAGCCAAAGTTTCATTGATGATTTCACTGAAATGCTCTCAGTTGTGTGCACAGACTTTGATGGTCTAGTCATTACAGGTGATTTTAATGTTCATGTTGATAATATCAATGACAGAAATGCAAAATAGCTCAATGCTGTCCTTGAAACCTTTGATCTAATTCAGCATGTGAGTTGCCCCACCCACAGCAGAGGGCACACTCTGGACCTGCTCATCACAAAGGGGGTTAATATTTACAATGTCAGTGTGGTTGATGTCGCCCTCTCTGATCATTTCTGTGTATTCTTTGACCTGTCTGTTGCTCCCAAACCACCGCCTGGCCCTGCAGTTGTCCAAAGGAGACAAATAAATGAGAGCACTAGGGCACAGTTTGTAGAAATGATAAACCCTGAAAACGCCTCTGGTGCCAATGTTGATGAAATGCTGAATTCTGCTCCTTCTAGCATCTTGAATGTTCTGGATGCCATTGCCCCTATGAAGGTTAAATTGAGAAAACATAGACAGAAAGCTCCCTGGAGATACGATGATCTAGTCAGGGCACAGAAACAACAGTGCCGCAGAGCCGAGCGAAAGTGGCGCAAGTCAAAACTCCAGGTTCATTATAAAATGTATAAGGGGAGTTGTACGCGTACAACCAAATCTTATGCAGAACAAGGGAAAGGTACTTCTCTGAAATCCTTGGAAGTTGCAGCAGCAACTCTCGTGTCCTGTTCAGAACAGATTAACTAACCTTCCAACCCAGCTACCAATAGAACTGGTTTGCACACCTAAATGTAATGAGTTTGCTGTATTTGTTAATGACAAGGTTCAGGGCATTAAAAAAGCCATCAACTCCACAACACATATAACTATCCAACGGCCACCTACTCACTCTAAGCTGACTCACTTTGTACCTGTCACTGACCAAATTGTCCAAGAGACCATCACCCGTCTGAGCTCTTCTACATGCTGCCTTGATGTGTTACCCACTAGATTTCTAAAGTCTGTCCTGAACAGTGTGTTGCCATCAATTACTCAAATAGTTGTCTCTTCAATGTGGAATATTTCCAAAGGCCTTAAAAACTGCAGTCATTAAACCTCTCCTGAAGAAAAGCGGTCTTGATCCCACTGTACTGAATAATTACAGACCTATCTCTAATCTGCCATTTTTAGGAAAAGTCCTTGAAAAAGTTGTCTACCAACAGCTCACTGACTTTCTCTTATTAAACAATTCATTCGATGTTTTCCTGTCAGGTTTTAGACCCCATCATAGCACAGAAACTGCTCTTATCAAGGTAACCAACGACATCCGCCTGAACACTGATGATGGCAAAGTCTCTGTCTTAATCCTGCTAGACCTGAGTGCTGCCTTTGATACTGTTGATCATGGGATCCTTTTGCACAGACTCCAAGACTGGGTTGGCATTTCTGGATCTGCCCTAAGTTGGCTCAAGTCTTATCTGGAAGACAGGAAATATTTTGTTGAAATTGGGAGTTGTGTCTCAGACTACATGGGCTTGAATTGTGGTGTGCCCCAGGGATCGATCCTGGGACCCCTTCTGTTCAACCTCTACATGCTGCCACTAGGGCAGTTAATACGCAGTAATAACATATCTTATCACAACTATGCAGATGATACTCAGATCTATGTGTCACTGACAACAGGTGAATATGGGCCGGTGGATTCACTCAGCCACCGAAGTTATTATTTTTGGCCCACAGAAACAAAGAAAAAGTGTCAGCAGCTACCTTCATTCTCTGTCTCTTAAACCCTCAAATCAAGTCAGAAATCTAGGGGTCATCATGGACTCTGACCTAAACTTTAACAGCCATATCAAGTCAGTAACATCAGCGGCATTTTACCATCTGAAAAACATTGCCAAAATCAAAAACATAGTGTCAAAGCCAGACCTGGAGATACTTATTCCTGCATTTGTCTCCAGTAGGTTAGACTACTGGAACGGCCTGCTGTAAAACAGCTTCAGTACATCCAGAATGCTGCTGCTCGAGTCCTGACCAGAACCAGGAAGTATGATCACATTAGTCCTGTGCTCAGGTCTCTGCACTGGCTCCCTGTACCTCAAAGAATAGACTTCAAAGCAGCTCTGCTTGTGTACAAGTCTCTCCATGGCCGAGCACCAAAGTCCATCTCTGACATGTTAGTGCCATATGAACCATCTCGTACTCTGAGGACCTCAGGGGCCGGCCTCCTGTTGATTCCCAGAGTCAGAACTAAACAAGGGGAATCAGCGTTTCAATATTCTGCAGCTAAAATCTGGAACAGCCTCCCTGAAGGCGTAAGACAGGCCTCTTCTGTGTTCATGTTCAAATCTAGACTGAAAACATTTCTGTTTAGCCGTGTATATGACTGAAAGGTCCTATCTGCACTTTTCTTTCCTTTCCTTCCTTTATTTTTAAAACAATTTTCAAATTTTTTCTTTTCTTTTAAAGTAAATTTTACGTTGATTATTTCTATGATGTATTGTGATTTTAATGCATTTTTCTGTTTTGTGAAGCACCTTGAATTACTTTGTGTAAGAATTGTGCTACACAAATAAACTTGCCTTGCCTTGCCTCCAAAATACCTTTGCTGACCCGACCTATATTAGAGGTTTTTTAGGTGTTTATTCATCTATTCATTGGTAATTCTAATGAACTTTTCAGAATTTGTGTTAAATCTATCTTGCTTTTGATCTCATTCCAAATTTTCCTCGTTGTTCTCAGTTAGACAGCGAAGATGATGAAAGACAGACAGAAATTATAGCGACAAACAAAAGCTTTTATTCTCTGCACACAAAATCAACCAGATCTTCAAAGAGTTTCACTTCCACTGTGTTAACCTGACAGGAAAAAAGCAAAATGAAATGTAGGACATCGTCTCAACGTGGGGAAGAGGGACAGGATCCAGGAACAGGTTCGCTTCAGACTCATTTCCTCTTGATGGTGGAGTTACATTTTCTTTCTCAGTACTTTTGGTTTTGCTGTTATGAAAAGTATGACTGATTTTACAAGATATTTTCATTTCTTTTTATGTATTTATATTTGAAAGCCATGAGGGGAAAAACCAACAAGATGTTTGTTTTGTCTGTTAAGGTAAAACACCTGAAAATTAAAGGGATCATATGAGGTCAAAAAGGCTTCTTTGATGCAGGAACACAAATGCGATGCGTTCCGTTTAGCTTTGCAGAGCGATTAAAGGCAGCATAATAATCAGGAGTCTGGACCCTTCTACCCTGTGGGTCTCCTGCCAGCCTGCAGGTGTCTTTTCCTTCTAAACGTCCAGCTCTTGTCTAATCGAAAAAGAAATTGTAGCCCCTATTTGCATTTAATTGTCCTTGTTTTTTAACATAATTAAGATAATGCAAGCATTCCTGCAAGGCGGCGTCCCCCTCTCTCTCTGTCTTGCTGGCAGAGCTTCACATGTGCGCTATAATTGGATACCACCCGGTCCAAGAACAGTCCCCGCCAGGACAGGACAGGAACTGTGCAAATGGGTTTTGTGGAAACAAAAGGGTAAATAAACTAGTTGGGGGGGGGGGGTCTTTAAAAAGAAAGAAACTGTCTTTTTTTTGCTCTTACCTCTGAGAAGACTCAGTACGACTGCTGAAGGATAGATAGATTCTTCAGTTTTTCTGTGCCTGCTCATTTCTCTTTTTTCAGTTATGAAAATAAAAATACTGCACGTCTTCGTCAAGTTAGCACAGAACAAACGTGACAGAGATGTAAGTTGGCTGGCTTCCTGCTGGCTAACACTTAAATGAGATGGCACAGGATTAGCTCAGGACTAGACTTTGAAAATGGAGAAAATAGATCAAAGCTGAATGATGAAAGTGGTGATTTTCCAAAGTCTTTTTGGCCATTTGATGCCAGTGTGCACCTTACCAGATCGCATATTCAGGGTCTTATTTTATGGACTAAAACAGAATCATTCTTCCAATGAATCATGGTAAAATGGTCTAAAGCTGTGAAAAGTGTTCTTTCTCTGTTCTGTTGTCTGAAACAGCGTGGCGTTGGTTAACCGGATCAGTTAGCGTGTTTTTATCTGTCAAAGCCTCCAGGCTGTTAGACTGGATTCAGATTGACAGTTAAACTGCATCATGTTCTTAAAAGGCATATATAAGGCAACTGAAAAGCAAGGTGTAGTTCCATACTGTCACTGTCACCTTTCAAAAAAACTACAGCAGGAACTAGATGTGTTGATGGACAGGTCACCAACCGTGTAGATGACAAACCGTCCATCAACGCATAACCTGCCACGGAGGAAGAAGCTTCTCAGCCTGCCAGTCTGGAGGTTTTCCACAAAACTCACCTGGGAAGCAAAGATGTCTTATGCACATTTCGGACCAAGACTTTACTAAAATG
The DNA here is from genome assembly GCA_037389245.1 of Oryzias sinensis. Taxonomy (NCBI): domain Eukaryota; kingdom Metazoa; phylum Chordata; class Actinopteri; order Beloniformes; family Adrianichthyidae; genus Oryzias; species Oryzias sinensis. Next base: position 13,045,752 of record CM074501.1, on the reverse strand, counting down.
CAGAGGTTACATTTTCGGATTTTCATAAGCTAAGAGTAATTTAATGAATTAAAATTTAAAATCTGATCACTGATCTATACAATGATTGATTTATATTGGATTATACAAATAAATATTCATTTTTTGACTAGAAATGATAGAAATTGAACATAATATGGAACAAACTCAAGATAAGGCAGTGGCGCATCACCCCAAATTCAGCAACAAAATGCATGAAGCATCAAGTCAGCCAATTATTTTCAGCTACACTTTGGGTAGATTTTGGGACAGGGAAGTGATTATATTGGGGTGACAGACACACCCCATGTAGTGTTTTCCACATAACCATCACACTGTGTTCAGTGAACCTCAATTATTGGAGCCAAAGCCAAAAGATCCTAACAGAAAAACCTTTTCAATGTGGCATCAATGCTAACGTTCTGTGGTGGAGTCATTCCAAGTTCATCATTCAAACAGCCATGAACAAACGAGCAGCACCACCTGACCACAGCGCCTTCCCGTTGGTGGTAGACAGTCAGGAGTTGCAGGTGAACTTGGTGAGTCTCAAAGTATCATCAGCAGACTCGCATCAAGACTCAGAATTGTCAGAGTTTGTGGCCGACCCAGGAGAGGAGCCCCCCCAGTGACAGTCCACAACCATGACCAGAACCCAAGGACCTCTGACCTCAGACGTGATTTAGCAAACGCCACACAGCTGCAGGCCTGTTTACCAGATGTGAGGGGTACTAGAGTTTGTCTGGAAACCCTAGTACCCCTCCCATCTGGATACCCTAGAACTAGATGTAAGGGGTATTAGGGTTTCCAGACAACATTTGCAGTACAAGACCATGTGACCTAGACAATCCAGCAATGGTTTACTGGTCTACTGTCCTGTTCAGGGATTAGTGTCGGGTCACCTAACACAGCAATGATGGTCATCAGCTTTAATGTAGAAGGCAGGATGAGCGATACACCGAGGTCAACATGGTTTGCTTTGGTGATGGAGGGCAACAGTCTGGGCAGACATCACCAGGTTATTGTAGATGGTCCAGTCATTGCAGGTTCTTACTTCAGAGACTTCACAGAACCATCGTCATCCCCCAATTCCACCAGAACACCCCCAACTTTTAGTACATGGATGATAATGCACCACCTCATGTGCCAGAATTGTCAAGGCTGGACTTCAGGAAATGGGAATTCCTCATATGGTTTGGCCACCAATGACCCTTGACCTGAACCCTACAGAGCACGACTGGGACCAGCTGAAACAGAGACTGGATGATCGGACCCTCAAGTGGCCTGGCAGAGCTGCATGTAAAGCTTGTGGAAGAATGAAATGCCTCAGAACAAGATCACGAAGCTATTGAGGGGCATGAGCCGTCTCTGTCAAGCTGTTATTGCAGCAAATGGTGGAAATACCCGTTATTGACATGGTCCATGTTTGTTATTTGGGTCTTCATTTTTGAGGTTCTAAATATCAAACTAATGAAAATGATGTTTCTTCTCATTCATAAATAGTGATATCAAAGGGAAAGTTTACATAGTTCCTTAAAAAAAATTCTGCTCAAATAAGAAAAGCGCTCGTTTAAATAATAATATCCCTAACTTATTGTTTTTTTAATTCAGCTGAGCCCTGATCATTCTACTTGGTAACAAAAGTTGTCATGTATTTTAGTGTTGCTAGTAATTGCAGATTAGGGTTTAAACAGTAATCCCAGTACAAAGCAAGCAAAGATGTTGCTACATGACCTTTGTTTCACAGGAAAATCTTGTCAATATTTTGACTAAATACCTTAACACTTTCCACATCACACTTCTTTTGCGTTTTTGTGTTGCCTTTCTCCAAACTGGCATGCAGGGCTGGCTCACAAGAAAACCATTATCAGTCCACACACTCCTCTTTGACATTCTCCTGAGGATGTACAGCAACAGCAACAAAAGAGATTGACAGTCAGGAGACAGATGCATTCATTTGTTAACCTCCATCTGTCCACTCTTCTCTAAACCAAATCACGCCTTTCAGATATTTCAGATCTTTATTAAATTACAAGTAAAAACAGGTAATTCGGAATTCACATTTCCCTGATGACTTCTTCTATTCTTCACACCCTGACTTCTATTAATGTGTGAAAACTGGTTGTGAGCAAAGTTGAAAATTAAAGTTAAAATTCCGCAGTATATATTTCTGCTGCTTTGCAGGGAAGCTTTTCCTTTATTTCCTCAAACTCAGGTGCCAGAAAAAGATAATTACAGCTACAAGCGAGCTGAGTTCTTGGAGAAACAGTGTGTCCTCCTTATCCAGGCAGTCCAAATGCCATTTCATTACCACGAGAAGGTCAATTGTATCCATCACCCTTGTTGAGTTAAGTGATGAATTGTGTGGCAGCTAAAAGATCATCTATTGATGAAAGACTAACATTGATTTAAAGAGAAAGGCCAATGCATTTGGGTGTCTAAAAACCAGTAGAGCTCCGTCCCAGAATTAGACCCTGAGGCACAGCCATAAACTCCAAGTCTTTAATTAGCATGTTAAATGAAGGCCATTCTGAACTGTTCTACATAATTACCAGGTGTCTGAGATAAGAGCTGATTATTCATATGTTTATCTATATTAATTAGCACAGGGGTGACCTGAAATGAGCTGTGTTTATGCTGGTTTAACAACCAAGGGCACACTGGCAGGTGGAGGACAGAGAGCTCTCCGTACAACAATAAAGTCATTCAAGCAGGTTGACATTAACGGCACTTATGAATGCGAAGGTTATGAAATCAGATCTGTAAAATGCAGATGTTGCTGCCTTTGACATCCGTGAGAATGCAGCAGCAGCGCCGCGGTGTCCGTGACACGGGTGCAAGACGAGAGCGAGGGGGAGGCAGAAAGAACAACCCACAGAGTGAGAGCCGGCGCAGCCCCCAGACATCAGCCGTGACACCCCAGCCAGACAGATGAGTCAGTGCCTGACTTCTTCTTGGCTGCAGTCATAAACATACAGAGCCGTGTCCTGACATGGAAAACATCAAATATATCTTACTCCCACAAATTAATATTTGTTCCCACGAAATAATATTCCGTTCCCACAAGTTAATATTCCGTTACCACGAAATACTATTTCATTCCCTCGAAATAGTTAATTTGTGCTAACGAAATTCACGTCATAAGTCATTCATAAACAAGGATATGCTCTCCGTGCGGCCGCAAAAGCCGCTCTCAGTGGTTATGTCCGTGTCTCTGTGACCCACATTTTTTCAAGAAAGGAAAAATAAAAACAAGAATGATCAATTTATTATTGTCTGAATAAGTATAGGAAAAATATCATAGATTTATGATACATAGGCTTGCTGCTTTGCCATACATTTCACCGGACATACCTCCGCCGCGGAGCTCTTTTGCTTGTCAAGCCGGCATTCGGGCAGCTGGCTGGCCGGTAGACAAAGAGCCAGCTGAAATTGTAGTTTAGGGTCGAATAGGAATAATAATATTCAGGACTTATCTTTTATTAACATCCTTTTTAACAGTCGCTTTACATCCGAATGCTAGTAGGCTACATGCTACCTAGCCCATCATTAACCTGTAATTCATTCATAAACACGGATGTGAGCAATATTTGGGTTCAAAGCAGATACCTTCACATTTCTGTCTGTGTGTATCATTACATTGCGCGGAAGACTCGGATGATGTTTAGAGATCAAATTAATTTGTTTTAAAAAGCACAAAAGCATCTGTAATCACGTTTTCATGGCTGGGTTCATTCACATCCCGGTACCATCTCCGTCCTGCCGCAAAAGCCGCTTTCTGCCGCTACTTCCATGTTCTTTGTGACCCACATTCATGGAAGAGGGGAAAAATAAAAACATATAATAATATTCAGGACTTGTCTTTTATCAACATACGTGTTGGCAGCTGAAGGCTACATGCTACGTATTGCATCACACATTTCCCATGATGGATCTCGACCAATCACCGTTGTGACGTATGCGAGTTGTTAGTTATCGCGAGATGCACACTAGGAGGCGTTGTTGTACATGTGGCTGAAGTGCAAGGTGAATGGCGAGTCTGTTATAATTAAAGCCTGTTCAAACATCGGAGGTAGTCCTGACTCATCAATATTACAACCGTGGCCCTGTACCTGTGATGCATTCAGAGACAATAGGACATGCTACGTGCTTTTATGCTATGATATGCTACGTTGCATGTAGCCTACTAGCCTTCAAATGTAAAAATACTGCTAAAGAGTATGTTAATAAAAGAAAAGTCCTGAATATTATTATTCCTATTCGACCCTAAACTACAATATCCCATACCGTAGCTGGCTGGCCGGTATACAGCAAGTCAGGTGCCCGAATGCCGGCATGACACGCAAGAGCTCTGCGGTGGAGCTAGGTGCTATGTCCGGTGAATCGCCATGGTATGGTGAAGCAGCAAGCTTGGGCATCCTAAATCTTATGATATTTCTCTTATATTAATTTAGACAATAATAAATTGATCATTCTTGTTTTTCTTTTTCCTTTCTTGAGCAAATGTGGGTCACAGAGACACGGAAGTTACCGCTGAAAGCGGCTTTTGCGGCAGGACGGAGAGCATATTCGTGTTTATGAATGACTGATGACGTGAATAAATATTGAGTTTCCACGAATTAATTATTTCGTTCGCACAAATGAATTATTTAGAGGAAAGAAAATAGTATTTCGTGGGAACTGAATATTATTTCGTGCGAACAAGATATTAATTTGTGGGAACAAGATATATTATATTTTTTCCAAGTCAGGACACGGGCTCCGTATAAACAAAAAACATGATGAAGCAGTTAATTATCATTATTTTCTGCAAAATGTTCAGAACCAAATCCAGTCGGTCTTTAGTGAGAACAAAATTATGCCTCAGGCTTGTGTTTCTGAAATGGGTTCAGGTGATGTGATTAATTAAAAGAGGCTAAGCAGCTGTTTAAATAAAAAAAAATGAGCTTTAATGACTCATTTAAAATAGGCTCTTTGTTTGAGAAGAGTTCTAGTTCAAAAGCCTCTCAGCTATGCTTCGACCATAGGTCTGTCCATGAAATGATTCCAGAGACAGTATATTTACATATACTGTAAATGCTGAAAGGAGACCAAAAAGATTCCCTCGTGCTTTGTGGCAGTTTTTGCTCTGCTCCTGTAACTGCTTCTGCTTCTTCGTCTAAATGGTAGCTTTCTATTAAAAAAAAGGGAAGGAAAAACATTGAGGGCTTTTTCGGCTGTAGTTGTGCTCTTTAACCTAAACAAAGCTGACATGGACACCAGTCAGTGTGACATCTCCTGGGGCAGTCTGGTTGGGGAGAGCCGTCCCCTCATCGATGTCTGAATTATGCATGAGGATCTGGAGACATCACTTAGAGATGCTGCCAATATCAGCCAGTACCCTGCCCACCCATGTGGCTGCTGCCCTTTACCGCAACCTTTAAAATGTGGATTCCCTTAATGCGGATGCACTTGTTTTATAAAATACCCAAATAAAAAGGACTCAAATAAGCTAGTTAGACACCGCGATCTTATCATGGGCGAATTTTGTCTTAGGGAATAAATGAAAGAAGGGGTTGTTAATGTATCAGCACAGGAGCGTCGACATGTTCATGCATTATTGACCCATCTGGGTGGTAATACCAGACATGATGACTTTGGTGTGAACAAGAAAAAAGAGAAATGTTCTGGGAAAGCCAAAGACTTTACAGATGATCAATGAAACATGTTGGCGGACAACCTTTTCTGAGATATGTGGTAATCATTTACTCTGTTATTTAAAATAAACTTGGATTTTGTTTCTACTACTAGTTTATTACAGTAAATAGTTAAAACATGCACAAACTTCTGCAGCTGCAACCTGTAGAAACATGTTGTCGATGCACAGATCAACATTGAAGTAATCCTCTTTAAATTCAAATAGCTTAAGATAAGTTTATCATTTTAAAGGAAAAAACAAACTGCTATGGATTTTTTATTGATTTTAATAGAATGATTTTGTACAACTCTTTTTTTATAGTGGTCCCCAAGGGGAAATCACATCAACAAATCCAATAAGTTATATAGAGACGCTGCGCTAGCTTGTTACCAGTGTCCAATGTACGTAAAGAGTGACGCCACATTGGAAAGGGCGGGAAACCATGACACACAGCTTAGCAGTTTCAGTAAAATGACCATAAAATGCTTCCTTCTGGTCAGGTTTCAAAAAGTGAAAAGCTCACAAAAATAAGACCAAGGATGGGGTCTTGATGGTTTTTGTGCAACAGATTTCAAACTGTTCTATAAATAAGTACGTCATCCTATAGGAAATGCATAACTGATAAATGCTTTTGATTTGACTCAAATCCACACACAGACTAAGATCTGCACAAACTGTTAGACTCCTTGGTCCGTATTTGAAGACGGGTCGGTGGGTAGACGACATCGCCACAGACCGCTTGCGCCCGTTGTACGTGGGCCGATCGCCGCCGCGTTTCTGGTCTCTTCTTGTATTTCATTTTTTGACATTTTATTTTGAATTCTAAAAATTACTTATGTTTTCTGAAATGTTTTTTTTTTGTCATCAAGTTTCTGGATTTTTGTTTTGAATTCTAAAATGCAATGTTTTTTTTATTGTTTGCTTTGCTTTTTCTAATTGTCATTGAAATCTTTATTAGGATTTTTCATCTAGGGATTTGGACTTCAGGGCCACTGTACTTTTTTAACCAACTTTCTACATGAAAATAAACTCAAATGTGAACTTTGGATACAGTAAAGACTGCATTGTTTTTTCTTGGGGGGGGGGGGCAGTTTTTTGTTTGAGGCTACTGAAACCACAAGCCCTTTTTAAACCCACAGAAGTTTCTCCTGAGCAGTGGATTTTGTTTTTTCCACCTGTTCGCTTGATTGACTCTGCTGGGACTCCCAATGGTTGAGTGACTCCACAGGCGACCATAACCACAACTCTGAGCATGGCAGCCTTTGAATCTCCATAGAAGCAAATCTATTGTTTTCTTTTAAGCATTTTTTTTTTACATAACTGCTTAAGAGAAAGCAGGAAAACACAACGTATGTGAACTTAGGTAAATGCTAAACTAAACTAAATCAAAGACTTCCCTGGTCTTTGGGATTCCACATCCATCAGTCAAATCAGGGCTGCTTTGGTCACAAGTTAGGCTTTTTGAAAATTCTTCTCCAACTAGGAAACATTAAGTCCAATGAGATTTATTTGTGTTTTTTTGTTTTTCATCTCATCAGAAGTTTGAGACCTCTCCAAGGCCTTGGAGAAAGATGTGTTCATTTAGGGAATCAGACTTGTGAACTCTAAACTTAACAGTGGCAGAAATACATCCAAAGTTATTCTGTAAAATAAAACAAACAAAACTCTGCTAAATGACATTTCCTAACTAGCTAAAAGCAGCAAAATGTAAGTACGTACTTCTCCTTAAGACTAAAATACTTATATATATATAGCATATTGGAGAGAATTTTTGCTTATTATTTCAGTTTCCATATTATAGCCGTTATAACAAATTCATTTGATCAAAGACAGTCGGTTTCCCATCTGAGAGAAAGTTTTATTGCAGTGAGTTTGGAGCAGGTGGAGGAGTTTAAATCTCTGAATGTTCGGCTCACTAATGAGGGAAGGATGGAGCGTGAGATTGACTAAGGAGTTGCTGCAGCATCTGCAGTAATGCAGGCCGGTCTGCTGTGCTGAGGAGATGGTTTGGTTTGAAGGCAGATTTTCCTGACTTTTTCCCCACTCGTACTTATTTCCACGAGTTTGGGGTTGTGAACTAATAGATAGGATCACAGGTACAAGGGACAGAAACTTGTTCCCTCTTTTGCAGAGTAACAGGGGTGTCCCTTAATGGTGGTGTCTCCCAAAGAAAAGATCAGGAGAGGCTAAAAAGGAAAATGATCTCAGTTTGGAATTTGAGAGCCAACTGAAATTGTTTGAACGTGTGGCAAGAAGCCCACAGCCTTCCAGTGAGGCCAAATGGACCTCTCCGACCAGAACACCCCCACAGTAGACACTCTGGCCGAGAAAAGCAAGAGGAGGTGGCAAGAGAGAGCAGGTTTTGACCCTCATTAAAAAGCAGATCCATGGTACCGAGAAGAGGCAAGTATCTTCCTACTGGTAACTAGAAGAAGGTAACGGTGACCACATATCATTCAAAGCCTGTTCAACCACAGTGGAACCTCCAGCACTGAGGAAAGAGCCTCCACCGTCTGCACAGTTCTCTTCAATGTGTTGGGAGCTCGACTGTCTCATGGCTGCTTAAACATTTTTCTAGTTTTTCATGTAGTTTGGCAGAATTTACAGTGGGGAAAATAAGTATTGAACACGTCAACATTTCTCTCAAAAAACATATTTCTAATCGAGCTATTGACACGAAATTTTCACCAGAGGTCGGCATCAACCCAAGTAATGCACACATAGAAAGAAATCTAAACATTTATGTCCATAAATGAAGTTATGTGTAATAAAGTGAAATGGCACAGGGAATAAGTATTGAACACATGAAGAAAAGGAGGGGTAAAAAGGTCTGGCAAGCCAAGAAAGCAGCTGGAGTTTGTCAGTATTCAGAAGGTTAACCTGTCCCCTATTAGTGCAAAGTAATATCAGCTGGTATAGTCCTGATTGATGCCTTTTAAAAAGGTTTCTCACCAGCAAGGTGTTAGACAAGAAGTGTTGCATGATGGGTAAAAGCAAAGAGCTGTCCAAAGACCTATGCAACCTTATTGTGGCAAAACACACTGAAGGCATTGGTTACAGGCGCATTTCTAAACTTCTGAAAGTTCCAGTGAGTAGCATTCGGGCCATCATCCGGAAGTGGAAAGAACACGGCATTACCATAAACCTGCCACGGCCAGGTGCTCCTCGCAAGATTTCAGACAGAGGAGTCAGAACAATCATCAGAAGGGTTCTCCAACAGCCCAGGACCACTCGTGGAGAACTTCAGACAGACCTGGAATCAGCAGGTACCATTGTTTCAAAGGAAACAATAAGTAATGCACTCAACCGCCATGTCCTCCATGCACGCACACCACGCAAGACTCCATTTTTGAAGAAGAAGCATGTTGAAGCTCGTTTGGAGTTTATGACACAACATTTGGATAAACCCATGACATTCTGGGAGAAGATACTCTGGTCAGATGAGACCAAAATTGAACTCTTCGGATGTCATAAGACACAACATGTTTGGAGGAAAAATGGCACCGCACATCACCCCCAAAACACCATAGCAACAGTCAAGTTTGGAGGTGGGAGCATCATGGCGTGGGGCTGTTTTTCAGCATGTGGTAATGGTAGACTTCATATCATTGAAGGAATAATGACTGGAGAAAAGTATGGAGACATTCTTGATCATAATCTGCTGTCATCTGCCAGGCTGCTGAAGATGAAAAGAGGGTGGATCTTTCAGCAAGACAACCATCCCAAGCACACAGCCAAGGTAACACGCAGCTGGTTGAAGAAAAAGAAAATAAAGCTGCTAGAATGGCCCAGTCAATCACCAGACTTGAATCCAATTGAAAATCTTTGGAAAGAACTGAAGATCCGGGTTCACAGAAGAGACCCCCGGAACCTTGAAGATCTGAAGGCAGTTTGTGTGGATGAATGGGCCAAAATCACACCTGAGCAATGTATTCCACTGGTTTCTCCATACAGGAGGCGTCTTGAGGCTGGAATCACCAACAAAGGTTTTTGCACTAAGTATTAAATACATTTCACTAAGCGTGTTCAATACTTATTCCCTGTGCCATTTTACTTTATTACACATAACTTCATTTATGGACATAAATGTTTGGATTTCTTTCTATATGTGCATTACTTGGGTTGATGCCGACATCTGGTGAAAATTTCATGTCAATAGCTCGATTCGAAATATGTTTTTTGAGAGAAATGTTGACGTGTTCAATACTTATTTTCCCCGCTGTACATCCACTGTGATTTTGTTTGCTGATAAAAACAAAAACAAATAGTAGCTGCATGTACATGTGCAAAATGTTTTTAATCAAATTAAAGATTGAATTAGACATGAACTGTGTACACAGGCCTCAAAAAATGCATAACAATTGTTGACATCCGTCACACACTCAAACCGAATAAATCGTTTTGATATGCGCAGACTTATCTAGAATACCAGAAACAGGCGAACGAGAAGACGTAGCGGAGTTCTGTTGTAAACAAACAAGGTTGCAGTTAACATGGAACCAGTCGATCTTCTAAGTGTGCTTTTGTCTTTTTGAAAGTGACTATTTGCACACAATTTTCTAAGTACGTGTGCAGTGCTGAACTTTTTTCTAGGCCACACAGGAACGGTTAGGGTCAGGGTAAGGTTTAGGTTCATACATGCGACCAGCAACAACATTTAGCCTTGAATGCACTCAAAATACGTGTGAGCAAAGCAGCAATGTACATGTTCCTGTATTGAGGGTGAAATATGAACGGTGTACATTTGGCCATATGTTGAAGACTTAGAGACACTAGGAAAAGGATTCTTCATGCCAGTCCCTTCCTTTATGTAGTCCCTCCCTCCCCCACCAAAGCCAAGGAGCCACCAGATGAAGGTGAGGAGTAAAGACTGGTGGGAGGATAGTTTTTTTGGATTTTATCAGTCAAGAGGGGAAGCAGTCTGGCTGTCCATTTGCACACATTCACATGATTGTTTGCACGATTGTACAGGACTGCCTGGAGCACGTTGTAACATTTCCGCATTCAAAGGCGCACACACTTTCCTGAAGCCGCTCTTCTGCTCAGAAATGCGGTTCTCCAGAGTCTGGCAGCTCGCTCGCCGGCCGGACCGCACTCCGAAGCCTCTGCCAGAGCACACCGTCTACATATGACGTAAAAGCCAGCACAGTGATGTTTCGTCAAGGAAAATTAGCAAAGCTTGAAAAGTGGCACACAAAACAGAGCTCTTTCATCTGCACATTGACTTCTCCAATAAGCCACCAGGAAATAATAAATGTAGATATATGGTTTGGTCATACGTATCACTCTGAGTTTGGTCACATTAGATACAAATATCTTTTCAGCCACATTGTTAAAATTGGTTTTATAGCTAAAAATAATACATTTCTTCCCCCATAGGAAAAAAAACTATACTTGTCCTTTCTAAGAGGGCTCCCTAAGTGAAGGAAAATCTGCACAGATTCCTGTTTTAAAAATAAAGTCTTCATGGTGAGTTTAAATCATCCCCAGGCAGTACAATCTAACAAGAGGGCTACATGCAGAGTTTGGAAATAAAAAAACACCAAAAATCTGAATGCCTTCCAGCACAGTCCCTTACTTTGCTTGACAAGTGTTTGTTTTCTCTCAGTCGGCTGATGATCTGTTTGTGGAGCTCCTTTAAAAAACAACTGACTCCCAAATTCCACTTTCCACTGTTTGCTCCATTACAGCAGAACGTCCTCCGGGCGCCGCCGTTCTCATAACCTGGACCCTTTGTCATTATCTCCACTGCAGATTTTCTTGCGGCGACTCAGGAGGCTGAGCGGCGTTGAAGTTCAGCAAAAAACGGCCAAATTGGCCCCTCGCTGTCTTTGGCAGGCAGAAGAATTCACACAGCTGCTGTTCTTATGGGAGACCACTTTGTCGGCCAGTTCTCATGGTCATGGACCTCGACCTCCTGCTGGGATGAAAACAGAAACTTAAACCCAACCGATTTGGTGAATCAGTAAAATCACATAATTTGTTCACACGGATCACCTGAAACTGCAAATAGGGTAGAAGTATGAGTCGCTCACATGTCTCTGACAGGCTTATTTTTGTATAGGAGCATATACATGTACTATTTCCTTCTCCTGGGAGAAAAACTTTTGACAAGTTTGAGCTTTAGGAAGCAGACTGGAAGATCTATCAGAGTCCCCCTCGCAGGTTTGACAGTTCAACGAAGGCACATGGTTTGGCAGAGCCGAGAGGCCTGCGGCTTTCTTTATCTCCTAATTACATGGGACAGAGTCAGAGTCCATGAGTCTCTGACTCTCTCTTAATTTGATATGTGCGCCGTATGCGCGATATAAAGTTATACATTGGTGGTTCATGCGTGAAAACTCTGTTGGACATGCGTAGAAAAGTCGTGGAAAGACACAAATTTGCTCATACATCTCACAAAAATCACCCAAAATTGCTCAGAATTCACACACTAATTGTGCATTAACTACATAAGATATGCATAAACTGCATAATATTCATCTAAACAAAAATTCTGAACAACTCTAAACTGAATTCACGTAAAGACCCGGCGGCTGTTTGAGAGCCACAAAGATTGTAAAAGATTAAAATGTTCTTTCAGGTGTGCTTGTAGAGAATAACATGTTTTAATCTTCCGTGCAAATTGAATAAAGGTCTGTGTGCTGATTTTTTAAGAGCAGCCGTGTGTGTGTATGTGTGTGTGTGTGTGTGTGTGTTGCCGTGTGAGTGTTGTGTGCAGCCTCAGCGCAATTGTCAGGCACCAGCTTCACCACTGGACTGATGCTGCAGTAATTAAGCATCTGTTTTCTGGTGACGCTCCTCCAGAAAGATTGGAAGGCATCTGGTGCTGAGATACCAGCCGAACACGTTGTGTCCTGACAACTTGACTAGGCACACAGCTGCACTGAAAGTTAGACACAAACTTTTCTTTTCTTCAAACATCTGCTGGCAGCAGGACCCGCCCCGTAAGTCTATCAGAAATAAAGGCACCAACAGTTTCAGTCTTGGGAGATGAAAAACTGAGCTTAGAAGCTTCCTTTCTGCAGGGTTATTAGCTGGTGCAGGTTTTTCCATGTTTTGATGGTCAAACTGGAAAACAGGCAGGGTGCAGAACCTCCAGGACCAGGATTGTGCAGCCCTGATGTCCCTGAAAGGAAGAGTTTACATCAAGGTACCGTATGTGTGACGTTTGCTTAAGGAACAGCCAAATGTCCCTTTTCTATACTGCAGAACAAACAAGAACTTGTTTTGGATGGATGGATGGATGGATGGATGGATGGATGGATGGATGGATGGATGGATGGATGGACGGATGGATGGATGGATGGATGGATGGATGGACTGACGATAATTCTTTCTTTTCACAGAAACCAGGAGCCAACATAAGGACACTGGAATCGATGGAAAATGATGGACTGGTAGAACAAATGCAGCAGCATTGGGGTAGATGTAGACCAGCCTCCTCAGGATCTCCACAGACCAGACCAGCTTATTAAGCTCAAACTTTACGGAGGTCTGCCCGGTAAGCTAGTCTGTGATGACAAGATAGGCAGAAAATGCTTTCAGGAAATGAGGGATGCTGCGATGAGGAAGAGGAGAAGGAGGAAGGTGAACTGAAACGACTGGAAGAAGTACTCAGTTCATCAGAGCTCACTTCATATCAAAGATTTATCTTTGCTTTAAGGTGCGTCTAGTTATTGTGGAGTCTATACAGTGACAAGAACTATTCTTCATCCACAACTTAGATTAGGAGAACTAAGTTAGGGATACACAAAAGGTTTGAAATGAGGTTGTGGTGTCTCATGCGAATATAAGCTCCTGTCAGTGAACAGAGAGCAGCCTCCTCTGCTGCACAATGGAAATATGTGAGACTCTGCCATCTAGTGGAAAGCTGTGGAACAAGAGGAATAAAAAGCTGTTTGCTTTTATTTTCTTACCAACAAAAAAGACGGAACGGTGGAATTGGCTGATGTGATGCAGCATGATTTGTTTTTCGTCTGTTGGTTGCTTTTCACAAAGACAGCCTTCCAGATTACTGTGATCTGCTTTCCTTGATCCCGTTCAATGTGAAGTAACTTCCACTCCCCTCATCTAACGGCTCAGATCCGTTCAAAGGAGATCAAAAAATCCTCACGTTTTGGGCTGAAGCTGTTTTTCATTTGTGTTAATTCAGAGTAAATCAAACGTTTTGCCAAATCTGGAAAAGAAGATATTTATAACTGAATAAATGAACGAGTAAATCAAAAGCAACCCTTTGTCTGTTTCCTAACAGATGCAGCAGATCTCATCCCAGAGCTGACTGACCTCACAGAAATGGACAGTCCAGACAGAGCATCCAATTAACAGTCAGGACAATCCCTCCGCCTGAGGCTAATGGAAATAAAGATAAGATCCTGTGGATAAATTAGAGGTAAGATACAATAAAAGGGCTGGCAGATGGAGACCAGAGCATTAAGATGCTATCTGACACGCGTTCAGGATGGCCTTTCTTCTGCTGAACAAGCACCAGCAGCTTCCTTCACGCTCTGAGCGGGAAAGATGGATAATTATGTCATAGAAAGTTGAATAAGACTGTTTCAGGGAGTTTTCTGCTGTTTTTTTCTTCTGTGTTGCTCGTAGGGCTGAAGCAGAAACTGCTCTCATGTTTGTACAGAAATGAATATTGAAGTGGATGTCAAGTCTTTTCCATCATCGTGTCTGAAGTCCGGCTTTGACGCTTGCATGAACGACAAACTTTCCTGTGCTTGGGGGGGGCGTCCTGCCCATTCCATTTAAATCTCCTTCTAATTGCCTCCGTGGGCAGAAACTGGGGATTGGCGCGCGGCTTGCAGTGGCTGGTCTGATCGCAGAGCGGGAGGTAAAACGTGCAGCATCCTGCTCGCAGAGAGGAATGCTGGGAGCGACCCTCTGTCTGCAATAAAGCTCAGGGGAGGAGGAGGAGGGAGGAGGAGGAGGAGGAGGAGGGAGGCTCTGCATGCAGCTGGAGGTGATTTGTCACTATGTTTGAAAATGTGGGGAATAAGTGAGGGGTGGAGCAGCTGAGTGCGTCTGAGGAGGATTTTCACTGTATTTCATCACCTAAAATTATCCTTTGTGTGTTTTACGCTGCTTGCAAGCAAAGGATGGATTTTCCTCCTCATTGTTGCGAGTTAATTTAAGCATGTTGTGTGTTTGCTCAGTGGCAAATCAGCCCTTTCAGTCAGTCTGGCGGGCTCTGCGGCACCTGATCTCCCCCCATGTGTGACGGAGGAGCCACAGAGAGCTGCAGCTCTTCATCTGCGGAGCTTTTACATCCAGGATCTGATCCAGCCGAGCTAAACTAAGTGCTGCACCTTTTGTAAGTGAGAGTGGAGCTTTGCATCTGATGAGGGTAATTAAACAATACTAATTGAGCTTCCTGAACAAACAGCTAATTACTTCCAATCCACCCCCTCTGTGAGGATGCAGCATCATCCGCGGCTGAGGGGAGGCGGAAAGATTAGCCAGGTTTTTTGGGTGTGATACTGCCTTCATATTCCACACTCAACAGCCCACTGCCTCATAATTAGAGCACATCACAGAGCAGACGCAGCTAAGGCAGATATTTACCTCAAGCAGCTTTTCATTTAGTCGTGTCTGAGCTGCATTCAAATCTTCCCCGGGACTCTTTGTTGCCAAGCAACATGAACCTGCGGTACTTAATGGCATTCTAGTTATAGAGTCTTTCCTGCAGGCTTTGACAATTCATATCTGCGATGTGCCCCTACATCCCGATCTTTTGACCCGGACAAATTCAATCTCAGAGATTCCTGCAATAAGACGGGGAGCTTCCGATAATGCACGGGTTTTCCTGGGATTCTCTTATCGATGGTGTCATTTCCTCTCCACCCTGTAACTGAATTCACATTTGAAGGGCCAGAGATAGAAAAAAAAGCCTGTTAGAGGCCAAAGAACAGATTCCAATCTTGCCGGCTGAGGAACTCGCTCAAAGACTTCCCACTGAAAACAATCGGTGGGAAGTTGGGCACGAGCAGCCGTGACCCGGAGGAGGTGGAGGAGCACCCTCTCCACCCAGACTCTCCTGGGGGGGGGAGCCAGAGAGCAGCCTTTGAGATGAGAGTCTGTGCATGATTTATCTGGGAGGATTTGGCAAAATACCAGCTGAATTTGTAAACAACATTGATTAATCTGATGCACCCGTTACAAATGGCTGCAGCTCCTGAAAATGACACATCATTACAATAAAGGTGCAGCGGTGGGCGAAGGGAGGGGCGGCGGACGGCCTGGAGATAGGCTCATATAGCAACATTGATTTCCCATGCATCAGGAGGGTCAGCCGCACTCAAAACACCAAGAAGAAGACAGTTGGGGGAAACCCGGTAGAGCAAAACGCAGCAGCCGGGACAGAGACGGCACACAAACCTGAACAAAGCTTCTCGGCTTCTGACAGGTTCCTCTGCAGACCTCTCCTCTCTGCAGATCAACTCCTTAATCTTTGATGGTGGCATTTTAATACAGCGAAGCTCAAACTCATAAAACTGTCATATTTTGGGGTGTCTCTTTCCTGCCTGAATGAATCTGCTGAATAACACGACAAAAATAACCTGACTTGGTTTCAGCCAAACTGAATGGGATAGAAGGGAGTAGATTAAACAGCCTGGTTGTGAGCAGCGACTGCACACCTCAGCAGAGCCGTGCCGGCGCAGAACTAGGCCACCGCCGTTCCCCTTCATGCAGCTAAATGAACTGCAATTGCCAAGAGAGTTGGAAATGAAACTCGGGACTTCAGACAGGAAGGAAAAGCTGGTTTGGGCTCCGATCGGCAGCAATGAGTGGCAGGTCTTTGTTAACACAGTGAAAGCAAACATAGTCCCAACAATGAGATGCAGGAAGAAAAAAAACTAAGCAATAGAGATCTAAGATAATTCTGACTCCCTTTATATTTGGCAGCACAGCAAAAGCCTTCTGCGCTTTACACATTTAAGATCTCATAAAATCTACATCAAAACCCGGACATTCTCGCCTGGAGCAACATGTTTGTCCATCAGTCAGACTTTTACTAAAAAGGTTCAAAGAATAAATCTTAGGTTAACCTTTTTTTTAGCTGCTAAGAGCTATTTACCTGCAGGCTGTTTCATCACATGCACCTTAAATCGTAACCCAGCCTAAAGCTTGATGTTGCAAGTGGAAAATGAGCTGCAGGACGCGCATGAAGACAAAATGATCAAGACAACTGAACTCATTTGTGTTCGTTTGGTTAAAAGCTAATTCAAATTCGTTTAGCTAAAAAACATGAGTGCCTTAAGGCCTTTTAGCCCAGGGAAAACGTCACCATAATGAATGAAGTCAAAATTTTTTAGATTTGGTCAAATTTCATTTGGTGTTGATCCTTCTAATGATCTTACTGCATTTTCATAATGGGATGTTTGAACAGCCAATGGGCTTTTAGTGTGACCCTCTGACTGAACAATTCTGCAGAGGAAAATGGCAGAAGAAGGGGATTATCTTCTGCTCGGAACATTTTAAGTCGTCTACAAAGAGACAAATACCCAAACCATGTGAACATCGGGTGTTCGTGTAAACATATTCATCTAAGCAGGGCGGCCCATTTCCACTGCTTAGATTAATAACAATGTTTTATTATTGATACCCTAAAAATGTAAATTTACTAGTATTGTCATTATTATTACCGCTATTTGTGCCATAGTGCATGCAACTTACTGTTAACATGTTTGAATTCAATTTTAATATCATTAACAGTTAGTTGTTAGTAGGCTTCTAGAAGTTTAAAGCTGAGGAAAGTATGGTGCACTGGGATTCTGTCCTGGGAGATGATCCCTCGTTCATGTAGACACCCCTGAAGTTTCTTCTTTTTATTCCGGAATCCGTTTTTTTTTTTCTCTCTGACTGAGAAGAAGGGTTTAAGGGCAGGGATGTCCAGTTAACTCAGTCTGTTTAGTTTAGCATTTTATGACTAATTTCCTTTTCTTATACAATTACTGGTATGCAGCCCATTGAGACAACTTTGTTTCAATATTGAACTATTTAAATAGGAATGAATAGAATTGAATATCTATTTAATGAAGAAAGAACTTCTTTTCCTTTCGGCTTTTCCCTTCAGGAACCGCCACAGCGAATCAGCTTCCTCCATCTAACTCTATCTTCTGCTTCCTCTTCTCTAACACCAGCCAGCTTCTTGTCCTTAGTTCACTTCATCCATAACTAGAGATGAACAAGAAAAAGATGTTTTAAAAAAAGCATCTTCTCGTTGAAATCTTAAGGTGATGCTGATAAAGATAATTGACATTGATATAGAGTGTCTACATTTGACTGAATTAATTCCAGGTGGTTGGGCTCTGGGCCAACGACGTCTTGTGTTTTGGGGATGAACTCAGCCCGTGGATGGAAAACCTCAGACTCTAGACGCTGATGGTGGTTGGAGGCCAAAGCATGACTTCAGGTGCAGAACGGAGTGGAAGAGGCTGGCGTACTGTCAGGAATGCAGAGACCGAAAACCTTTCCTGAATTCAAAGGCATATAATGATGGTGATTGGCTTAGAAAAAGGCGGGCTGTTTAGCTATTGGGTCACAAAGGTCTAACTGATAATAGTGACGTAACAACCCAGCATACCTGGAAAGGAGGTGGTTTCACCATGGAACAGAAAACAACCTAAAGACACGATTGGTTGTGTTGCAGTGAGCTGCCACATGCTGTGTTTACTGCAGGGTTTGTCGTTTCTTGTGTTGTCTGAGCTCTGGTTCGTTCAGCTCTCAGTGGTTAGGGCTTCCCCCTGCAGGGAGACCAATCACAACCCTCAACAGTATTTTGTTTGGTGTTCAAAAACAAAGTCACAAACTGAGGCTTTACCATAGTCATTCTTATCTTTTCTTCCATAAATGATCCCACATTTATCTTGGAGTGTAAATCATTAGTTGAACAGCTCAACAAAAATCTTTTGAGCTCCCAGGTGAGTTTGGCTTTTTCTCTGACTGGTTCATGAATAAAAGATAAATCTCAGTTCTCTGTCCAGGACACACATAAAAACTCATCTGAACTTTTACAAAAGCAAAGGCAGCAGGAAAGGCACATAGCAATATCACCTTTGGCAGCTTTTCCAAAAATGAAAACTGTTTCCTTCCTTGAGAGAATTTCTCCCGTTCTGTCTACAAAAAGGCTTCAGGTCCTTGGGATTCCTCCCTCTGCTGCTCTTCGATTCGCTCCACACACCTCCGGTTTTGTTTTAGCCAGAGGATCACGAAGGTCAAGGCAGACCTTCAGCAGTTCTTCATTCAGTCTAGAGTGGATTCTGTATTTAGGGTCATTGCTCCGTTTTTCCGACCATCTTCACCTCAGGCGCTCCCATACAAAGAGTGACGTGTGATGGTTTCCAATGTCCTGCTTTTTGATAAACAGCAGACAAACCCCAAACCAACTGACCCAAATGTTTGTTGCTGCCCATTTGAAGGAAATCTGCACAATGAATAAACTGCTTTTTTTATATAAAAAAAGAGAGATTTCAACAAAATTTACAGGAGTCTGAAGCTAGTGAAAGCGCAGAAGATTCTTTCTGTTGATGATTAATCTGCTCAGTGTTAAGCTGTGTTTTTGTTGCAATTTCTTTGGGCTTTCTACCCATAAAAGCTCTTTGTCTTCTCTCTAAGCTAAAGAAACATGGATGCAAAAACACCTTCTGTCAGGAACTGGAGACCCAAAATGCAGGATTCAAGTGAGAGAAACTTAATAAATAAACTCAGACATGACAAAACCGAGGGAAAATCCAAAAGACTGACAAAGCAGATGGCCTGACAATGAGAAACTTCTAAACCACACATTTAAATACACTGGAGTCATTAACACAACCAAGACAGCTGTGGTTGATCATTAACCCAAACCTGGTGTGATTTACAGGGGAAACTTGCAACCAGAAGAACCAAGGAAATGCAACTAAGAGTCCAAACCAAAGCGCCTTCATTCTCAAGACTCAAAACAAAGGTAAATCTGATTTACCTTCTAGATTTTGAAGTTTTTGACTTAAGTATAATTAAATTCAGAATTTGTCCAGAACTATTTTATCTTAATAGCAGATCCCTTTAATGCTGCTTTTTAAGTTCCAAAGTCCAACTCCATCTATATTTTTTCTATTGCAAAATCTTTCCCAGTGGTCTTTTATCTGTGATTATGCAGTTTTTTAACCATCATCTTAAAAAGAAATCTGTGTTTCTGCAGCGTGGCAGAAGTTTGAAACTTGCCTCTGGTTTGTGGGCGGGACTGTTTGTGCAGAAGATAGCCTGACTAATTTCCCATCAACCCTTTGTTTGCATTCTCTCCCATTATCGATATCGAAGCTATCCAGCCATATAGTTTCGAGCCAGATGCCAGCTCGGAAAAGGAAAGGAAGACATTAATGGATCCATTTGTCTGCAGGTGGATGCTAGCAGAGAAGGGAGATTTTTGCCTGCCCTTGGCAGTTCACGCAGTTACCACTAGGTGGCGTGTTCCAGAAACCAAATGACTAGAGACAGTAAAGCATGTCATCATGCTCGGACATGAAGCTGGCTTCACATTTTCTTTTGGCAGAACTGCATTGAAGGAGAGATTTGCTGCAAGCTGAATAAAGAGGAATCTAAAATGAAAAGCTTTTGGCAAGAAACGGTGATATTTGAGTTGTGATGCCCTCCCCTCGGTGTCTGTCAGTCATCAGTCTGCAGTCAGCGTCAGTGGCCCCAGAAGGGAAGGATGTGTCATGAGTCTGTGCAGGTTTTCATCTGCTTTATTCTCTAGTGGACCTGCAGAACCCAAATGTTGAGAATATAGCAGAAGAACTGAAGTTTTATTATAAATTAGAAATACAGAAGTGTAAAAAATCCAGAAAGTGATACAAAGATCAGAGTAATTGAGGCTAAACTCAAACACGTGTGATTTAAATCTTCTATTCCCGCTTTGCAGGGTCACGGGGGTCACTGATACTTATCCCAGCTTTTTCAGAGTGAAATGAACCATCGCAGGGCCACACGCAGACACTCGCACATCACCAAAGTTGTTATAGTTTAGTACAGCAGAGCAAATACACAG
This sequence comes from Oryzias sinensis, assembly GCA_037389245.1. NCBI lineage: Eukaryota > Metazoa > Chordata > Actinopteri > Beloniformes > Adrianichthyidae > Oryzias > Oryzias sinensis. The sequence goes on along the minus strand of CM074501.1, from coordinate 13,025,047 downwards.
AGCTCTTCTGATGAATTATTTATTTGAAGGGTAAAAGCTGCTCAAACCTGCCTGGTTCTGTGTAAAAAATAATTGCCTCCTAAACCTGATAACTGGCTGTTCCATCCTTGGCAGAAACAACTGCAGTTTAGCATTTATAGCCTACAGTCTTTTTATTGTCTGAGGAGGAGTTTTGTTTCACTCTTTGTTACAGAACATTTGAAGCTCAGACAGATCCTCCGAGTCAGATCAGAATTCCCAGCATCAAGATAATGGAGAAGAATTTATTTATATAGAACATTTTACTGATTAAATCCCCAATTGCTTTACAATATACAAGTAAAATGCAAAAAGTAAGTTAGATGAATAAACAACTTCACCCATTTGAGGCATGTTGTCGTAAAAGAACTAATAAAATATATACATATTTTATTTCTAAAATAATCAGCAGAATTAGCCCCATGGCGGGTCAAAGGTCATTTTCAGAGTGTCGGGGCTACCGCTTGGAAGGACAGGTCTCCATGAGATTTAAAGCGTGTTCTCGGGATGTTTTAAAGAGGTTTTGGCCTGAGAACCGTTATGAGCCGCTGGAGGTGTGTGCAGGTCACTGCAGTGTTGAAGTCTTAGTCATAACTGTGGGCAGGACTGTTTGTGCAGAAGATAGCCTGGGGACACGTAAGGGGACGTAGGTGTCACAGAAATGTATCTTTTTTTTTTACAAAATCCTGTACAAGAAGCACATTAGTGTTGTCCACGTGACACGTGCACGCTCCTGGCTGCGGCCTGACTGAATAAGAAAATTAGACAATCAGAGAGTTGTTTGTGTGCTATGGATACTTAGGTACCATGTGGACGCTTTGTGCTGTCACCTGTACGCCACAAAGTGCATGTAACTTCCATTACTCTTATGAATACTTCACGATACACTTACCACCCATACAATGGCAACGTTTTATGACATCCCTTGAGTTGTCCTTACGAGCCTCAAGTGAACTGCAAGTCACACCTGTACTCCTCTTAAGATGTGGTCGCTCCTCTACGACCCTCCGTGGACCCGGACAACCCAGAAACCTACAGAACCCTACAGGTCAACCCTCCATTCAGGTTGACCAGTACCGGTCAACCCCCCCCCCATGTCTGCATGTTTTATCCCAAAGAGCAAAAGTGTACATGGAATGGGGGCAAAGGCCAGCGGTAGAAAGTCATATAAATGTGAATTTCAAATATATGAATTTCAGAAGAAAATTTGTCCTTGAAGGTGTGAAATGACAATCAAACCGAGTCTGACGGACTACTCTTGAGTGAAAACTGAGGAATGCCGTTTATGCAGGCTCAACAAGATCCTTCAGGTCTGAGGAGTCCAAATTAATCCTTCAACATAGATAGTTCAAATGAAACTGTTTGTAAATGTGGTTCTCATATTTCCTTGTCCTCTGATGGAGTCCCAGCTGGACTCAGGGACCACTCAGAGGTCCAACGCCTCAATCCAACCCTTAAAAACCAGCACCAAGCAGGCATTTATTTTTGGAGCCATTGATTTGTACTAAAATGAGTATAAATTGAGTTTGAATTTGGTAAGCAAAAGATTAACCTAAATCTCTGTTAGTTAGATTTTCAGTCTGAACCTGGACTCACCTGTTTGCAAGCTAAAGCTGCAGCTCTTCCTCATGGACTTATTTATAACATTTGCAACTCTGATTCAAACCATGAGGGCTAAACACCATCTGCATGTAATCTGAGGACAAAGAGAGTGAAAAGGCTTCCTGCAGCCATTCCTATAACACTCGTCTCCCGTGGTTTCAGCAGGATCCTGCTTCACATTCTCATCTCCTCCCAGTTAAATTGGCTGCCAGCCAGCTGGACTGGATCATTCCGCGCTAAATGGCGAGTGAGACAGAATGGACGGCCTTGTCAATTTGTTCCCAATATCCTGGCTCACAGCACTCCCCAACCTGCCCACTTCAATCCCCGGCACTATTAGGAGCATCTCAATCCATGCGGAAAGTCAGGGACCTATTAAAGCACTGTCATGTCAAGATGTCCAGCTTTAATTAATCATAATAAAAAAGTTTTTCAAAGCGTGATATCACAGATGAGAGATGACAGTACAGAGGGTGGTGCAGAAAGCCCTGACGTCAGGTTTTGTCTCGCTCACATCACGTCTCCATTACTTTGAAGCAAAGGCTCCAGAAACCCTCCAACGCTGAGAGGAGAGCAGATAAACACAGTTTACATCAAGAGAAATGAGAGCAATTTGACCAACAATTGATTGAAACGTTGATGGTGACAAAGCAACAGCTCTGTTGACACTTGCAGCAACAACCTCCATTTACTCTGATTTGTGTAAAACCATTCTCTTAGACAAACTGCCTGCATGGAGAGATTAATAGGTTAATCTAGCCTGTTCCATTGTCCTCTCAGTGAAGAAAGAATGATAATAATCATGAGTTGGGGGGGTCATTGTGCGCTTTTGGTATTTAGTCATCCTGTATGCTGAGTAAAATGAGAGAGCTTTATCTCAATAGTGGCTGATAAACACAGAGCTGTTAGTGGAAACAGGAATAAACGCCTCGATGAATCAGGCCGGAGAGTCGGTCGGGGTCACACAGTTCATCAGCGGCGTTTACAGGAGCCACTTAGGGTTTGTTGATGTTTCTAATGGAGCGCGATAATTCATCATCGTTGTGCGATGAAAAGCTCTCTTTCCAAGTTTCCATCCGCCGCTCTGCTCTGGAAGAAGCAAACATCTTTCAGCAAAGCAAATCCACAAAAAAAGTATAAAGAAGCAGAGGATTTAAATCTGTGTTTTGTAGTCGGGATCCAACATAAAATAAATTATTTTAAATACATCAGACTTCCTGTAAAAATCCCTAGAAGGGACACTGCTGCTTGGCCTTGCTTTCTTAAAACCTACCGTGTTAATGAAGCAGGGTGCAGAAGACGGTTCGGGTCTTGTTTAAGCATGGGGAACTCCTGCGGTACCGACGCAAAGATCCTCTGAAAGGATCCGAGACGGAGGAGGACGGATCGGTGAAAGGAGAAATTCATGGATTTCTGAGGCCGTAAAAAAACTGAAGCTTCCAATCGTGCATGTCTGCTAAGTGTCGTCCGGTGTTCGGCATGCTTTCATCTTATAATGACAAGTGGCGTCTGTGGACTCTGTCTGACAGAACCTGACTTTGGATGACAGTTTTGTGGCCTCATGCTGACGAAACATGAAACTGGTGTCACGTCAAGCTCCATATTCAGCTGTTCTGTGTTAGCTGATGAGGATCCACATGCATGACCATCGATCAAAGCTCCATAGCTGAGTTTTCACTGAATGGCCGCTTTGTAAATCCGCAAAGCCTCAATCAGGTGTGAGAGCGGAGGCAGGTCTAACCATGTTATCAAGAGTTCAGTAACTCTGGAATAAATCAAATCTGTCAGGACGGGGTTCTGGTTCAGTCCTCTTCTGGTTGTCATCATTTTTCGTTCCTGCTGTGACGGACGAGCGAGGTTCAGAGGAAAGGATGAGTGTCCTCAGTCCGCAGTGACCAGGAGTCCTAGACCTGGGGAAGCAAGTGTCAGGGCTTTGAATCTGAGCTAGCGGTAGAAGAGAAGTGGACCCAGCGAGTGTGACGTCACCCGTAAAACAAACTGCTTCCGGTTCAAACAAAATGAAGTCAATTCAGTTTCATTTTTTGGCACCATGTTGGAGCCAGAATCATCAGTAAGCGGTATTGAGATAAAGTAAGTCTGAGTCTACATTTCTATGGCAACAACTCTCCAATCAGGAGTGAGCATGTTAGAAGACCACACCCCTTCCACTGAAAGTGGACCTACAGGAACCTGCCAGCAAACGCTTCAAACGTTCGACAAAAGACTTCTGATTGGCTGATTGGTCTGTTTATAACTTAAATAACACACTGGAGGCTTTGGTTTGATGAAACCAACAGAACATCTGAGAATCGTCTGCAAAAAGTAGAAATGAAATACTGCGGTCCAAACCAGACTCTTTGTGACTCCTGGCTGTGTCTAGAAATTCTATTCAAGATCGAACGCCTTCTCCATCTGCAGAGCACGTGTGGAATGGACGGGTGAACTCCCATGAACCTTAACGGATTCTGTGTGAAACTATCTTACTGATGTAAAACTGATGTAGAATGAATGGAACGGAAACCACACTGTTCCTCCTAAATCAGACAATTGATTGCCGGCTGAATGCTCAGTTCACTGGGTTTGACCTTCCAAGTGAGAGGTTTGTGTCAAATTAATTAATCTGAATTATTCTGTGTTTTGTACCAATACCTACCAGAAGTATTTGTAAGTATTTACTCAAATGAAAGAGAAAAAGTAACCGGGGGAAGAAAAGAAAAAACAGCTCAGGTACTGAGTAACAGTTTGGAATCAGACAAACAAAATTCTTTCATGTGCAGATACTGAAAGACATTTTCCAAATTACAAAACAGGAAAGAATGTTCGCTTGATTCCAGTTTTGTGGCAACGGTGAATTTTTATTGATGCGCAAATCAAAACAGGGTTTCTCAGCAATTGATATTTGCAGAAAACACGTTTTTTTAAACATAAATGGAGATATTTAATTGTAAATCCTTGAAACTGTATTTTGTTCAGCTTCATCTGGTTTTCAAGACCTTTTTTCCACATTATTTTGACTGTCTTTGCTTTGTTTTCAGATTTTAGTTTTGCCTCTACCTGTTAGATTTTTTTGTCATAAAACATGAGAAGGTTTGATCTCAATATTTGTGATTTTGGCAGTAAAAAATTTACTTATCAGAATGGATGCTTTTGGACAGTTTCAGGTTCATCGTGGAATTATTAGTATATTTTGTAATAAAATCTAAATAAAAACCTGTATAAAGGAAGCTGGGGTTGTACAAAAAAGATGAAAGTCAAGCACCGCCACAAAAAGCTGTTTCAGAGGTAAAGAATCGAGCAACTTGTAAAGTAGAAAAAAAAGCTCAAAAAGGCTCTGGACTACTAAGGTTAAAAATAAAAAGTCTTTTCTTGTTGAAGAAATGTTGTTTCAGACCTTCAACACACTGTTGGTTCACAGCAGGTGGTTAGTCTGTCTCTGAGATTCTCAGGTCTCCATGCAGCCGACAAGTGACTTATGCACTTATTCATTCATTGCATTCAAATCTAAACTTTATCAGCACAACTCACCGTAGCTTTGCAGTCATACAGCTACATTTAGATGTGTGGCGTGTTTAAGAATGCCCTGAACGTGGATTTTGAACACGCTTTCAGCATGCAGTGTTCACACCGGTCTATCGCTAACGCATAAAAGTTGTGCAAATCTCATGAATGGTGCTACAGGCGTTGTCTTTCACAGACTTGGGCTTTTAGGAGAAGCTTTTTCACTTTTTCATCTTATAAAACTGAACCCTGGCAGCTATGGCCGAACATACATGACTAACATCCTGATTTAAAAAACATATTTTTTTCCATATCTCTACGCTTGGAGGGGTAAATGTAGGGGGGAGAGGCCGCAGGGGTAGGGAAGCAATTCAGGTGTCATATAATTCCCACCTGGCACCAACAAAAGCAAATATTAATTCCTCCATCATCCTGATCATAACACTTCAACTGGCTTAACTTTTAATGTGTGTTCATAAGTCATGCCTTTTGTATAGAGGTCGAAAAATGTGGGTAGCGACGTGTGCATACGAGAGTTGTAAAGACAAAAACCAAAACGCACAGATGTGCAAGTTTACATAGACTTTTCATTGGAAGTTTTCGCTCAAAGGTTTCAGCGTTTCCGTCCTCATTGTACAATTAGACGCACCTAAAAGCCGAAAACTGACACGACACCTGATTTTCTGGTGCTCCCATGGCGATATGCGGTACATACTAACCTGTAAACATCTTTTATGAAATTATTTGATGACATCCACATTTTTGATAATAGTATTTAGCATCCCTAAACGGAAAAAAAAGATTTTATAAAACTGTTTATATCTACCGGACAGATTCAGCCCATGTGTAAAACTGTGTAAAACAATTTTTTCCAACAAATTACTCAAGGTAAGTAAATAAATGTCTTTTTTTACGTCCTTCCTCTTTTTCTTTGAATCGTTGTGCTCCAAATACCCATGGTAGCACAAATGGAAAAAAAGATTTCCCTCTAACTGTCACAAGGAGAACATTTTTAAACCAAATTTCCTTTTTTCTTGGTGAAATTTGGTAGACAAAACTGGATCGCACCATTGAACTGTTTACTCCAAACATTCTATTGCCTCTAATCAATTACCGGTTAGCCAACGACCAGCCCAGATGAGAGCCCAAATTTGAGTGGCCGTTCACTCCAAAGTGCAGGGTAAACAATTGGCTGCGAGTGGATCTGTGGGCCAATCCATCTGTGTAATGACGCACGCCTTTCCACTAGATGGCCCTTGCACCCAGCTGTGCCGCCTCTTTAGGAGTTATGTTTCATTAGAGCTCTCTTCTTCCATTTTGCAGCCAAGACATAAAATAGCTCAAAGGCTGAGGGTGGCGCAAACAGAGAAAGCCACAGGAGAGCAGATGAATCCAAAGTGCACACAGAAGTTTTTAGAATTTTATTTAAAAAAAAAAAAAGCAGACCCATTCTTCATCATCCAAACTAAATTTGGACTTCACAAAATTGTCGTTGACCTAGAGGAGCCTTTGATAAACAGCTTCATGCATGAAAACGTCACAGTTTGCCCGAAATAGACTCCCCTCGTGCAAAAACAACCCAGTGTCAAACAGAGTACAATATGTTCTCCCCGATAGAGGAAGTGGTTTTCTCACCAGACTGTATCGCACGCAATGATCCTCTAAACACTACATATCCAAATCATTTCACTAAACCGCTTGTAACCATCTGCATACGTAGCTGTGGTCATCCAAAGCCAGAGAGCCCCCCTGCAGCCAAGGCGGTGTCACTCACTATCTAATGCTGGACAGAAATTATTCTCTCGGCAGTGATAGATTTCCCTCCCAGTGCATCTCATGAACATCTTGGAACTAGATGCCCCCCCCTGCATGACCCCATGGGCTCTGTCACGCAGTATTACAAGGTTTCTGCTGTTCCTTCTGACTCCACGGCACCGGGGGATTCATCCATCGTGGCCCGCATGGGGATACTGGATGTCAGTGGTCTGCTCGGCCTTGACGTGGCTCCCAGGCACGAGCTGAGCCGTATCGGGGCAGGGCTGCTGCCATTTCTCTTGGTGATTTATGGTCTGCAAACGGAGATAAAATCACAAAAAAGTCAGAAAAACGGAAACAGTAGACAGCTAAGTGAGGCAGAGGCGGCGGCGTGTTGGGTGTTTCTCCAAAGGCGATAGGTCCTGGTCCAGAGGGCAGGGTGTAAACGGGACACTGTGCAGGTGGTGAGCTGTCCGGCCCCAGTTTACCCGGGTCGGTTTACCTCTTCATCCCCACGTGCTGACCCTTTAATACGGACTATATCTCCTCTCCTTTCACTCTGGCTTTTATGGCCCCATGTAAATCTCTCTCTGGTAACACAAGCTTGTCAGCCTTCCTCAAGCCCTTTTCTTTTCAACACATTTATCCTCTCAGACAACTCAAAGAGGCAGGGCGGCGGTATGTGGGCTTATTGGGCTTGAAGTCGACTCAAAAAGACAGGGGGATGATCAAAAAGGAGAAAGTCCGGAGCGAAACCTTAGACATGGGAACGCTGGACACTCGAGTGGGCAAGAAAGCCCCACTCAGATGAAAGGCTGTCGTCCATCAATAAGTCATTAAAGCAGACATGTGGAGTCAGGGAAAAAAAGTCCTCTGCAATTCAAGTGTAAGTACACGTTAAGCAGGATCCTGAGGTGAGAGGGATTAGCACAGCAGAATCCATAAAAGATGATATTAAAACTGGAGGCAAAAGTCAAATGAGGAAGTGGTGAGCACCATCTGCTGCCCTTATTTCACCCTGCAGGGAATGAAGAAAGATCCACGCCGTTTTTGTAATCATTGCGACAGTGGAAGGTGACTAACTGATCACGCAGGATTCCCTTTTACAGCACAACGCTGGGCCATAAAGCGCCACCCAGGCCGCTGCAGAGTCTGAGCTCTAATTATAGGAACAGAGAAATGACATGGATGAAGACACAAACAAAAACAAAGACAGATGTTCAGAAGCATGGGAGAGACTCCTGTTTTAGCCGTAGGTAACCCATTTTTGGCCCACGCGGTCACTGTGACATTTAGTTCTGTATCTGATGTCACACGTTGAAACCAGGAAGCGTGTGGCGGGAAGCTCATGACAGGATTTACTGGGCAATAAATTCCACCCCTTTGGTGAGGCCAGTGGCAGCACAATGTTAGGTTTGGTGCCATAAAATCTGCAAACCGGGAGAATGAAACCGCAGCCGAGGCGAGGAGGCTGCCACCGCTCGGACATATTTCATGATGTTTCCTGATGTGATTGCATTTTCCCAGCAATTTCAGCAATAATGCTCAATATCAACTGCAGGAAGCCGACATCATTTAAATGGGGCTGCTGCTGCTGCATTGTGTTTATATCCCCCCTCCAAACTGCCCTGTATTTGTTTTAGCTGGAGCTGATGGTGCAGCCCTCATTTCAGATCATCCACAGCTCAATTCATCCCAGAACCAAGGGACCACTGTGAACCACTATGCTAAAGTTATTGCTTTAAAGATTGAGGAGCAGGCTGAGTCAATGTTTGAAGCTTCCCCTCTTACGCGGGTCACTCGCCATCGGGTCTCAGTGGCTCTGAGCTCTTTGGGGATTTACAGATTTGGAATTTGCTAAACAAACAAAGAGACACAGAAAAGGTCACTTGGCTCTTCTTACCCTCTTTCAGCCAGGGGTCAGGCTTGTTTGTTGGTGTGAAGGGTCTTTAACTCAGAGTCTGACACTGAAACAGATTAGGGCTTCTAACAACCCTAGACTAAGCTTTCAAATGTTTTGTTTATTTATTGTTTTTTTAAAAGAATGGCAGAATGGAAACCTGTGGGCATAAATCCTCTTACTGCCACCTATGATGGTAGATCAACAGCAGGGCTGAAAGACAGCAGATGTTTTCCAAAGAGGAAGACTTCAGCAGTGATTCTAGAGAAGCAACCGTCGCTGCAGACAAACGCAGGGATCACATTTACCTCAGTTCCCAGTGAAACTCACAACAATCTGCACACCTGGTTAATCATGACTCTAAAAAAACTATTAAGATCAACTTGATCAGAAACCTGAACCAAAAGCAGAACCGACATAGAGAAGATACCAGAAAAAAAAGCCTTTGTTGTGTGCAACAAACAGGACAACTTCAAATTCAGCACTGTAAAACACGGCGGGGAGGGAACAGTGATCTGGGCTTGAACTGAGACAGGACCTGGACGTCAAAGTAAACCTCTGTAAAATCACTTATTGGTTCTACAACTGAAATTAGTAGAATTGGGATCACTGACATATTTCCTATCTTTGATGATTGAGATATAATGGATGTGTTGCCTTTAAAAATATTCACCTGTTTTATTTCTTTTTATAAAATGTGCATCTTTTTACGGTTTTTACCAAAGTTCAGTGCTCCCTTGTTATATTATGGTTCATCTTTTGCTGTTTGGCAGTTTTTTTTTCAGTGCAATTAAATTTTTTTTAGCATCACATTTCACTTGCAGGTGAACCCTGATGCGGTTCAGTTTACAGTGTGAATGCAAGAGGACTATTCAGAGGAGCAATGAAAGGAGGTCTCATGTCTGCCAGATCTGGCAGACAATGAATCATGATCTGAAGATGTGAAGCAGAAAGGAGGTGAAAGCATTCATCTGTGTTAATTAGTAAATATGGTCAGCATTGTCTACTCCACTGGTTTATTTCTTTCTCGACACTTTGCCAGGTCTGCGAAACCAAATATTCTCCTATTTGAATCCACAGACATCTGCAAAATGACCTTAATCACTGGCACCTGACCTTTGCCTACAAGTCCTAAACTGATCATCCTTTGATTTAAACGTGGTCCCAGTGGTCTTTTGAATTCTGATTATGCCGTATTTAGGACAAAAATTAAAAATCTGTGTCGTTTTCTAGGACATAGTTTCTCCAGAGCGACAGGAGTTCATTAAAAATTCACCTATGAGTTGTGGGTGGGAGCAACCTCGCCCTTCCGTCCCCTCCAAGCTTGGAGCAGGGAGCTTGTGGCCCCGCCTCTTTTCTAAGTCGCAAATACAATCTTTTTCAAACAGCATTTGATTCAATGGAAATTTAAAATAAAATTCAAGCTTAGTTTTCTTTAGTTATGTCCTCCATCATCACACAAAAGGACACAAGACCATGTAAAAAAACACCAAAGACGCCATTTTCATCTGAGTGGGTCCATAATAGAAACCCAGCTGTCCTTTCTGCTCAAGCTTTCTTCTTAACGAGAAAACCAGCAGGTAAACTGTGGCTGCAACATCTTTATATGCTTTAAGAGAAACACACTTTTCACCTTTCTCATCTTCTTCCAAATGAGCTCACATCCCTGACGAGGCTCTGTCATGGACATTGAGGAGGGCAGAGCACGTGAGGTGATGCATCATGAACAGCTGACAGCGGGACGGCGCTGCAGCCGCTCTTTTCCTGCGCGGTGAGCAGCTAATGGTGCAGAGAGCGTTTCCCGGCGGGGAGGACAAACACGGAGGCCCCGCCACGATGCCAGATGTGCTGTCAGCTCTGTATTGTCGGCAGCAACAAAGCACACAGTGCTTGTAGGGTATTCACATTCATTGCAAGGTGTAGCCTGCCATTCAGATGTCTGCTGCCTGCTCTGAGCTGAATAAAGCTGCCACTCTTGTGGTTAGCACCCAGGACTGTTGTTTAATGACGAAAATAAAAGACTTGAATTAAATCAAGACTTAAAAAACTGTGGGAAATTGAGATGTTTGGAGATGTGCACACACGTGAATAGTGCAGACATGGCACACCCACAGGTAAACAGACAAAGAAGCATTCACCCCTCATCATGGTAGGAGGGGCTGCCATCTGCCCTCAGCAGCTGCCACACCATGTCCAGATGAGAGCAGAGAGCCAAAGTTTCAGCTCACTTCCATGAACCTGTTGCTTCAGCGTCTCTGGCCAAGCCGAGGAGGCTCCAGTGTTTGTTTCTGAAGCAGGTACAGCCACAGCGGTGCAGAAAAACCCACTCGCCTGTGGCTTGCTTTTGTTTCTTACATAAGGCATCAACCGTGCGTGTCGGCATCATGACACATTAATTGCAAGAGAACTCATGACAACAGCCTCTGCGCAAACAAGCGGGTGTTTTGACTCAACCTGACGCCGGCGCAGGAACACGAGTCTGAAGGTTCATGAGGGAGGTGTTCACCGGGCAGAAGCCACGGCGGCGGTGTGGGAGGTTATCGATCCCCCTGTGGACATCTGTGGCGTCTATCAGGGGGGCTGTCCCTCCAGAGTGGGGAAGTGAGGAGGACAGCGGAGTGGTTTCATGTGCCTACGTGTCAGCAGACAGACAGAGCAAGACAAACAGGTTCACTCAAAGTTCACTTTGCTGGCTGTCGTGTTAAGAACCACTTTTGTTTTCATTTCTGCTTGTCGGGTTTTACGTTTTTGTTTCTGCTGCAGTTTACAAGAGTGAAAGCAGATAAGAGTCACGTCTGACGGGGAAATGTTGGGAAATTAGACCAAAAAACCCACCAGAACACACACACTTTGATGAGAACGTGCAGGCTTTTGCTCAGTCACATGACGAGAAAATACGAGTATCTGTGTTTAATATGACATTATGGGATGGCTCACAGAGGATGAAGTGGTTAAGACTTATTCGTTCTGAAGTTATCAGGATAAAAGTTGAATGAAAAACCAGATTGTAAAATTAAAAAGAAACTCAAAAGTACGGTACTCGTTTTCAACTTTAAAGAAATTTAGAAATTGAACTATCAATCTAAAACTATGAACCTAATGAGAAAAATGTTAATAAGCAATAGCTTCAACTTTTGTTTTTTCTCTCCTTCTTGACAGTTAAATGACAGTTTTCATTCCTAAATTTGCGTGGGGGCGGGGCTTTGAGCCCACTGGCTCCCTCACATGATTGACATCAGTTTTTTTTTTTTTTTTTTTTTTTTTTTTTAACTTGTCCTGTCCAACAGCTGGGCAGACAGATGAGAGCTGAGGGCCTCTTGTGTTGGACAGATTTTACTTTAACAAGAGGGGTTATTAATCTTCAGACAAACCAAAGGTATGTCTGGATAAACCCCTTTTGTAATTGAGCCAAACTTTATTAATTTCAATCATGTCTGAAAATCTTTGGTGTTGGACCGGACGGAAAAGGAAAGAGGGGAAGAAGAGAGAGGGACGATAGAGAGAGGGGGGGGTAGGGGGTTAAGACCATGAAGCAGCATAAAGCAACAAGTTTACTGGTTGTTAATCATTATGGTAAGGTTCAAATGTAGTACAATAAGGGCGGAGCCTGTCCACACACACACTCAAATGTTATAAACACACCTGCTAGCTGCAAAAAATGTCCACCTGTCGACATATATACAAAACAGATAGTGTTCACATGCATACAGTCATTCAATCATGCAAACTGTTAGTGCAAAGGTGAGCTAACCCCTGTGCTCAGGTGAGAGTTTATGTTCTTCTAAAATTGATGGTGGAACGTGGAAAGAAGGAGGGAGAGTGCCCAGCCATCCCCACCCCAAGACCCCCACCGCAGCAGCAGCGGCAGCCGGAATCCCCCCTCCCACAAGGGAACCGGCAGGGAACAACCGCCGCCCGGGCGACCAAGCCCGCCACCCAGGCCAGGGCCAGCAGGACCGCCGCAAGGCCCCCAGAGCCAGAGAGCAGGGAAGCACGGAAGGAGACAGAGCGCCGCCCCAGCCCAACCAGGATGGTTGACATGATTGACATCAGTTAACAGAGGTTTTGGTGAAGTCAGTTCCGCTCCAGAACTGGGTCTGTTGATGTGGCGGGCTTGCGGTGGTAACCCTTTCCCAAAGGTTGGTGCATCACAGGAGGGATGAACTTGATGCAGAGGAACGTGGTCGGAGCGACACATCGCTTTGCTCACAGGAACATCGTCTGAACCTGTGACATGCTGTGTCCACAGGTTTCTAAGTGCAGAGTCAGTGTTGGATCCTCTCAGATCAGACAGACATCTTTGTCTTCATGCGTGAGGGATTTGCTTGACACTCTCAGAATGGTCTATCTGCCCATATTTTGCCTGAAAACACGCAGAAGCAGCAGGTCGTGAACCCTGTTTTCTTGCACAATAACGTCATGCGCTCTGTCATGTTTCACACTCACCCAGGGATGGGTGCAAAAGGTTGTCCAAAAGTTAGAAGCAGAGGACATTTACACTTACAGTCACATGACTGGTGCTCAGAAGATTGCTTGGTGCTCTCACACACATTTGCACACCTTGACCTGAAAAGGTAGCCTCACATTTCTCACACTTTGTGACTCCAAACAGTTAAAAAAAAACTGCTTTAACTCTGCAATGATTTCAAGAGGAGGTTTGTTTTGAGAAGTTTGTGAACTTCCTGCAATCCCTGCCAGCATTTCCAGACAATATGGGAACTCCCAGATAACATTTGTATTGTGTTTCTACGGTAAAGTGCGATAAGACCCCAAACACTTAAAGAGCAGCTCATGTCCAGATGACCATAGATGGCCTCTGATTTCTAAAACCAAATTTTTTGACTGAAAAGTATCTTATAGTTTATGATGTTCTCATTGAAATCAATTCAATTCAATCCAATTTTATTTGTTTAGCCCAAATTCACAACAACAGTCGTCTCGATGGGCTTCGTATCGGTAATTGAAAAAGTTAAACATAAAATCAAAAGGATCATAAATACATAGAAATCAATAGGAAAATACTAAATTGAACTACCAAACTGACTAAACTAAACTGGACATCCCTGGATTCCTGAAAAAACGAAGAAACCTCAGGGGTGTCCACATAAAGGAGGGATCGTCCTCCAGGACAGACAGGCGATTTACCAGAACTCATAGAGAAGAATTAACTTATCAAATGCTAGAACTACATGTTTAAAGTCCAGCAGAAGAGCTTCATCCAGACGGAGTGATGAACAGATGCTTCTCCACACTTCTACAAATCTGCACGCAAAACTTTTATCGATTTATCTTGAAATCAGGAATTTCCAGATTCCTTGCCGTGGTTTTATTTGCATTTTTTTAATCTCAGTAGTTCCTCTATATGCTGACGAATGTCATCAAGAAAGGAGAAAAGCCGTCATTCTCAGACCAGAGTTCCCTTTCTTTGTTGCTCTTCAGCTTTCACACCTTTGAGGAAGTCTGCTGGGGCTCAAGAAGCTCTGGTTTGAATTCCCCCAAATTTCAGGACATTATCACTCCTAAAATGGTTCATTGAAAACTTTATTTATAAAGAGCATTTTTTCTAACATACATGAGGCCCGTGTTGTTTTCAGAACAGCAAAAAGTTTCAAGGTTTGTATTTTCTTATCTTTGATCTCATGAATGGTTGTTTTTTACGCGTTTGTCCTAAATGTTGTCTTCTTCATTTTATCGCTCTGTTTCTGATTAGTATCCGTATTTATGAAAGGAACAACCTTCATTTCAGATCAAAGACTGATTTACACAGGAAATAGAAGTAAAGATGAAAGATTGACTTGAGTTTCAAAGAGAACGTATTGGCAAAGAAGAGTCATAATTTAAACAAACTAAGATGCAATGAGATCTGAAAAGGTTTACGTTTTAATTGCTGAAAAGCACAAATGTGTTCACCTTTTTTAGAATAAGTTGGTCATTTAATTATTTTATTTATTATTTATCAAAAAGTACAAAATAGTAAAATAATTTGATTTCTCTATAGAATTTGCTGAAACTGAGTTAATTTAAATTCAGCATAATAATGTAATAAAGTCAATTTCATCGCTTTTTAATATTTATTACATGTGTTTTAAAACAAACACAGTTAGGACATTATTTCTGATTTCCTTTATTCTTATTTTGTGTAAAATAGTTGTCTTAAGTTAGAAATGAAGGTTGGAGAGAATCTGCTCTGAAAGACCTAAGTACACGATTACACCAATTGCTATTTTCACTTAAAACATGAATTTTCTGCTCCTGACGTTGATGCATCAGTAAAAAATAAAAATAAATAAGAGGCTGGAGATCATTGTTAGTGAAGGTTTTTGCGTAATGAGGTATTTCTGCTCGAAAAAGTGAAAAATCTGATGACAAAATCTGCAGCACAGATCATGTATGCACACGTTTAGTTAACATGAGACAGATAATAATCTGTTCCAGCACAATTTTAAAGATGTAAAACTTTAGAAGCTTTTATTCGGTTCCAAAAAGGGGGGCCATCCTTCCAAAAACAACCATGAAAACACAAAACTTTTATTTGTTTTCCTCTGCAATTCTTCAAACATTTATAAGTCTGGTTTGTGAATGCTTAAAGTTGTGTTAAGCAAACTGTAAAAGCTGGCAGATGTTTGGAAAAGTGAAGAAACAAACGTGAAACAGACCCTTTTTAAAATCCTGATTGATGACACATTCATGTTCTGCATAACAAAGACAGTTAGCAATCATTATCTTCCAGAGGAGCCAGAAAAACCCCTCAAGATGATTTAGGAACTTGTTGACTGAGGAAACAATCCGTCTGAACCTTTTATGAAGGCGGGCAGCCGCCGGGCATTCAAGCCTTGTAAATGAATCACGGTGGGGGGGGGGGGTGAGAAAAGGAGAGGCAGAAAGAAAAAGTTGCCTGATAGCAGTAAGGATAACGAGGAAAAATGCTGAGATGTTACATGAGTCACCAATGGAGCCTAGTTGGAGACAGCAGACGGTGTCAGGTAGGTTTTTTTATAAAACTGTCTGAACAACAGAAAGAGGAGGAGGCTGAAAGTGAAGGAGAAAGTCTGCTAGATGTTTCACACCTTCGTGGTGTCCTGTTAAACACTTACATGACACAAAGTGATTGATGTTCCAAAAAATAAATGAAAAAAACCTGCAGCTTTCAATTTCCACATGCAGGGATTAAAAAAAAATCCGGAATTATGCAGCTTCTTAGGGTCACTGAAGCACGACGAACCAAGGAAAGCTGCACTAACGGAAAAATGGCTGGATTTTTAGGTGAAACAAGCTCATTTGCTTTCTGGAGGAAAACAAAAGAGGGGATCAATACTTCCCTCATGTCTGCTCCTTCATTATGGAGCTGAAGCCAAAGGGCAATTAGCCAAGCTTAGTATGAATACAAGAAGCCCTGTTGGGTTGGAGGGGGGGGACAGTTTGCAAGCCTGTCTCTCCAAAGATTCAAACTATCCACCAAAGTCTTCTAGCTGCAGTAATTAATGTGTGCAACAGTGGAAGAGCAGTACGGGCGCTCAGACACTCCAACAATGAGCTGGAAGTCGTTAGCGCTCTGCGAGTC
The DNA here is from genome assembly GCA_037389245.1 of Oryzias sinensis. Classification (NCBI taxonomy): domain Eukaryota; kingdom Metazoa; phylum Chordata; class Actinopteri; order Beloniformes; family Adrianichthyidae; genus Oryzias; species Oryzias sinensis. The sequence goes on along the minus strand of CM074501.1, from coordinate 13,008,713 downwards.
GAGCGGCGCTGCAGATTGAAGTAATTAATCTCAGCAGTCCTCCAGCAGGAGCACGGCCGCATAACCAATGCAGACATTGTTATCATAAAAATGATTATGAGGGCTACTGCATCCTCTGGGAGAGCAGAGGGGCTTGGGAGCTTTTGGAAACGTTGGCGGTTTTCTTTTTGGGACGACCGTTTGATCATTGTGCCAGCCGTTTCTGAAACCATGTGCTGCAAGATTTTCTGTCAGACTCTGATGCTACGTTCACACCAAACGTGTTCAAGAACGCGCTTTTGACAGCCCGTCGTGATCACACTGGACAAGAAGGGAGGGGCTTCCTCCTCCTGTCCGTCACCTACAGTTGGAAGAGTCTTAGTGTGAAATGTCAAAGCGGTGCAAATCTGGTGAATCTGGCTCCAGACTTTTCTTTCTCAGCTCTATAACTCCCATAACTGAAAGACTCTGAGTCGTATCATTCTGGACAGACACAATTCGAAAAAATGAACGTCTCCTCCATAATCTGTTTTCAAATGGTTGATACTATGGTTGAAAGGAACGTCATTAATACATTGTTATACCATATACAATTATCGGGGTGAATACTTGATTCTGATTGGCTGCTGGGTATGCATTAAAAAGTGATACACCACAGTGATAACGCACGCCTTAAAAACAAGTTCCGGTCACATAGCTTAAATCTTCTGTATCACTACACTGGCTTCTTTAAAAGAAGCTTTAGTTTCATCATCTGAACAAAAACAAGCGGGAAGAGGTTAACTTTTTCTCTGAATTGATGCTTTATTTAACAAATCATGATTATCAACACAGATAGATTTCACTTTCCTTTGCCGTTGCAGTCGAGGTCCGCGTTGGCTGAGCTGGCAAAGGGGCGCCGCACCACCTAAAAATAGTCCGCTTTTGGTGAAAAAAGAGATCCAAACCGAAAAAATAACAAGAATTAAGTACTACAAACTGATGAAAAGATTTATTTCTTTTGTATGTGATTGTGGTACAAGTGGGTTAATGGCCTTTGAAGTGTGCATTATCAGAAATGGACGCACGATGTGGAAGCCTGAACCGTCCGACGCTGTCTCCAAACTCCCTCTCCAAAATCTGGTACCTTGGATTTAGATGCAATTAGGACAAATACTCACTACTTTTCTTTTCTTTTTCTGGCCGAATATGACGTCAACCATTTACCAAAGTAAGAGCCTCATAAATGTGAACATTTTATGAAGACTCCAGAGTTTTCTGATGATTAAAGCTTGGGTGATTTCTAAAAAACCCATTTGTGTACATTTTTTAAAATGGCAAATCTTTCGAACGCAATGCATTGTGGTTAATGTTTGCCAATGGAGTGTGCATCAATGATTATTGATTTTTCTGATTTGGGACTGTAGATTGGGACACCCCAAAAACAACGGGACGTACTGTGGGTGAATTTGGAGACAACTTTGGAGTCTTTTCTTTGACCTGAGCTGTAGATGTAACATGTCATCCCAACCTGGAAGCTCCTGAGAAAAAACAAGTCATGTGAGGTGAAACAGGGACTATTTCCACACAAGAAGCAGCAACAGAAAAAAAACACGTCAATGTACATGTTTAGCTTCCACTAAGCCTCCTGCTGGAGCTTTTTTCTTCTACTATATCAAGAACTTCTTTTGTTTTCTTTTTGGAACATTTGGGGATAATTTCTTTCAACAAAAGTCCCTCAATCCTCTGAGCTCCGTGTTGTTGACTTTTCTGTTTCCTAAAAAATGTGTGCATTTACCCATGACACCTATAGATGAGGTGAAAATGACGGGGTGATGCTCGGTCGGACTGAACTCTTGTTGTGTGGCACGACAGACGTCAGAGCAACACCTCATTCCACCCACCTTCAAAACGTTTCTGAACATGTTCCAGTTACACAACTTCACTTCTGCTTCTGCTGCAGTTCAAATCCAGGCTTGTTGTGATTTGATGAGTGAAATCTAGGCTTTTGATCATTTTGGAGCTCTAAAAGTATAAATCGAACAAACGTGAATGTTTGTGTGTTACAGACAAACTGTTTTCCTGTTAATCGTTCAGTTTCTTTATTGGTACTTTTCAAAAATGGAAACATAATCCAAATGACTGAGCACAGTATTCTGTAAAAGTCCCACTCCAATCATATTTTAAACCAATCCAACAATCTATCTGTGATCTTTCCACTAACAGCTTACATTGCTGACTTCAGTAGTAACTTTTTTTCAAACAAAATGGACAGAATATTCTAATCTGCTACCAATTTAATCTTAGAAGTCTGGGGGGAAAAATGACTGTTTTGAAAATGTTTTCCAGCGCGTCTTTTAAGGTTATTCCCTTTAGAACAATCATAGAAATGTTGAAGTCCATTTGTTGCTTTCTCACAAGGCTGTTTGATTCACATCCTACCTTCTTTGCTCTGATAGTCCTCCTTTGGTGGCAGGTGTGAAAACTCACCTGAACGTTCAAACCCCGACGGCCTGAAAGCAGGATTTGGTCCAGTTCGGGTTTGATTGTAAGTGAACTCTGGTGCGGTTTGCAGCAGTGTGAATGCAGACGGACTAAAGTGAAGGACGGGCATCAGCACTTTGATGCAGTCAGACAGAAAAACAGCCATCAGCGACTACCTGAAGAAGAATCCTAAAAGAGTCGGAAGAAGTGGATGGAAAAAGTAAAGGACAACAATGATACTTGATAGTCAGAGGTGAGGCTATCGGTTCTCTTTGTCTTCTTTTTTTGTACAGCGGTTCCTCTTTTTTTAAGGGAGTTACGTTCTAAATATAACCCGTGGGAGAGCCTTGAAGTGATCAACTTTTTACAGTAATTACAGATGTTTTAAGGCAGTAAAACTCCTCACTACACACTTTATTCACCTTTCTCAGACAGACGAGAGCATTTCCACACAGAACAATCTGTCCGGTATTACAGAATGAAAAAAAGATCCGGTCGCGATCAAAGATTTATGTAATTGTGATCAACTGGACTCATTCTGTACAGGAGACACAGAGGAAACTGATTGGAATGGTCCACCACCAATCAGGACGCAGAACACAATGCACTGTTATAAAAGAAGCCAAACTGCACTGTAAACATCTGCCGATCGGCAAAACCTTGATAGCAATAGGCCACAGGATTTGTTTGTTAGCTGTTTGGTTTTAGTTTGCTCCACTACAGAAGAAAACCAAACTATTACTTTTTTTGTATTACCTGTTGAGCTACGCAAGGGGAAAAGCACAAGTCAACACTGTGGCATGTTATCATACACAAACTGCAGATAAAACCCTTTATATGACTACAAAAGCTCAGATGGAGTTGTCTGATGGAACTATGTTTGACTCAGCAAACACTCTTTTCTCTGAAACAAATCTTTGATTTTTTTGGAGGACTTGCATCAAGACTCTTATGTGTCTTGAAAGCGGATGATGCTCACAGAGGAAGCAGTCAGTTTATTCAGATAATTAAAACTGTAAAGAAACGCTAATTAAAATGAATTGCTAGAAACAGAAAACAACCCAAAAGCAGAAATCACAGTGAAACTCTCACACAGCCTTCCCTAAAACGAGGGAATCAGAGAGATGAAAGTGACGATTGTCAGATTTGAAAGATGAAGGTCAAGATCAGTGCAAATGTGTTGGCCACCATCATCTGTCATCAAAAGAATTGACACAACAGCAACTGAAAACACGCAAAGCATTTCACTTCACTGACGGTGAAAGCAACACCACGTGGACTTATAGAGATCTAAACAGAGAAAGCTTTTGTTTTCAGTTCTACCATTCATTCCTGAAAAACATCTGAGGACCTGGGCCACTTTTTTCACGCATGTTGATCTAAGTAAATGTGGAGGTTTGATGCTGATGTCACACTGTAAAAGAAAAAGTTTAGACTTTGGGGAAATTTGTTTTGTTTGGTTCTTTTACATGAACATATGTTTCGCCCTCATATTATGTCAGAAAAATGTGCTCAGCTTTTTTCTTAGTGGGTCAAATTTGACTAATTTCAAGTTTCCTATAATTGTGAAATGAGTAACCATGGTAACCATGTCCTACAAACTAATATAAACTTTGATCTTTTTTTTCTTCAATTAAGCATAGTTAACAGTGTAGTTAACAACATCAGTGAAAAACTCATACGAGTTTAGCTCGTGCTGGTTTGCGGCGCCTTCCATCCGTGAAACCTGGGTTCGAATCCGGGCTGCTCCCTGTTCCCTTCTCTACTTCTCTGCCGGTCCCAAGCCCGGGCCCTTTGAGGGCATCCGGTGTAAAACATTGCCAAGTTAACCATGCGACTTGTTCGCTGCGGCAACCCCTGATGGGAAAAAGCCGAAAGAGAAAGAAGATTGACAAAAAGTCAATCCATTTTCATAAAACCATGAAACTCTTAGAATTAATTACATGTGAATATTGAAAATCAAAAGACAAATAAAACCTTGAGAAACAACGTATGTGTGTGTAGGTCAGGTCCATGGGGTGTAACAATAAATCGATTTCTTCCTACAATCCAACCAGATCGATCTGTCTGATGCAAGTTGTTAATCGATTCGTATCGACCCACACCATTTAAAATAATCAATATTGGAAAATACTATTTAGATTGAGACGCTAGGTTTATTGTACTATAACGTAAAAGTGACAAAGTGCATCACTACTGACAACCCTATTTTCATTTTTTTGCTGAAGGCAGAAAAAACTGATCAAGCCATTATTCTAGTCCAATGTGTGCAAAGACATGTGACCATAGAGGTCAAAAGGGGTTAAAGTTCCTATTTTTCCCTCTTTCTGTTGACTAAACATGTTGGTTGAAGCCTGCTGGTGAATATCGATAGCCTGACTGAGACGGGCAGCAGCTTCTCGTTTTCTTGAGAAAACTCCTGCGATGGAAAATATCTTTATTTTTCTCAGGAAACTCGAAACATTGGAATCTACCCCCCCCCCCCTCTCTCTTTCTCCTCCAAAAAAAAATCAAACGACATCGCTGAAACCAACAGAACAATTTGATGCTTCCTGAAAAACATTGTCATCTTTGAGTCAATGATGGTTAATAAAACATGTGGACAAAGCGATTCATTTATGTGGTTGTAAAATCAAACACTGTTTAGCGTAGAAAGAGTAGCTGATGAGTTTGATGGAACATTTCTGCTGGCACCATCTGAAGGGAACCGAGCAGGAGAGAAACTGAAAAGCTGTGCAGTTTTAGGAAAACCCCTTAAGTGAGGGGAAAAGCTTCATTTTGCTTTAAGCGTCAAAACTCTGACGGATGGAAAAGGTCATGTGATCCAGATTCTCCCCATCCCAGGTTCCTCAGGGATACAGCGATAGACAAACCTGCGGGGGCAGTGCCATGATGTGGGACACTGTGGTTGGACTGAGTACGGAAGCAACAAAGTCATCTGAGTCACCGGGTTTTTCCTCTTCCACCTTGATGGCACGGACGGATTCCCGGAGCGGGTCGGGGAGGAGGACACACGCTTCAGCCTCGTGGGTTTCCACCTGGGTCCACACCTGGGCTCCTCTGGGAATGTCTGGGATGAGCTTTAGGGCGCAGCGGACCCTTTCTCCCATCATCTTTGTGGGCGGCCATGGTGCAGCGGTAGTGCGGTCGACCCATGATCATAATATTGCAGATTCGATTCCCGCCTTGCACGCCCATGTGTCGAAGTGGGCAAGACACTGAACCCACCTTGCCTCTGGTGGGAGGTTGGCGCCAGTGTTTGGCAGCAGAGCCGCCGCCAGTGTGTGAATGTGTATGCATGGGTGAATGGGACTGTGAGTGTAAAGCGCTTTGAGCCTTGAAGGTAGGAAGCGCTATATAAGTCAGAATCAGAATCAGAATCCTTTTATTGTCATACGCACAGCTTTTACACTGACATACGATATTGTTCCAGTGCAACCCGAACAAGATCAGACATACAACAACAAATACACATACAGTTTGAGTTTGACTGAGGCAGCAGCAGCATGGGCGCACCTATTTTCTTAGGATGGGTAAAGATGGTTACAATAGGTGGGAGGGGGTGATTGGTGACAAAAAAAAGTCGTATCTCAACACTGTGATACAATGTGTAATTACAAGAAAAAAACTACACCATTTGAACACAAAAAGCACATATTCTCACGACGACGCAGTATACGCTATTTACCATCTTTGTGAAAAATAAATGCAGCTCTGGACAGAAATGAATGTGAGTCTGCATGAGCACATTGAAACATTTGATTCAGCATTTGATTTGATGTTTTTATGTTTCAGGCATTAAGTGTAGTCAATACAAGAAACAAAAGTCACACAGATTTATCAAACTCATGACAGAAATGATGAAATGCATGGATAAAAAACAGATAAACAGAAATAGAGACACACTGAAATTATATGTGCTTCATTGAATACAGTGATCAGTAACTACAGTTATGTAGAAAGTGGTTGATTGCTTGAAAAGTAGTGAGAAGAAGCAAGCTTACATAATTCCACGCATGAGTTCATTCCTTTAACAGTTTTGCAACGTTTTCGTTAATGTACACAGATAGTGTGCCTACAAAAGACTCATTTGACTGAGATTTCAAGACATTTTGGAAAACGCCACACTGTAAAAACAGGCCTTCAAGAAATAAGTAGAACATTCTGATCACATTGGCAGTTTTTCTTTAAATAATCAGATTAATCTGCCAATGATATACGGAAAAACTAAGACATGTTTCCTCAAACTAAGATCGTTTTGCTGTTGAAAATCTTTCCTGATAAGAATTTTTTTTTTTTTGCAAGACAGAAAATCAGATTTTTTTTTTCTGGAAACCGGAGAGTTTTAGCAGCAAAACATCAAATATGTTCATCATTTGATGATTACACTTGTAGTTCTGTCAGACGGAGACTCGAAAACCTAAAAAAATGATAGTCCTCATTAAAAATTGTCCACTCATCTATTTTTGATTCTCGATTGCTTTCAGGACTGCAGGGGGGCTGAACGCCTACCAGCTGTCAGCTCATGGTGGGGGGTTAGGATGCGTCCCTCTGTCCTCATGGATCAACACACACACAGTAGACTTGTGTAGAGAACTAGCCATCACACTACACTAGGCTTTGTGTTGAATCTGCATTACAATAGAAGGCTTCACATTTATCGTTACAGTTTTTAGAAAATTAAATAAAAAGATCGGAATTTTACAAAACCTGCCGCCTGGGAAACCGTTGTCTGAACACAAAACGTCATGATGCCAAACATTTTATTACCAGTGAATCATCAAATATCATCAAATTGTTCTGACACATCTAAACACATGAAACATTTATTGTTCATTGCTAATGCCAACTGAGGACATTTCAAAATAAAACAACTTATGAACAACAGGAGTCAGACAGAAGAAAATAATATATAATATTTGCTCTTTCTACATCAACACAAGATGAACACAACTACACATAAAACTAGAAGGAGCTGCATTTCCAGAAGAAAGTGCAGGGTTGAATGCTATGGTGCTTAATGAAAACTTTAAGGGTCATAATTGGCAAAAAATAAATAAAGAAACAAAGAAATGATCAAAGTTGACCATAAATAAAGTGAAAACAGCACAATAACAGAAAAAGATACATTTGTAAAAAAAAAAAAAACAGAGAAATAGGAAAACAAGGGGTTGAACGCTTATAGCAGGGGTGACCAAACTTTTTGGCTCAAAGGGCCAAAATCTAAATATGATCCGGGTCAACCAATAATGAGGAATACACAGTAATTCCAAGTATAAGTTAGTCTTTGTGTTTTAAATGTTTTGTCAGTTACCATTTTTTTATTTGACTGTTTGTTTGTTGATTAACCATTAAATGTTATATCCACTGAGTTCCATGATTAATTGACCAATGAGTCTGTGTCAGGGTTGTGCATTCATGAAACCTTACTGTGGATAAAAAATGATCAAAAAAATGTATGTGCACGTTTTTTCTACGGTCATACTGCGAGCGTTACGTCGTAGTGAACACTCACGTAAGGGTGAAGTAGGTGAGATACAGGTGTGTCGTACTTTCCCTTTTTTCAGCCCACCCTCCAATACTGCAGACTGTGATTCGTGCACGCTCCTTGCTACAGCCTGATTGTTTGTGACATCCTACAGGCACTCGTGTATGAAGTGCACACCCCATGCGCGCAGTTAGGAGCCAGTAATCGCACCTAACTAACGCCTAGAGTGTGGCGTGAGGACGCCGTACGACAGCATCACCTGTAAGTGTGGTTAACCTCCGTTAGCCTTACGAGTACTTGACGGTTCACTTTTCACGTGGTATGATAAGTGGTATGTTCCATTTTCATGGCCTTTTGGTGAGGTGGTGGCAAAGCTACACCTACACACGGGGGATGTATTTAAGAATGCTGAAGGCAAGTTTTTGAACGCGCTCTTAGCATAGTGGTGGTCACACAAGTCGGTCGCTACCTGATACTGGCGCTCGTTCTCACAGTTAGACGAGTTCTTCGTGCAAAATGTCCAAGCGGTGCAAATCTCGCAAGTCTTGCTCATCTAAACTTCCATGTTTTGAAAAGGACGCTAGCCATACGTCACCACCAAATCCAAGTCCCTGATTGGTCAAAGTTTGAATGGTTCAATTGTCTCGTGTTTTCTACGCGGAGCCAGAAAATGGACTTACAACCACAGAAGCCTAAAACGTCTATATGCAGGAATTTACAAAGACTTTTCATTGGAAGTGGGCGTTTCCGAGCCTGGTGTGTACGAAGCATCAGAGGCTCAAGGTAACTGTGAAACACATCACTTTTCCGCTTAAGGTGCCGCCACTCCTCTCAAAGCCCCCTTATGTGTCTTTCTCATACGGGAAAGTTGTAAAAAAACTCTTTAGGATGACTATCAACAACAAAAGAGGGAAATCCAGACGGATGAAACTCATTCTTTCCAAAGAGGCTCACCCCAACATCACTTTACAGACTTAAAGCTATGCCTGGAAAACAGTGCAGATTTGGCTTTATTGTACAAAAGAGATGTTGCTGCATTCATCAAATTCCCCAAAGCTCTGCTACAGAAACTGCAGGATTTCCACCTTTTCCATCAAAGCACATCTCCTTTTGTTATTCCAAATTATAGAAATGACTCAAATTTTTTTATTTTTATTTTTATTTATTTATTTATTTTAATGACTCAATGAAATGACTCAAATTTTAACGCATTCTAAGGTTTTATGATTGTTGGGAATACATTGTGCTGCAACTAGCAGGAATTTCTGTCTTTCATGCCAAGGTCTTTCATGGCATATAAAAAACAGCATCCTGTCTCAACATCTGCTAATATATATGTCAAAGCTGTCTATTTGTGTCAGAGAACACATAAAACCAGATGGAAAGCCCCCATGAGGGACAAGCGGGGTGCTTTAACTCCATCACAGGCGCGCATGCACACACATGTGAACGCATCAGCTGAAGACTTAAGCAGTTCAGAGATGCCGCAGAGAGAGGTTCTCAGCACTCCAAAGCCGCCCCGAAGGCGGGAGCTCCATGATGGATCACGTATTGATTTGATTTAAAGTGGATGTGAAAGCGGCGGTCCCTGCCCTCTGCCAGAGAGGTGAGCCTTGATTGAGCAATGGTCGTCCAGAGGGTTCGCTCCGGAAACTGTAAGTGCTCAGGCCGCTAACAATCAGCTTTTGTCCAAATCTGCAAGAAAAGAATAGTTGTTTTCTCAGAGACAAACACAAAGTCTGCTGCCTGCCTCTGTGTGACACTGTCCTCCAGCTGATGCATTTTCTTTCTATCTTTGCTTCAACGGCCGTCCTCAAAGATGCAGAGCTGTTGAAGTGGGTCCACATGCAGGGAGGGTGGGCCGACAGCCCCAAAAGTGTCCTCATCACCTACAATAAAATCTTGGGGCCCGCAGGCATGAAGTGATGAACTGCAGCTGCAGATAGGAGGTGTATAACACGTTGCGCTCTCTGGTTTTTCTCATATTTTTCCATGTGAAAATGTAGGAAAAATACAGATACAGTTCAGGTTTTTCTGATGTGGGAGTGCTATAAGTTCAAAAATGTCTGCTCTAATCCTGAAAATATGGAAAATGTTTTCATGTCAGGGTGAACCAAATGTTTTCTTTTGGTTTGTATTTTTTTGGGGTTTTGTGATGGATCCAGTTTTTTGTTGTTTTTTTGAAAGCTGCTGTCTTTCCTGCAGAGAAACGCTGAAGCTTCTGAAGGACCCTTCCTTCTGAGCTGAGAGGTCATGAAAACCAAACACTCTCTTTCCTTTCTCATTCAAATTCAGCCCCTTTTGAGTCTGTTTACACCATCACCCAAATCTGATGCTGGAGTAATCAGATTCTGCAAAAACCCAGTGTGACTCATTCAGAGAGCTGACATTCCTGACACTCTCATTTCTGTCAGTTTCTGCTCAAAAAAAATTCTCAAGGCAGAAACCTTAGTTGTTTTTTTTTTTTAAACCTATGTTGCCTTTTCAGAAATTTCCTTCCGATCTTGTGGACAAAGGCAAAAGAGATGATGCATTTCTGCTGGAATAGAAGGAGGAGGGAAAGATTTCCAAGAAAACACCCTGCTGGTTCAATCCGTGTTTGGAGCTTCTGTGCCTCGGTGAGACATTTGGAGCAAACTTGTTTTGCAAAAAGCTTCATGCTGGAGAGACGATGGGTCTTCAGATGAACTCATGAATAACACAGAAAAGTGAGTATTCAAGTGTTTAAATGTTCAGGCTTTCAATTTAGTCACAATTCTTTTTTCATGGAGGAAATGTCCCAAGAAGACGGGCATCAACGCTGATCATCACTGTAATTCTGAAAGGTAATCTGTTCATGTTTTCTTCGTGCTTTCAGTTTCTTGCCCTCAGACGTCTGCAGAAATGATTCCATCTTGAAGCAGTTTTTGGAAATTTCCAAATCTGAGGTAAAAAGAGTACAGGAAAGCCCCCCCGAGATGCAGAGAGCAAGGTGTGATTTGCACCTGAAGTTTTTGTTTTTTAGAACAAAAGAGAAAGTAGATGTTTACAGGAAGTGTCTTTGTGTGCATTTTGAATGTGAATGTCTGGGCAGAGCCAAAAGAAATGGGAAAAATGAACATTTCTTGAGAAATAGTCAACAAATTAGAAAGAAAATAGCCAAACTCTTCAGCGATTCATTTAGTTGCACACTCTTGTTTGAGAGAAACACATCCTGACATGTTTAACGGCTTTTTCTTTACTATTGGGAGATTTGATTTTTTAAGACTTGCAATGAACAATAAACAGAATGGGACTGGATAGATGAAACGGCCCGAGAAAAGCCATGATCAACATCTCCAGAAGCAGAGAAGCAAAGAAGACCTGGATGAAGGTCAGCAGATGCAGGTCCAGGAGGTGAAATGCTCCCAACAAAGGACTTATCTGGACAAACAGTAGTGACACTGTAACACACAAACACACATTGTCCTTCAGATGTTACCGATGATAACCCACAGGCTGTGTTGACACTCCTGATAATGACGCATTCTTCCACCCGCCTGGGGGTCGCCCTCCCCGGCCAGCGCGACTCAAAGCGAATATCTGAGTGTCCTCCAGCTTCACAGATAATGATCAGTCTAAATGTTATGAGTTCAGAGGAGAGAGGTCCCACCTGAGGCCTGAAAAACGGCTTTATCACATCACCATCTTCAGATCTGCAGCTGAACTGCTGCATGGGATTCACCAGATGGCCGTTTCCTGTCTGTGTTGGTGGAAGGAGCCCGCGCTCGCCCCCCAAACCGGCCTGCAGAGACTGGGGGGAGGCCTCTGCAGAATACGAAATGTTTTTTGGGGGGAAATCAAGCTCAGAGCAAACAGCACCTGCCACATCCTGATCAATACTCCTTTCCTGTGTGAGCAAAGTGTTATTGATACGTTGCTGATGGCCGTGCGCCTGCTGCATCCTGCCATAAACAAGTCCTAAGAGCAGCTCTGCTGGATCATCGGTCAGAGGAGCGGGTGCTGGCCCGAGCACACAAAACTCAAACGTGTTCTTTCCTTTGCATCGTTGTTCACACAAAAACTAAATAATCCCCGCAGATTCAGGCCAGTGGGAGGTTAAGGCGGCTCATATCAGCAGAGGGATCTGCAGCCTTTGCAGCCCCTTCCAAAAATTTCAGAATTCAATTGTTGAGTGAAAATAAACCCAAAGGCAGTGGAGGACAAAGGGGTGCTGGACCACAGCGGATTCTGCTGAAAGGGTGAAGAAGGACACTGCACCACAGAGCCCAGGCCGGACTGAAAGCAGGTCTGTTTTCCCATAAATCCATGCAGTTTCCAATTAACAAGGGATCCTCCCCATTTTCCTCTATACGAGCCTGAGTGGAAGCAATGTGCAACTCCTTCCAAACAATTGATGGAGCTTTCTCACCTGATGCGATGCCAATTTCAGCTTCTTTTGTTTCAACATCCTCAGGTTTTGGCTGGAAGGCTCTCCTGCCTTTCTGTCGGGGGGCCCACAGCTAAACAATCAGCGTACCTGCGTGTGTTCCAGGTGAGGTGGAAAGTTGGCTCCCGATGGGAATTGCTTCACACACGAGGACCCATCCCAATCGACAGAGTGTGACTACCGCATGTGACTCATAACGCGGGAGCCGAAAAACAAAGTTTCATGTTCTACACCGCCGCGTCCTGAGGAGCGCGGGGAGAAGAAAATATATTTGTTTTGCGTGGGCTCCAGGCGGTTGGGGGAGACGGTGTCATCTGTCAGACAGGGAGGCACCAGGGGGGGCGGCAGAGCATCCCACTGGCTGACTCTGATGTGTGTTCCTGCTCCTCGGCTTTGTTCTGGTCTGGTGCCGGACGCTCCTTCTCTCCAGACCACTGCTCAACGTCGCACAACACGGATGCTCAAGTGTGTAAATCCGGCCCGTCGGTTTACCATCAGTGTGTTTAAATAATAAATGAAGCCGTTCCTTTTCTTTTCTTCTGAATTCTGTCCTGACTGGATCTATAAATCAAGAGCAAAGAGCCAAAAGGCTCCAGCAGAGAGGTTAAGATGGTGTCCTTAAAAGCACAATCTGTCTCTGAGGTCAAGTTTTGTTTAAAGCCGTAAAACTAGCAGAGTGATGGAAAAATATCAGCAATTTTTCTTTTTTTTTCAGGGACACAGTTTCTGCTTTGTCTGCTTTGTGACGCCTAGAAAGCCTGTCATCTAAAAAAATGTTAAAAATACAAAGATATCAAGTGACACTGAAGGCTTTTCAATGTCTGGATGAAACAAATCAATGAGGGTCTGACCTTCGAGCTGCTTTTCGGGACGACACAAAAAGTAACATCTGCAGGCGGCGCGTTATCCGGCTGATTCCGAAAAACCAAATCGAGACAATAGAACTGATTGTAGACAATATAATCCAAGTGTGTACAAAAATATGTCGGATTTTACCCGTTGTGGAGCAAATCCTGGTAGAAAACTCACCTCTGAAGCAGTTTTTATGGGAGACACTTGGGAGAAACTAGACATGAAACAAATAACCTGCTATTTACCTGAAGGTAATATTCACATCCATTTTTAACGCATCCTGAACTTTATAACATTTAAAATAAACTCAATGTTTATTGAAGACAATGTAGTAGTAGAGTTAACGAGTAGTAGTAGTAGTATATATATATAGTATAAATACATATGTATATATAGTATAAATACATATGTATATATATATATGTAGGATAAATACAAGTAAAGCTTGGGGCACCAACAAGATTGTGCAGTCGTTGTTTTTTTACACTAACTTAAAATATTCTTTGTAAGCGTACTACAAGTAAACTTACTCTATACTAAAAGCAAAGTAGTGGACCTGAAGTTTTACTTCTATAATCTATATATTGTACGCTTAAAATGTTCCACATACACGTGGTCTAGTATTCTTGCTGTACTTAATGCTCAAGTTTACTTAATAATAAATAAACTTCAATTGTACTACTTTCTGCTTATGGTAAGTTCTCCAAATTACTTTCAGTTTAAATAATTTACCCAGAATTCTAGCATTTTTCAATCTTCTGTCAGGAACTGGAGATGCAACACCTAAAATGCAGGAGACTGGGTTCTGTGGGGGAAACATTTGAATGAATGAAGCTTTATTGATTTGGCACTTTACAATTCCTTCAGGGTACCAAAGTGCTTTACAATAAAAAGCATAAAATGACAAAACAAAAATAGCAATAAAAATACATAAAAGACAAATGCAATAAAATAAGTAAAAACGGAAAATAAAATGCCACCGACTATACCGCGTATTAAAAGGCGTTCTAAAAAGTAACGTTTTTAGTTGACATCTAAAGCTGTTAAGATCAGTTCTGCAGGAATGATGTTCCATAACTTGAGGGCTGGCAATGGGAAAAGCCCGGTCACCCCAGTGTTCTGTCGTGACCGGGAACATGAAGCAGATATTGGTTAAAACCATCGATTGGCTGCAAAGAGTCAAAAGCTGAAGTAAGCTGGTGAGACCATGAGGAGCTTTCAAACTCAACCAGTGAAAGCTTGAACTGGATTCTAAAATGAACAGTGAGCCGGTGAAGGGATCCGAGTACCGGAGGGACGTCTGCTCGTCTGGACGTTCCGGTTAACATTCATCAAATAAGCATGAGCGTGTCTAAACCAGTGATGTAAAGGGACTGACAAATGGGTGATAAACAGATGACCATAAAGAAACAGTCCTCACAACTTCCATAGTGGCCTAGTGGAAGAGTGTCCACCCCAAGACTGCAATGTTGGGATTGAACCAACAGTGGAGACATACTGAAGATTGTTTCATTAAGTCAGAATCGCTGGTTGCATTAGGAACGTTAAGCAACACAGCTGGGATTGATAACCACAGAAGGGGAATGGTAAAAAAATAACATGGGTGAAAACTAGAAGCAGTTTTTTGAAATAAACAGTTTTCTGATCAGTTTCATTGTCCGAAGTTGCAGAGTTTCATCTCATGGAGAAAGCAGCAGAAGGGAGTGTGGCTGGGCAGCTGGTTTATGCCTCCCGTTCTCCCTCGTCTGGTCACTTGACTCTAGAAAGCTTATCTACTGTCATCTGGGCTTTTGTTCCTGTTATCTGATGTGATCAGGCCTGAGCTGGGCCTGTGCGCCTCCACACAGGCCAGATGGACGTCTGCCTGCAGAGAAAACACAGGAGGGCAGATTCACGTCATCCAGAGCAGGTTGATACTGTAAAGTAATCTATTGGAACGGTTGCGAGTCGAAACCACAACGGAGACAGTTGGTGCAAAAGGAAAGGAAGCTCCACTGCATTTCATACAAAACACCCCTCCCCTGCTACAACTGGACGCCTTTCTTAAGCGGGCGGCCTCATGACTCACCTTGGATCAGTGCTTTTCTCCCCTCAGTGCTGGAGGGCAGCGGCAGCCGTTTCACTTTTTACCAACGTGTAATTTCTGCTCAGGCCCCAGGCACTGGGAGGGTTCGACTTAATCAGCGTGAAAAGACGCACGCTTCCGGTTTTTGCCCACCAACGGTGTCAGACTGGAGGAACAACCTCGTTAGTATCAGACAGGAACACTAAATACATTTCACAGTGACAGTTGGTGCTGTGAATGTTTGCAGAATGTTCTTCTCAGATTAGGCGGCAGGAGAACCTCTAAAAATCTGTGGCACGTCTTTAAAATGAGGTTTTCTTCAATTGGGTTTGAGCACAATTAATGGCACAATAATCCACTTTCCGTCATGTCACCCAGGTTTGCCTGCATTCCACACCTTCCACCGCAATGAGGTCAAGAAACAAGGTTTTAACAGAGAAGGAAAAGGGTGAAGTCCAAAGATAAGGAGCCAGCTTTGTCTTTAAAGTGCCGCTATTGTCCTTTCCCCGAGCGCGACTATAGAAAGCAACCAGGCCGGATGCTTTTACAAATAATTATTTCTCCTAAGTGGATTTGTAATCATTATTTAACTGTGTGCCAAAAAAGCCATTTCCTGTGGTACTGACAGATCCTGTGTGTTACTGTGGACAGAATAATGGTCACTTCTGTGCTCCGTAATGATTGGCGTTTGTGACGATCAAAACCATCAAACGTCTCCACCGGACTTTTAGTCACAGAGTTTCTTCCCAAGAAGGTTTTCTTCATTTTCAGAATATAAAATGTTTTCTGGAGCAAAAAAATGTACAAGTGTTTTAGCCAGAACTAATGTCTGTGTTTTTATGAAAGAAATCCAACTGATGAATGATGAACAGAATATTTCTATAGGAAACAGCCAAAGTGAGAGAATGTCTTGAAGTTGACTCTTTTGGATTTATTGGTTATTGTAACATCCTTCATTGACAGACTATAGGGCATGTGGCGGCCATGTTTACTTTAACAAAGAGCGCCATTGGATTTTGGTGTTTTTTTTTTATTTCCAGATCAGATAACCCTTGTGCTATCTTAGATGACCCCCCCCCCCCCCTTCCATTGAGGTGTTCCCCCTACCATGACAAAGGTGGATAAAGGTGGAAAGATTTCATGTAATCCATGGACACCAGTGAAGATCACAAATCATTGAAGAAAAAAGGTTCAGAGCTCTGTCTAGTGGGTCTAGATGACCCAACTCCCAATGTTAAAGTGCCTAGTATAGCACAAGGGTTAAGCATTTATTTGGAAAGTTTTTTGCAGATTTAAAACTCAAGTCTTGGATGAGTTTCTTCTTCGTAATTCCACAGACACTCATATGTTGTTGTTGGCACGCGTCAAAATTAATGCAGCCAAATTTACTCGAAAATGTTGCTTTTTAGAAAAAAGTTTTTATTAAATGTATGCATTAATATTTATTTAGTAATGGTACCAGAATCCAAAGTGAGCAGCAAATGAGAAAGCAGAGAAGGCTCACATTGAGAGCGATGGTTTAATTTCTTTGGAAAACTGAAAGCAACTTTTAAAACCTGATGAATCCCGGACAAAGCCGACTGACGGATGCATATCTCGTGTGTTGACTCCACTTCACACGGATACAAACAGCTCAAGTCCTGCTTTTACCAGACTAAACAACGGCACAGCCAGAAAAACTAAACACCTTGGCGCAACCCCGCCTGATGGACAGATTAGACGTCATGCAGTTGTTCACAAACGAAAACGCTTTCAATCATGACTGTGGAAAACAACAGGACCTAACATCGCAGCCGAAGGTCGGCCTTGCCGAGTTCTGCCGCAGCTTTCTTCTTTGTCTTTTATTTAGTGGAAGCCGTTCTCCCCACAGTCGCCAGCTGCTGTTTTCCAGACAAAGAAGTGCAATGAAACCCTGCAGGACTGTTTTAGAAATAAAATCAAGACATTTTAGCCTCATCAGCAAGATCTGGCCTGAGTTGGATCAAAATAATCCTAATTATTGAATTATTAAACACATGAAGTGTTTAATGCAGTGAATGATTCGATTTTAGGCCACAAAAGTGACCTTAGATCATCAACATCCACCTTTGAAAAACACACAAAGTCAGCGTGTCTAATCAAAACTAAGTGCCTGCACCAAGTTTTGATTCTGAAAAAGAAAAAATTGAACTTTGAATCTGACTGTCACACGGAATAATGATCTCATCTTTTGGTCGGGCTTTGGAATTGCTCATTCTTGTCTTAATCTCAATGCCGCTGCCTCTTTTCAATGGCCATTCTTCACTGAAGAGGCCCTTTTCGCTGCCGTTCACACTCCTGGCGATTTGTATTTGAAGTGGGTTGCTGATCTTTTGCATTCTGGACTGATAGCGATCTGAGTCCTTGGGCTCACACAGGAGCTGCAGGTATGCAACCTCCAGGAGTTCATGTGGAAACTGAAGTCTGCTCTGTTGAAACTCAGTGAAATGATGAGCTAAAACCCACAAACCATCAAAAATCTAATTGCGTAAGTGAGCTGATTGCAGAGAGCTGATTATGTCTGCATTTATTCAGATTTATAAAGCAGAACACAAATACTCCAGAGCTTGAGAAAAGGTGAACACGTTGTGAAACGTTTATTGCAATAAACATGCACTTTTCTCTTTAAAAACTCTGACTTTTAAGTATCTGGCCCTTTGCATCATTGCAACCTCCCAACTCCAACAGATTTATTTGAATTTAAAAGGAAATCAGGACAAAACTTGAAATGGATAGAAACATTCACATTTTCAGAAGGCGATGTGCCACAGAACAACCTTAAAACCAAAAATTTTCTATTCCTCAGGACGTGAAATTAAACGAAATGCTGCGCATAATTCAGATTAAAAGTGACGGCTTTGCTCACAGGCAGGTACAGCAGCAACTGTCTGTGTCTGAATGCCATTGATAAGAGCCTCATACCCATACAGTGGCCTTTCTCTGAGCTGCCACCTCCTTGGGTTTCCTCTTCTTGGACTGCAGGGGGTTCCTGAACGACTCCTCCAACTGCTTTGATAAGCAGCACGTGATTTAGAAGCAGCGGTGTGCGGTTGCTGCCTGTCATTTGTTGCTCGTTATTTTATGGCAAACCAACACATGTTGTGGTTTTTGCAATAAAGCAACAGTCTCTGAGCACCAGTGTTTGTGCCTCACATCTTCTCAGGAAAGGGAAAATGTTCTTCTGGTGGGGATTTCAGACTTCAGCACCCGGCTGAACAGAAAAGGAACTTCTATGATGTCCTAGAGAGCATTCGGAAGAAAACCCACAACACAAATGGACTTTCCTGATTAAACCAATTCTTTCACGAACGTTCCCAGTTCGATGAACATCCATAATGCACCTGCATTACTTTCACTGCAAAACAGGCGGCCTACAATAGGAAAAGAGCTCTAATCTTAAGAAGATCACTGGAAAGTAGTGAGATGATCTGTCCGTGCTGAAGGTCATTTTTACAGAACAAGCAATCTCATAATGAGAAATCAAAATAGGTTCCATGCAAGCACTCAATGCATACGCTAAAGAATCTGTTAGAGTTCTTCAAACTGAATGTTCTGCAGCCCAACAATAAGTATTTTTCCACTTGAAAGCAAACGGTTTGTCATTTATTTGTGGTGTTGTTGAGTTCTTATGGACCTAATAGGAGATAAGTCTCAAAATACTAGTGTATGAGTGGAAATTACTCATTTTAGAACACAATGTGGACAAAATGAGAATCTAAGATCTAATCAAAAAATCTAAAATGACCACTTATTCTTAGAACATAATTCTACATTCCTCAAAATAATGACAAGGAATGCCAGTCTAATTCATCAACATTTGTTGAACATCCTTAAATTGTTTGTTTAATATCTGAAGCAAGAATTCCAGTGCAATTTCAGTTTTTTGAGAATTATATCAAGGTTTTCTATTGACAAGAGTTTGGAGCCAAAGGATTTGGACTAATTTCCTCTAGTTCTTCATGATCTAGAGAGAAGCCTGGAAAGGTGTATAGCAAAGAGAAGTTAAACAACTTCAAACCTGCTGAAACATCTTGGAGGTCCGGTTTGAAATCTTTGCCAGTATCACATAGTTTTATGAAGTGACGGTGCGCTTATCGATGAATCCCATCTAAAGAGCAGTTGCTGCTGCTAAATCTTGAACCAAACTTTCACACATTGACTCTGCTGAGGAAGGAAATCGAAAAAAGGCAATTTGATCTTTTTTTTGTGTCAAAGCTTCGTATCTGGAAACGAACTGCTCATCCAACTGTGGCTGAACAGATCCCAATGATCTATCATATATCAAAGGCATTGAGGGGCGTTTGCATGCCACATGGAGGATATTGAGTTTGGAAATTAGAGTCGGGTGCAGAGTTGGCCCCCTGGTCACAGACAGAGAGCTGCCTGACATCAACCCCACATTAAAAGGTTCATTAAACACTTTGGAGCGCAGACATTGTAGTTGAAAAGTGACAGAAGGTGGGGAGAGAAAAAAAAGGTGAGGGCATGTCGGAACCCCCCCCGACAGAAGAGGAGGTGAGGAAGGTGAGGAAGGTGAGGCTGCCAGGAAGCTGTCCTTCCGTCCGCCTGCAAGAGCAAGAGCTCCTGAAATCCTGTGAATGCTCCAAAACCTTCCAAACAGAGCATCTTCAAAGCTACTGTCTGTTGTTCTCATCTAAATTCCTGCTGAAATACAAAGAAAAAAAAATTCTGAAGCTGAAGAGCACAAACTTCTTTTTCTTTTCAAACTTCTGAGCGTATTTGCTGGGTTTGCTGGTTTTTGGACGCCAGGAGATGGCAGACGCCTCCAGCTCTGACTGACAGGACAGAGCGGCACAAAGAGACGCCCCCTCGCACGCGCGATTTATACTGCAGCCGTTTTTGGAGCGCGGTGGGCGGGGCCAGGGGCCCCCGCGCGGGGACCGTACTTATTCAGACAAACAACCTGAACGGCTCATTCGGCACTCATCCTGACGGAGGGACACCGGCAGCGACCATGGAGGTGAGTCCGGCTCTGCCTTCATGGCTTTTCCTCAGTTCTACTGCTGTGTCTTTGTTTTAGGGTTAAGAACATCTTCAAAAAAAATTTGAAAACATTTTATAAGATTTTCTGGAAGAACTGCTTTCTTGTGTCTAAATCTATTTTTCCCCTCCATTGCTCTTGTCGCAGTATTTCTATGAAAGCATCGTTTTCGACAACAGCTCTGAAGGCATCTTGGATGGTTCTGGAGACTTTGAGTTTCCAGAGGAAGCATATAAAGAAGCCCTCAGCAGAGACTTCAAGAAAATCTTCCTCCCCACCGTTTACGGAGTAATATTCGTTCTTGGAATTGTGGGTAATGGATTGGTGGTTGTTGTCATGGGATACCAGAAGAAAGTCAAGAACATGACAGACAAGTACCGGATGCATCTCTCAGTGGCTGACCTGCTGTTGGTCCTCACTCTGCCCTTCTGGGCGGTGGATGCTGTGAAAACCTGGTACTTCGGAGGCTTCGTCTGCGTGTCGGCGCATGTGATCTACACCGTCAACCTGTACAGCAGCGTGCTGATCCTGGCCTTCATCAGCCTGGACAGATACCTGGCCATCGTCCGGGCCACCAACAGCCAGGCCACCAGAAAGCTGCTGGCGAGCAGGGTGATCTACGTGGGCGTGTGGTTGCCCGCCGCCTTCCTCACTGTACCCGACCTGGTGTTCGCCCGGGTCAAGAGCGTCTCATCCCCCAGCTTCAGCTTCAGGAACGACAGCGTAGAGATGGAAGACTCCAGGACGATCTGTGAGCGCTTCTACCCGGTGGAGAGTCGAGTGGTGTGGACCGTCATTTTCCGCTTCCAGCACATCCTGGTGGGCTTCATCCTGCCTGGTCTTGTTATCCTCGTCTGCTACTGCATCATCATCGCCAAGCTGTCCAAAGGCACCAAGGGCCAGACGCTGAAGAAGAGGGCTCTGAAGACCACAGTCATCCTCATCCTGTGCTTTTTCTGCTGCTGGCTGCCCTACTGCATTGGCATCTTCCTGGACACCCTCATGATGCTGAATGTCGTCCGCACCACCTATGAGCTGCAGCAGGCATTGGACAAGTGGATTTCTATCACCGAGGCACTGGCGTACTTCCACTGCTGCCTGAATCCCATCCTCTACGCCTTCCTGGGAGTGAGGTTTAAGAAAACGGCGCGCAGCACATTAACAATGAGCAGCAAATCCAGTCAGAAAGTGAATCTCATGACCAAAAAGCGGGGGCAGGTTTCCTCTGTGTCAACTGAATCCGAGTCTTCCAGTGTTTTGTCAAGTTAACTCACAGTCTGCGTGGAAAATCTGGGATTTCAGGTTCTCAGAGGAAAATTCTAAGCTTTCAAGAACTTACTACATTTTGTACAAATGTAAAAAAAAAAAAGAGTTTTTATACACGTTGACTTGGATGCCCTGAGAACTGCAGCTAAGTGTTTTGTTGTGGATTTTGAAGCAATAATTTCGGTTTTACTGATTGTGACCTTTGGCTTTGCCTCAATTCTTTTCAATCGGTCTTTCGACGTCGTTCCGTTACTGCTGTTCAGAGTCGGTGGGGTTTGCCAAACCTGTAGCTTCTCCTGATCAGCCTGTACATAGTCTGTAGCATGTGTGCATGTTCGCACTTAGGTTGTGTGATTGTCCTAAAGGTTATTTATTGTTGTCATCACACTGGATGATTGTAAAGAAAGCTTGTTTGCTGCTTTTTTAAATGTTGGAAAATGTTGTTTTTTTTGTAAAAATAAAAATTTCTTCTCACAAAAGTCTTGTGTTTTGTGCAAACTGCCCCTCTTCTGTCCTTGGTGGAGGGGGTTGGGGGTATTCTAACCAAATGTCACCACCTGAACTGGCTGAAAAGCTACAGACAGAGCCTGTAATTGCAGGAACATCTGTGCTCTTTACATCTCAGCCAGTCATGGCACAAAAGCTAAAATCTTCACTTATAATTAGCGTCCATATGGCCTCCAGACAAACAAAGGGACGGGTTAAATCCTACTTTAACACTTTACAAAAGGTTCTGACTTCTTACTCGTTGGGAATCTTACATGGGTTGTAAAGTAGATAACTATCTAAACTTAAAATGTTTGCTGATTAGTAGAGGTTGTGCTTAAAGGCAAAAGTGCCACAAATCTGCGTCAAGATTAATATCAGGTTAAAATCTGGGAAAGCTGCTCAGATGAACTCAACTCACAGAATGATGTCCGAGTAAGAGACAAACTTCTCAACAGAAGTTGAGAACGAAGCCATCAAATGGTCAAAAGCAGCTCTGGCTTTCTTTCAAAACCCCGGGAGAGAAACATTTCCATGTCTTTACATGTAAAACAGAAGTGCCTCAATTAAGTCATGAGCTTAACGGCCGTTTTAGGGGCGCTGGTCCCTCACAGTGCAACAGGATGGAGCACAAGCTGCTTTTTCAACTGGAAATGTTTCCAAATGATCCTGATTAGCATGAGAGGTCGGTCACCTCCGCCTGTGTGCGGAGAAATCTTCCCTACATTTTAACCGACCCCTTCATTTATCCTTCTGCGGGGTTGAAGGGGCTTAAATCAAGTGACAAAGAAATGGTGAGCTGTAAAGCAGAAATAAATAGATGAGAGATAATCCTGTTTAATAGCCCAAAACACTAAAACTGGGGTGTCCAAACTGTTCGCAATGAGGGTCAGATTTGGTGAGGTGAGAAAGTGTGAGAGCCAACCACCCCGCTTGATGTACTTTTAACGTTTTTAACATCATTACATCAAAATAAACGATATAATGAACATTTTATTGCAATTAAACAAACAAATCTAAACAAGTTTTTACCCAAAATCTTAGTCTATTTGTCATTTTTTGCACTTTCCTTTCCTTGTTAGCTTGTTGTGGATGGTTTGTCTGGTAGTGCATCTTCATGGTCAATATGAAAACATAATTAAGCCAACGGCAATCAAGATTTTGTGAACACAGTTAAAAAAATGCACATTATTGATTTTGTGAAAGGACTCTGCAGGCCGGTGGAATTTGGATCGTGGGCCACATTTGACCCTTTGTGCCACGCTTTGGACATGCCTGCTCTAAAATACTTTATTTAAAAACTTGGCGCTATCAGCAATCTCTTTGGAAACTCTTTTTCCAAAATTCTTTTGGTCTTTTAAACTAAAAAAATACAAAAATCCCCGTCTTAATTACAAGAAATGTGGCTTAACAACTTGGCCATTTACAATGTTTCTTCATTTTGTTAAAGAAAACAAGAATGAGATCACATAAAATTATTTGTTGATGCAGTCGGTCTGACTGTAAACATGAATGGGATGCACAGAACCTTTGCTGCTAGTAAAACATTTCAAAACACTACTAAAGGCAACACGCAGTCACAGTTTCTTAACATGTCTTTGCACTACTGTCATCCAATGAATGTGCCTGCTTTGAATGAGGTTTTGCACCTCCTTTAAAATACAGGAAATGCTGTATGGTGTTAGAGCTTTTTCAAAAAAAAAAACACTATACCCAGTGCATAAGTGCTTGGTGCGTCATTAAGAAGCTTAACGTTTCATTTTCTGAAGTAAAATCAACCAAAAGACCAGAAAATGGTCCCCACTCCTCCCCTCCATGTTGAATGTTTTATAAATAAGGGAAGCAGCATCAGGCAGTGCAAATTACCTCCAAGGACTGTTGCAAAGCAAAACAACAGAAACAACAAAACCTGCTCTGACTTCTGTGTTTTGGGGCACCTGAGCAGCAGGGGGGCCGTTTCATGCATCAGGAACCAACATCCTGAGAAAAGCTTTGATTACCCCCCCAACACACAAACACACACTGTACTCAAACTACCAGCACTTGCTGTGCATTCCTGCAAAGGTCACTGTTATGTGGATGCACTCTGTGCACTCAAGCAAGCAAAAGTGTGGAAGTAGTTTCCAGGGTGGACAAGTAGCCCCACACTCTGCAAAAACTGAATCTAAAGAAATTATAAAATAAAAAGTTTGTTTCAAGAAAATGTGTCTTATTTTTTTGTCTTGACAGAACAATACTCCTATCAAGAAAGTTTTTCAATAACAAAATAATCATAATCTCAACATCTTAGTTACTAGAGTTTTTTTCTTAAATTAAGAATTCTTGGTAAGATAACTTTTTTACACCATTGGAAAAATTATTTTTCCTTTTTTGTCGCTTAATTAAAGAAAGTGTGCCTATAAGAGACAAATGTTTTGACTTTTTTCTGAGGGGCCTGTTTTGTAGCTTGTGTTTGTGTGTCAGATGTTACAGGTGGACAATAGTAATTGATTTTATTTGGCTCATTAATAAAACACGTTTGGTTGTTCGTCTAGGTGTGTTGTATAATTAGTTATATGTTGTCGGGTGACCACAATAAGTGGCAAAGATTAGACTTCTGAATGAGAGGAATTTCACATTAAATGAGCTTATAATATCATTTTTGACTAATAAAACAACATAAGAAGTTGCCTGGTGGCAGATTTTGAAGAAAGAAAGAAAGAGAAAGAAAGAAAGAAAGAAAGAAAGAAAGAAAGAAAGAAAGAAAGAAAGAAAGAAAGAAAGGTTCCTGGGAATGATAAACAAAAAAACTATTTTCGGTCTAAATACAACAGTTATTCTTTTATATGATTATTTTGCAAATGCATTTAGTTTATGTGTAATGTCCTCATTTTAAGCACAGAACGTATTTTTTTCAGTGTTTACAACTTTGCTGATTCTGTGTACAAGTCGAGCGGAACGGAAGTTGATCCCTTGTTTCTCGCCGGAATTCACAGCGGTTCCTTCCGGTTTGCGTGCGCGCTGTGAACAGCTGATGTTTAGCCTAGCAGTCAGTTGGGACTGATTTCGTTGCATTTTTTGGTCCTAAAGAGAGCTCGTCATGACGAAGGAAAGCGCGCAGAGGTAAGAATGAAGTCAAAAACGGCGACAGCGGAAATGCTCAACCTGCCGCGAGGCTTCAGGACGAGGCTCGCGCGGCTAGCATGTGCTGGTGGTGTAGCTACGTGCTGATTGCGTCAGTTTGACCAATCATGAGATGATACAGTTACACTGTTTAAAATAAAACTTTACAGAATTAACCAGGGAAAAGCACACACAGAGTGTTTTTGGTGAATGAAACACTTGCAAAGCTGAAATAAAACAACCTTTGCTGGATATTTTACAAACTATTGTACTCTTATTATTTAGTTTTCAAAAAAAAAAAAAAAAATCAAGCTCATTTATCTTGAGGAATGAATGCGTGTCCTGTTTTGTTCTAGGAAACCTAAATCTGTATTAATAACCATTACGTTTAAACTTGAGATCGACTTTTATTTATTTATGTTGTTAGAAATATGACTGAGAAAGTTGCCTCCACCTCTCCACCAGGTAATCCATCAATCAGGAACTGTGACGTGTGCTGAGATATTCTTACAGAACATCAACAGGTGCACCTCGTTGATTCAGTCTAAGTTTGTGTCAGAATTCCCTCACTATTCACTGCTTAGTTCCATATATAGTTGGTGCCTGAATCTAAAATTCCATAATCTGATGCATCAAGATAGATGATAGAAGATAGACCACAATGCATTGCGTTTGAATTATTTTTCATTCGAAAATAATGAATGGAATTTTTTGGGAACTGGAGGGAGCGAGTACGATGTCACCCAGAAAAAATTTCGGCTCCAACCAAATGTTGTCAATTCAGTCTCCTTTTCCCCCCGCAGTATGGACGTTGCCATGTTGGAGACAGATGTCGTCAGTAAGCAGTGATTGGTCTGGGTTTCTATGGCAACCATTTTCACCAATTAGGCGTGAGCTTGTTGGAAAGCCACGCCCCTACCACTTTGCGAGCAGGTTTCACAAAATCTGTCTGTTTTAAACGTGGGACGTGGGGGCCAACAGGCTCCACCTACTTTTATTGAGGCATCTGATTGGTCAGTCTATAAGTTAAATAACTTGAACTACGGAAAAATATAACGTGAAAAAAAATTAGGATGATCAAGAGGATGTTTTAAATAAAAGGTTTCAGAGCAGGAATGGTTATTCTGACCAACAGAGTAACAGTGGAGTCTATGGGAGTTTGGCTTCTTGGAGCCAGCAGGTACTTCCTGTTTGGAGCGCCAGGGGGGGAGGGTTCAATCAGTCCAGTTCTTATATACAGTCAATGTTCCGAATAGCATTAAAATCCAGGTCCCTAGTCCTTTCTTGGTTATGGTGCAGTGAGTGAATTCAGACAGTCTAGTTCTATAAGATTATTCCCAGCAGGTGTTGAATCCGTCGTTTTGTGTGTAAAAACGGATATTCTCGCTTCATTGGTTGGTGGAACAAAACGGATCCAGACTGAAGCTTCATTGATCTGTTATTGCGCCTTATCGCTGTATTTTTACGCTCCACTGCTGCTCCCTACATTGTGGGCTGTGGTTGTTTGTTCCAGGTTTATTTGGCTCTTTGGAAGGAAGTACAGTTTTAGTCTAATGACCTTCCTTGGAAGTCGCATGTTGGAGATTTTATTTGATCTATCTTTGCTGTTGTTATTTCCTGTGATTAACGACGCAGTGCCCGTGGGCTTCCTTCAGGTTCTGACACCTGCTGTTTGTGGATGTTTTTCCACCAAACCGTGCTCATTCAATCCTCTGCATAATTATAGAAGTGAAAGGTCCACACTTTATGAAAGAAGGCCTTTTATCTGCAGATTTATGGCTGCTTCAGCTTTTATTTCCTCTTATTCTTTGACCCACAATGCGAGTACATTATTGTCAGACAAACAACAGTTTAATAACTTACTAAACCACAGTTTGGTGCTTTCTTGAGTTGCAGAAAGTTTATCTGGAACGTAGTAAAGACATAAATCAAAAGTAGTATCAGAATGTTTGTTTTACTCTTTGCCAACAGTGTGGAATTATTAACCCTTTTCTGATCAGGTTCTTGGTAAGGCCCTGCTGCCACCTGTCCATCATCCACTCACTCTGACTCCAGCTGTTTTGGTTGAAAGAACAATGGGATTTCAGTTATCACCACTTAAAAGCTGGACGTGGTGATGGTTCGGAATTAGTTTTCCCAGGCAGTCAACTACTTCCTGATGGGATGGAGGAGAGGCTGGAGGCGGAAGCTGGCTTTTCTGTTTACGGCGTGTGTTTCTTCCTGTTCCAGTGCGGCGGAGGAGGACCAGCAGGCTCAGTCAAAGAAAGCTCTGAAGAAACAGCAGAAGGAAGCGGAGAAAGCTGCAAAGAAGGCTGAGAAACAGGCCAAAGTGGTCAGTAGTGGTGTTTTTTTCTCTACTGTGCTTTGATGTTTCACTTCCCTTAAACAGCTGTGACGTGCTGTTATGGCGGCATTGTGAGCCCAGCGGGGTTGGTATGGCGACAGGGGGGAGGCAAAGTGTCCATTGTTCAAGTATTCCTGTCTTTTTTGCTGTTTGTGTCCACTCAAAGCTCTATTTTCTCCCTGGATGTGCAGCTAGTATAGATGCGCTATTCCACACACTTTCAGCAAAAAACAGGTCACATACCTTCCCATTGAAACTCTTGAACTGCAATCGGGGATTAGGAAAGACATTGTGGCATAGAAATTTTGTAACTACCTCCACCCACTGCTATCCTCCAAAAGTCATTTCTCTTCAGGACCGGATCAAGTTCGCCGCCGCTGACAGAGAGAGTCAGTAACAAGATTCTGATCTAAAGACAGGTTCAGTTTAAACGATAAACCATCGGTGGACTCAGACTAGACACACACTGGCCTTCCTGAGGGGAGGTCAGTTCATATTTCCCAGGTTGCTAGTGATGGACAAGGACAAAAGGACTCATATAAATGATACAAATTGCACTCCTAAACGTTATTTGAATTAAGTGGACTTTTATAGTCAGCTCACTTTGTTCAAAAGAAGACATTGGTTCTGAACTGGGAGAACAAATGTCTGTCTGGCCAAAAAAAAAAGGTTGGTTGTAGAACCTCGGGTCCACCCTAAAACGCCTGTGTTTGCTGATGAAGAGAAGGACAGTTGGAGTGGTGAAGGAAGAAGATTTGTTATCAGAACTGGCACTTCCCAGCCCCTGAAATACCTGAGTTCTTGTATCTATCACGGAGCTGTGGGAAAGCGATGTCCAAAACGAGTCAAACTTGCAGGACAGGGCCACTTGAGAAGTAGGGTTAAAACCGGCATCAAGCAAAAGTCGATGCCATTGAAAAAAAGCTCACGTTGACATCTGTCGTCAAAGTCAGGTAAAAGTTCTTTTTTCTGCCCTCCTTCTTAACAAAGGAATCTGATTTTCACATTAACCACACCTCTCCTTAAATGTTTGAACGATCACATCAAGAATAAAAAGTTCAGCTAAGATAGCTGAGCTGCATGAACTGTAAAACGGACCGGGTGAATGTCTGATTTGTGGCGGAGCATGAATTCGCCTCATGAAGGCTCAGAGGACCAGATGAACAGCAAATGAGCCGCTGACGGCTTTCAGTTTGTCAATGAGGCATGAGGATGGAAACGGAAGTCGTCACTACATAAATAATGGCTCAAGCCAACAACCAGCTGTTGTTTTGTTTCTCACCGTTATAGACTCATATTTCTCACAACACAGTCCCAAAGTTCCACTTAAGAAAAGGAAAATCCTATGATCATCGTGAAGAAACTCTGCATCATTATCCAAATGTCTGAAATTTCTTTAGTATTAGTGCCTCAACATAAAAATTCCTGCTAACATCAAATGCCGCTTCCCTTCATAGGAGCCAAGAATCACAGTAGCCCTCTTTGGGGGATATGGGCTGTCTGGCGGCTGTAAACGTAACAAACTTGTTCAGTCAGCTGTAGACCTCAGCCTCAAGGTCGGGACCGCTTTGGAGGAGAAATGGCGCCAGTCATGGAGGCTCACAGACATCTAGTCCAGATGCCTTCTGGACGCCTCCCTGGAGAGGGGTTCCGGGCATGTCCCACTGGGCGGAGGCCCCGGGAAGACCCAGGATCGGCGGAGAGACTGTCTCTCTGCTAGCCTGGGAACGCCTCGGGGTCCCCCCAGAGCAGGGGTCGGGAACCCATGGCTCGCCATATATGGCTCTTTTGATGGTCACGTGGCTCGCAGGACAAATCTTAATTATAAAATCTTTTTTCATTAGACCAATCAAGGGTGCGCCCACACGTCGATCGGACGACCGATTGATCTTCAAAGGCATGAGGGTAGATTGCAGGTCAGTACTTGAAGAATCCACCAGCCAATCAAAATCCCCACCGAGAATTACGTGATTTGATTGACATGCAGAATGGCCAACTGACATCTCTGACATACGCCACTGCAGACGCCAGGTTTAATTCACTGAGCGCAAACTCTGTCATCACAAAGTCGCTGTCTGCCCCGCGGCACGTCAAGTCCCCGGTAGAAGACCACTCTGGACAACCGGAGTGTTTATTGAACTGCCCACGGTTCCTCCTGCTACCAGCCTTCATGTTCTCACCGATATATTTAGGCTCATTTAGAAGCTGTTATTTTCAGTGGCACTTCCGCTTCGCATTTGCTTCATCAGCGCTGGAAATGCCATACTCCCCATTGCACGGTTTAACAGAGCATGACAAACATAGTCATGCTTTCTTGTCTTAAATTTCACCTGTAATACAAAAGTACTCTGGAGAAAGAGCGGCTAGTAGAAGACTACGTGCATCATCAACTTCCGGCATTGTGTTTGGTGTGAGGCCCATAACTCAAGGGAAGGGATGAGGAAGAAGGGGGGGTAGTAAATATTGTCATAACTTTAAAAATATTACTAACCTGGCCACTCACAAGGTAGCCGTGAGTGTGTGTTTGTCTCTACATCTGCATGTACAGTTCCTTTCACATCTAAAGAACATTCAGACCTACCATCATTGTTTAACGGATGGACGCCTTCAACGCCCATGAAGTTTAAACTCACCACGATCAACCGGATTCTAGACCATCAGCAAAAACCACCACGCAGCACCAGAGTCACACACGCAGAAATACTCATCATTTATTAGCAACAGCATAACAATGTTATTGAAAAGAATCCACAGACTTATTGTACTTTAATAGTGTTGAAATTGCATTAAATGCACACATTCACTTGTATCTTTAGTTTTAAACATATTGTAGCGGACTGAGCTTAACTGGGGGGCTGTTAGGTCGCGTTATGAGTTCCGGAGTTCATTTGCATTCATCAAGCAGAGATCTGATTGGCCCCTGCCCTGTCGCCAGCATGTCGCTAGAGTTTGGACCAATAGGGTTCAGCTATGGGCCGAATAAGGGAAATGGGAGGGCTGACGCGGCAGTGAGGGAACATAAAGTTGGGAGAAGCGCTCTCGCCTCGGCGGGAGAGATTCAGGAGTTGCTGAATTCATTTGTACTATGCTTGTTCGGCTCCACAGTAACCAGAATAAAGAACCCTAACAGAGGTTAAGTCTCCGTGCCTTAGTGTGGGAAAGTGGACACTATGACATTATATGGCTCTTGGAAAGTAAATTTAAAATATGTGAAGTTTATGGCTCTTGGCCAGGTAGCCTTTTACCCCTGCCCCAGAGGAACAGGAGCAGGGCGCGCTGGGGAGAGGGAAGTCTGGGCATTGGATGGATGGATGGATGGATGGATGGATGGATGGATGGATGGATGGATGGATGGATGTTAAATAGGGAAATCATCTGAACTCACTGTTTTGCTTCCATAACTGTATCTTGTAGACCTGATGTACTAGCATGTGCCTCATAATACGGTGCACCTTGTGGTGCGGAAAGTATGGAAATTCCTCAATCAGAATCCCCAGAGAGAATATAAAGATTTCTAAATCAATTAATTGATGGAGTTGGACAACGTGTGTCCCGCTGTCATGACTCTTTGAGAGGTGAAGCTTCTCCAGCTGAGGTTACCCGCTCCACCTGGTTTCACGGAGGATGCAGCTGTTGCTGCTGTCACACGCCGCAGTGTGTCTTCCCGAGGCGGCACCTGGGAGCCGAGAGCATTGTTTGCCTGTTGGTTTGTGTCACTTTCAGCTCTGAACTCTTTTCTGCAAACTCACATCACCTCTGAGGCATCGATGCGGCTCTATCGTTTCCTAGCTATAGACTCCCAGGATTTGGTTGATCACAGGCTGCAGTATCATCCATCATGTGATGGGATTATCATATCAAGGATGGCCGATTCCAATTCACTTCACTGCCACCAGCCACTTCCCTGCACCAATATTAATTTGCATAGAAAATGGAAGTGTAGCATTGGTGGGGCTCGATCTCATCCCACTATGGAAGTCATTCACCTTTAAGTCTGTGCAGAAATAAAGAATATCTGTCCACTTACACGCTTCTATTACCTAGTAATATCCCCTTCTGCCATTCCTCATTGATGTGATGGGTACAAAAAACTCTGGGAAAGGGCTTTGCAGTGTTTTGAGGCTTTTAGTCGGGGCTATGATTTTGTGATTTTATTCAAATCCTCCAATGGCGCAGGATGAAAACACAAATTACAAGGCTGTTGTTGTGAAAAGTTCCCCCCATTTGACGTCAAAGTTTTGGAGCACCTTGTGTTTTTAACCAAATATGCAGGAAATAACAGGAGGAATGTCTGATGGCAGCAGACCTTAACTTCCCTGTCGCCTTCTTGTGTTGCAGGCTGCAGAGCAACAAAGCGCCGAGGAAGATGTAAGTACCACCCACAGATACCAGCAGTCGTCCTCCAACACCAGCTCCTTACCCTTGATTTCTCCGGTGCACGCCGTCCCGGCCGTTTGTGTGCAAATACCTGCAGGCAATCCTGCCGTTCTCACAGCTTTTAGCCAAGAAGACGTTACGACCCATTATCTGTCTATCTGTCTGTCTGTTATCTCCGATGAAGCAGACAGACAGACGTCAGAAACAAGTGAAATCACAGAGGCAGAACAAGAACAGATAAGTTCTAATGCTTATGGACACTTTTCTCTTTGCTTTTATTCCTTAAGGACTTCGCCAAGGACCGATATGGTGTGTCAGCTTTGGTCCAGTCGCAACAAAAACTGGGTTAGTACCAGCGACCAACCCAAACACTCACTTATTGTTGGAAAAAAACAGTAGAAGGGGACATTTGGAGAGGTTCAGAAGCGAATGACAGTCGTCAACGTTTGATCGTTTTAAACCTTCGTGCTTCACTGCGTCACTTTGGATCAATGGCAGTCCCGTCCATGAAGAGAGACGTTGCGCCTCAGTGGAACGAAGTTATTTTGATGCCCAGAGTGTGAAAAACACATTAACATAACAAAAAAGATTCCTATCTACAAGCAGTAGCTTCTTGCTTTCCGTCTGTCATACGGTCTTTAAAAAGAGGCTTTCTGTTTATTAATCTCCAATATTCCAGAACAGGGAGGCCTTAATTGAAGTGGGAATAATTTCCTTTGACTGATAATGCTGCACAGCGTGAAATGTTTGACGCTTCACTCCATGTGTTGTGAGTCACTCTCTGCTGTTGTTTCAGCTAAAAGGCATTTGCGACGAACAACAATTTACTTGTAAATGAAGTTAAAGTTGTAAAAATGGGGAAAAAAAGAAGAGTGATGTGGTTTTTTGGTAGATCAGTTCTTTGTTGGCAACCTTCAATGGAGTTGGAAATTCCTCTAACTCCACAATGTTCATTGTGCCATCATTTTTTTGGGTTGGATAATTGGATGGTTAAAAAAGAAACGCTATTTAGAATGTCATGATGTCATGAAATTGGCGGCACCCGCAAAGAGTGAAAGGCGGAGCCTCAGAGAGGCTCGAGTCGTCATACTACTGGGTAGTGAAATTATCTGTAAATTATGATCATGTATATGGATATAGTTTACTCTGAAAGGCTTAAGAAAAGCAGGATATAGACCCTTGACCAACTCTTTGTATAGAACTCGGTCCATGGTTTCTCTCCTGTAGTGCCTCATCGTTCCACTAGGGGCAGTAGAACCGCTTTTCCTGCTCGTTTCAAAAAGGCGGCTTCCATGAAAACACTTTCAAAAGCTTTTGGTATTTTTAAACTGAATGGTGAAAATAACTGATCTATTGTTTGTTTCTATTGTGTATACTTTAATCATACATTAAACTGAATGGTGAACAGCCAGTTGGCCACTTTCTAAGCAGCACAGCTCACTCATCCCACCATGTGTACTTCCTACAAGAATAACCCGTTCATCGGGGAAGTGAACAGGCTTTTATGGTGTTAGATTCATCTCCACAAAGCATTACTGTGAAAATATTTACCAAACGTGAGTTTTTCGTGCTTTTTTTTGTTAAGTTCATTTCCTTAAGAGCAGGCTGCCATGCAACGTCTCTGCAGGGATAGAAGCGAAAAGCGCCGCCGAGGACAAGAACTTTTGGGTCGAAGCCGTCGTCCATCAGCTGTTTCATCTCCAGTCGCCGCAGACAAAGCAGGGCCTCCCTCCCTCCCTCCCCCGCGCTCCGCCGCAGGGACCGGGCCGCACGGGGAGGGCTTTCATGTGGGTTAACGGGGGGCGGCTCGGTTTTCCCCGATGCCGCCTCGGTGGCTGCCTCTCCTGGAGGGGGCCGTGCCTCGGAGTGATGCGGCTGAAACCAGAGCCTGTTTGTCAGGAAGCCCTCAGAGGGCTTTGGGCAGCCCCACCGCTGCGTCTTCGTTGTCAGACATGCCTGTAATTTGAGTGTTTTATTGTGGACGTGCACACGCACGCTCGCTCACCTGGTGACAGTGCGCTGGGATGTGAGCAGAAGAAATGAAATGTTCATGTTTGCTTCTGAGCCAGACAGGAAGCTGGTGCGAGTCCAAGACCTCACTCCTGAGAAGGCCGACCAGCTGATTTGGCTCCGAGCTCGAGTCCACACCAGCCGAGCCAAAGGTGAGACCCCCACCCACCACCACCACCACCACCACACACACACAGTCACACACACAGTCTGTTCTTCAGTTCAGAGTTTCTTTTTTTTAACACAAACAGCATAAAGTGATCCTCAGGAAACTACAGCCGTTAGATCTCCTAAAAAAGTGAAACTAAATGAACCCCCCCCCCCCCCCCCCCCACTTTTTGCTGTTTTTAACAGGAATTTTTCTCATGATGGAGGACATATATTAAGAAAATTAGGCTTAGAATGGTATTTTGATTATTTCTTTACTGAAATTGTTGTGAATCTGGAGCAGAAAAATGCATCATTTTGTTAATACAGACGCTAAGTAAACGCCCCTATGAACTCCTGCCGCCTCTGTAGAAACTATATGTCCTAGAAAAATGACAGGTTTCTGATTTGAACTAAAACAGCAAAATCATAAACTTAAAGTTCATCAGAGAGCTGCAGTTGATCGGAATGAGTCTTTTAAGGAGTTTTGATATTTCGGTAAAATTAGAATACCTTCCTGGTTCTTCAATCTTATTTTGTCTTTTAATTCGTCTGTGTTCTTTGCATAGTCAAATATTCATGTGGCGCTCTCCGAAACTTGATTGCCGCCACATTTAAGTCCTGATGTGCTCAAATGTTTAGTTCAAAGTAGTAAATCTGCTCACCTGCATTTCCTGTGATGTGCGCCTTTTTGTGCCTTTTGATTTTCACAAATCGGCGCTTTCGCCAACCTGTTTGTGTTCCAGCTTCACAACACTTTTCTATTTGAATAGAAGGAACCACGGAGTTTGCCCGCTGATTCTCCTCCTCCAAAAACAACGGCGATAAAGATGACGTCTCTTGTCGCTTCCTCAAGATAACTTCCAGAGCTGCGAGTCACTTCTTTCCACTCGTGTTTTCATTCTCGCCGCTCACCGTAGGATGTTCATGTGAGCAGAACAACATCCTGATTGGTTGTGGGATGAGGTGTATCTGTCGGTGGGAGTTTGGCAGGGCTATTATCCCCCTCCCCGCCTGCCTGCCTCCTCGCAAACGCAAACCAATCTGGGTGGTCCCACTGCCTCCTTCTTGCTGACAGAACATGTTTGTTGCCTCCCCAGGTGTGTGTTTTCTGTGTGATGTGCAGCACCCATACTTTCCCACACAGAGCTCTTTAAAGACAAAGCCCTACAACGTCGCCTTCTGCAGCTGTGGGGATGCCCTGTTGGTCACACACAGCCCCCTCCTCCCTTTTTTTTTTTCTCCTTGTCATGGGATCTCAGTTTAACCCCCCCCCCCCCCCGCTTCATCTTTGCTCTATTGTTGCTTTCAGGGAAGCAGTGCTTCTTGGTCCTGCGTCAGCAGCAGTTCAACGTGCAGGCGCTGGTCGCCGTGGGAGACCGTGCCAGCAAGCAGATGGTCAAGTTCGCTGCAAAGTGAGTCGCCGCTGCTGTTTTTCCTGTCACACATGGCAAAAAGAAAACAAAACAAAAAACACAATGGTGGGAAAACGCCGGGCCCTAATCGCCCACTGATCCGCATTTGGAAGAAGGGGGGGGGGGTGATGGGGAGGGGTTGCAAATCAATCATTTTTTCACCTGACAGCGCAGGCTGGCTCTTGACGGGGGCGACGGGTGTTAACACGGCGCTTCCTCAGGCCACTCCAGTGGCGAGCGCCGTTCGTCCTGTGAGGAGCTCAAACGCAGCTTTTTACCGCCGATGCCATTCAAGGTCGGTCCAGACGTATGGAGTAACTGCATGATGCAACTGCATTGGACTGAAATATCTTTGGTTTCTAAACAGGCATACACCCAGTGTTTAACGAATTAAACGTGGAAGACCTTAATTATTATGCAGCTTCTCCAAAAAATGTTGCTTAATTAGTCAAAAGGGTGACACCCGCCGCTGCAATCGACCGCACAAAAAGAGGCAGTTGATGCTCGCGTTTGGCAATGCAGTGGCTGCTGAACGTCTTTTTTTGGAGCTGGAAGCTGACGGCAGCAGCTCTGCTCAAAACCCCTTTTTCTGTTTCCCTCTATGAAACGACAGTCAACTCAATCTCCTGAAAAAGATTTGCAGTTGCATTTCCCCAAAACACATCTGCGTTTCACGTGTTTGCCAGCTGTCACACCTCATGACCTGTGAGTTGACTTGGTTATGAAAATGTTTAATCTGCTCAACGGTATGTCTCTGAGAAAATCTTCCTGTCATCTCCTGAAGGCATCTCAAATGTTAGTCCTTCTGGCTTTTTGAAGGACGTGTTCAGTTTATCTTTGGATATTGGCTCCAGTTTTTGTTTTAGACCAAACAGCGCTTCAGTTTTCTCTGAATGTTTTAAACATTCGTAATTAAAGTAAAATAAAAGCTGAAGAAGCTTTGCTTCACAAGAACGTCTCACTCTTTGGAAACAAAGGCATAAAACCTTGTAGTAGAAAAGGGAAAAACGTGAATGAAAAGGAAAATTCTCCATTTTCTGTGGAAGACTTCAACTTTCACTGGAGGAACCAACAAATGAGGCCCAAACGTGGTTCTTTCATGGTCGTGACGGTTACACTTCACCTCATGAGGGAAGATGCCAGAATGGGCTTTTAGCTGCCGGCTGAAGTAAAGGAGAGCTCTGGAGGGCTGCCTCCGTTCTTGGAGGACATTTAGTCCATCTGCACTTTATCTGCGGGGTCGTCTTGAGACAGACTTTAGCTCCGAACCTTTAGCCCACAGAGAAAAGGAGCATCCTTCAGCTCAGTTTTATGATCCAATGTTGTTTTAGCCGAAAGAGTTCTGATAAAAGCAAAAATATCCAAAGTATTTGGCAGAAGGTCATTTTCTGAAGAATTTGGAGGCCAATATTTTGCAGCGACAAAGATTATTCACATTTTTTTTTAACTCAAGGAAACTTTCAATCTTCCCAGAAATAGATGGTTTAACCTCAAGGTGAAGATGGAAAAGGATTGGCTCTTTATTTAAACAGTGTTTCTCTTTAGACTCCACAGCTGCATTTAGGTAGAAAAACTGTGACAAAAGTGACAACTGTGCTCAGTTTTAAACTGATTCTGGTGTCTCCAACATGGCAGCAAATCAACATCGGATGACAAAATTGGCTGGACGACACGGTTTAGTCGAGTTGTAAAAGTTCCTGATTAGACTGATGTAACAGGGTTCATAGTTATTCAGAGCTGAACCGACGACTGCAGACGTCAGCGAACCGAAGCCGCATTGTCGGGAAGAATGGCCCGAGGTTCCGGTTCCAGTGATGTCAGACTGATAGGCGCATAGAACGGGTGCTTCAGGTTTTACCAAGCCCCCATTGGTCGGTAGTTTGTCCAATTTTCACAAGGAAAACTCAAACGGGGTGAAAGGTGTGGATGTAACAGCCCCTCCTTAATTTTGTCTACGTTTGCTCGTTCCTCATTCTTGTTCTGCAACATTGTGGTGTGACCGTTGTGTTGAAAAAACTGTTGCTGCCTGACCTCAAAACAAATGAAAGTGTGGGGCTGTTGCCTTGGAAACCGTCGAACACGGACACGGAAAAGCAGCAGAGTCATTCCGGGGTTTGGTGGAGACCCGAGTGAGCCTCTGAGCGGAGCGGTGGTCCATAGATCCTGCTTTATATTCATCAGCCGGAGCAGGTGGCGTGGCGAGTTCCCGCCGCTCTCTGCCTCATATCTCGTTTCACACACTTTGCTGCAATGATAGATTAGCTGAGTAAGACCCCGGATTAGAAAGATCCATGCATAATCTTAGATGGGGCAGAGATGGCGTCGAAGGAAAGCCATCCTTCTTGGATTGTGTGTCCAAACGGTTTTGGGCTCCGCAGCGTTTAACTTTAGACACCCGGAGCGCCGTTGGTCGGGTTCCCTCCGTTAGACCAAGCTTGACTCGGGGTCTTTTTTTTTTATTTCCTTTGGCGATAAAGGGTGTGTCACCGTTTCAGCAAATTGAGACGCCCTGCACAAAAACCCCTTACTTTAGAGAGGGGGGGGTTGAGTTAATAGTTTATCTGAACCCTGATGTGGCTCATTCTGTATCCAGAGATCATGTTTGTTTCCTGAGTGGCAGCGCTGAGTGACGCCGCGGCTCCACGGAGAGCATCTCCAGAGGTTATTAAGGAGGGATTTATTTATTTTGCTGATCTAGTATTGATGGGAAGGGCCGCCGCAGCGGCAGCTGTCATGGGGCTGGGGGGGCACAGCCGCGCCGGTGTTCAGACCCTCATTACTGCCTTTTAATGAGGAGGGGTGACGGATTGCAGCAGGTTTCCCATCTGGCCTTGCCCTGTTTGGCAGTGGGTGGTGTTCCTCATATTGCAGATGATGGTCTGGGTTTCAGTGAGGGGGCCGAGCAGAGAGACGGCATTGTCCTCAAACCCAAGGGACCACAATTACAAACCGGCCCCTGCTTTTCTGTCAAATGTCTGGGTTTTAATGTTTGTTGGGGAAAATCCTGCAACCTCTCCCAGCTTTAAAGTTGTTTTTGTTGTAGGTCTGGGTGTTTTCCTGTGATGCGAGCTTCTTCATAGGCTCCACTGCTCCTGTTTGTTTACCTTTTGTCCTCTATGACGCAGGAAAATGAGTCCCAAATGTTCAGTTTGCAGAATTTGCTTTGATCCAAAGCATGATGACAGGAACCGGTTCCTCTGAGAAACCTGCAACCTGGTTAAAGTGGCCGCTTCTTTGGAGGCGTTTGGTTTCCAAATGGCGTTGCAGCCGTGAGAAACGCTGCCGTCAAAAAAACCGCTGACCCAGTTCCCTCCTGCACGGCGGATCATGAGAAACGGAGGAACTTGTCTGCACGTGTGGGTCAGAGATTAGCTGAGTTTGTGTTTTGAGTGCTGTTTGTTGGTCACGCCCACCAGCATCACCAAGGAGAGCATCGTAGACGTGGAGGCGGCGGTGAGGAAGGTGGAGCAGAAGATCGAGAGCTGTTCCCAGCAGGACGTGGAGCTCCATGTTGAGAGGGTGAGCAAAGTCGTCATTCTGCTCTGCTCCAAAGTCGATCTTTGTGTCTGACTGTAGTTCAGCAGGTGGACAGCTCCTCTCTGAGGAGGTGACAGAGCCAAATCTATTCA
Source organism: Oryzias sinensis (assembly GCA_037389245.1). Classification (NCBI taxonomy): domain Eukaryota; kingdom Metazoa; phylum Chordata; class Actinopteri; order Beloniformes; family Adrianichthyidae; genus Oryzias; species Oryzias sinensis. The sequence continues at coordinate 12,969,662 of CM074501.1, read as the reverse complement.
CAAAGAACTCCACAAACGAACAAAATCACAACTTTTTAATGATTTTCTGTGTTCTGAAATAACCCAGAGTAAAAAAGAATAATATTCTGACTCATTTAAAAAAGATGAGTCACCAGAGGAGAAAATGGGGATGGACAGTGAAATAAATAACAGAAAAACTTTTCTAAATGACCTAAACTATAGAATAAACGAATAAGAACAGACATAAAAAGATAAAATAACTACTAATGGACCGTAAAGGAGCTTCCCTAAGTTTTGTGGCCCTACAACGGCCCACACCGTTTGAGCTTTAGCACCTCCGTGCAGATCAACGACCAGATCGAGGTGGTTTAAAACCAAACAAAATGAGTCCCTGTAGAGGACCGACAGCAGTGTCCTCTGTTTGAGGATTTGTTTGAGGTGTGCAAGATATTTCTACGGTGGCCGTCAGGGCTCACACTACACACAAAAGAAACAACGCAACGGCATTACCCGAAGTACAACAAAATTATTATGTGAATGAAAAGGAGAATAAAGGCTGCAGCGGTCCTCTACACCCAAACGTGTCTCTGAACTCCTTGTTTTACTGATGAAACTCCGCTTTACCGACACCGAACCCCGGAAAGACGAATACACTAAAAAATAATCTGATTTTGAGTTGCCAAAAGGTTCAGAATTTCTCTGTTTAAGCTTCACAAAATGCTCCACATCTTTCATCTTCAAGCTAGGCTCGCATAAACGGAAAACTTTGGCGTTTTTTCCTCGTTAATCTATGGCTTTTTTTCTCGTATTTCTCGAGATTTTAAGTAGTAAATTTATGAGATAAAAACTTGTAAATGTACGAGTTTTTTTCTCGTAAATATACAGCGTTAGATGCAGATGTCAGTATGTGGAGAGCTGGATGAATTTGTATATTTAGACAAACGTATATTAGTAAGAAATTACGTTATCTAGTAAGAAAACACCCTAATCTCGTCCAACTATCACGTAGCTCTCAGGAGTCCTCATTTTCTCTTTTTCCGTCATTTCCGTTGTGCTGCGGTTTGTGTCATTGTGTTTCTTTTGTGTGTAGTGTGAGCCTGTCGGCCAGCGTATTTTTCACTATGATGCAGTCCAGTTTCAGCTCAAACCGTCTGAGAAGCGCTAACATTGAGGACGCCAGCATAGTAGCTGTCAGTTGTAAGTTTCAGATCAGCTCAGATTGATTTCATTGTCACTCCCCGTCTGGGTGAAGGTGCTTTCCGTTTTTCTGTGTGTGTCATGGAAACGTCTGTGGTTTCTCGCTCTCCTAAGTGCTTCTGTGTGTCTCTTCTGTTAGATTTTTGTCATCAGCCAGGCGGAGGCCCGCCTCCCCCTGCAGCTGGAGGACGCGGTCCGGCCGGACGGAGAGGGCGAAGAGGTGAGGACGGAGAAAGGGGGCGGATGCCGCCCACGTCTCCAACTGTTGGAGGTCCTCTTTATGTCACGAACAGGAACCAGAACCAGAACCGCCGGCGTCTCTTCTTTAAGGCCTCATTGGTTGTGACAGTCTTTGCCTGTTGCCTGAAGAATTGCATCAATATTCGATCCCAATAAGGTGATCTGCAGTTAAGTCTGACGGATTTGGACCTGTAATGGTTCTGGTCGGTGGGGCATCGATGGGCTCAGCCCCCGCTTTAGAACTCTGAGGAATCCAATCCTGACGCTCCTCATTGGGGAGAAGCAGCCTCTCTGGTTGAAGTGCAGGAATCTGATGAGAGGAAATTATGTTTTTGCAGAAAAATAATCAATATTTTCACACTTGGCATTTAGTTGATTGAAGAGTTGATTTTGATGTTTTTTTCAAGTAAAAGTAATAGTTTACCCAAGCAGCTGTTAATCAAAGGAGGAATCAGGGATTCAAAAACAGAAACCAGTGGGGGGGACCTTTCTGTGTGGAGTTCGCATGTCCCCCCGTCCATGCCTGGGTTTTCTGCAGGGACTCCGGCCCCCTCCCACTGTCCAAAAACACGTTACCCCTGCCTTTGGCCACATGTGGCTCACTTAGTGACATCACAATGTGAGGACCCGCTTGTTTTCGTGGATTGGGAGGGGCTGTTGCTCAGAGAGCAGGTTTTTAGAGGAAAACTCAGAAATGGGTGAATGGATCAAAATACCACTTTGGGGTTTTTCTTCGTTAGAGATTATAATAAAACAAAAGCTCAAAAAGTTGATTTTGCCCTTTAAAACATGAAATATCTCAAAAACCTCTATTTTATCTTACGTTTTACAGAAGCATATCATTTATCAGCCAAAATGAGGTTCACTAATGTAACAGTGTTCCACAGCAGTGTGGGAATGATCTCTCCCCTTTCATCTCCTCCTTCTGTGGGGTTTTCCACCCAAATGAGCTGTTTATAATTACAATTATTACACAGGTAGAGAGAGAAAAAATAACAGGAAAACAGAATTAGTCCAACTTCTGAAGTCCCTAACTGGGAAGGAAAATGCTACGATCCATCTACAGTTGATGCTCCAGAGGTTTTCTTAATGGATGAGAACAAATCAATGTTTTGAATGGGCTTGTTTATCAATCATTTTTATTGGATGAGCTGCCTGTCTTATTTGTTATGGGGGGGTCTAATTTCCAGCATCAACATCTCACATTACTCACAATGAGCCAAATGCAGCTGCAGCCGCATCTCAGGTGTTTTCACGCCAGTCACGCAGTTGCAGTTGCACCTGCCGTCCCCAGAGACGCGAGCCTCAACAGCCCGGCCTCTTTAACCGCCTGCCTGTCTGACATTTTTACACCCCCCCCTCGCATGCTTGCAGCAGGATGTGGCAACGCAGAATATTAGCCGAAACCTCAACGGATCCTGAGAGGAAGCCCCCACATCCATGACCCTGGAAGCGAAGCCTCGTCCCGTGATGACACATTTACCGTCTTATTTGTTCCTCTTTTCTCTGTTGACTCGCTGCTTTTTTTGCGGCGGTCTCCAATTGTTTCATTGCAGCACCTGGGAAGCGCCTTTCGGTTTGGGAAAATAACCACTTTGTTCTTTTTGACCGTTTATGGCCCTATTTTATTTTTATTCACTCTAGCTGTTAAAAGCAGATTAACACCCCCCCCCCCCTCCATTTTGTCCCACGTGAGCTTTTAACCTTTTGTCTTTCTGGCTTTTCCTCAGGAAGGCCGCGCCACCGTCAACCAGGACACCAGGCTGGACAACCGGGTGATTGACCTGCGGGTAAGGCGGCATAAACCATGTCCCACCAAATTGTTCTCTGCCTTTGACCCGTGTGGTAGTTTCACCCCCCCCCCCCCCCGATCCGATCCCCTCACGCTGAGCGTCTCTGGGACGGCCTGGCTGTACATTTAGTAACCCGTTTCCTGAGGGAACCCCGGCCTGACGCGTCCAGGAGGAACCAGGTTTTCCAGAGAAACCAGTCGATGGCCGCATCGCTGAAATCTGGAGAATTCCTCCAACAGCTGATCAGCTTCTTGATCGAGTAAACAGCTACAAATATCTGTCCGAGCGCACAAAAACTTCTGAAAGTTGTTGTTCAATCGTTTCCATGGCTACCAGTTATCAGTTATTGATAAGAATGTGAAGAATCCGGAGGAAACAAAACTGTCAGTTTCTAAAGGGGTTTGCATACAGATTGGTTTTAAAGATTTAAAATTAAGCAAAATATCTAAAGATTATGTTTTCACAGAGCGGATAAATGCAACAAACTGTATTTTCTGAATATAAAAAGAGGCCCTTTGTGTGGAACTTTTATTAGAAGTGCCTTTGAAACGTCAGGTTGAGCTCTGCAGAAACTGTTTTAGAAAACTTTAGAAAACGGGCTTTTTAAAAAAAATGTTGTCTAAAAGCAGCATAAGCGAATGAAAAGACTACGGGGGACCCTTTAAAAACAGATCAAGAGACGATTGGAGTCTGTCTGAAAACTCATAAATTAGCTGCTGGATCTTTTATCAAGTTTGTGTATCAAATTGAGAAAAGAATGTACCAGGATTTTGGATAAAAACTCAAGAACAGCACCTATGAAATCCAAAGGGTTCCAAGAACAGGTCCTGCAGGAACACCAGAAGGTTTTTCAGCCTCACTTGACTCTTGATGATGTATAGAAAACCACCTCAACCTAACGTCGTTTTCAACATGAACATTTTATCCTGTTTCTTACAAACAAAGATCTTTTTCCACTCGTCTGCTGATGAAAGGATTCAGAGGTTCTTCTGAGAAGTCGACAGCTCGCCTCTGTGCCTCTAAATATGGAACAAAGCAGCGCGCCCTCAGAGTGAAAGTGTTGGCCTGTGATTTAGTGGCTGCAGCTCTGAACGCCGCGCTGTGTGGGAGACGTGCTAAACGAGTGGCAGAGAAGGCAGAGCCGCAAAGCGCGTCTTTGTTTTGATGCATCTGGATACTGCGGCTGGCAGGAAGGCAGCGACCCCGCAGCCGCCGCACGCCAACACCTGTTTGTGCAGAGCCGGGCCTGTCATCAGCTCTGCACTTACGAGGCCGTAAAGCCGTTCCCACACGGGCAGACAAACACTCCAACGGGGAGAAATAAAACTCCTCAAATAATAATTTAGTTCCTATGACCCCCCCCCCCCCCCTCCTGACATCAGGTGCTTCACACACAGACGGTGGGAAAATTCACTTCTGTTTGTTCAGTTTGTGCAGCACAGCTGGACTTTGAGGAAGTTTGGTCAGAAAAAAAAACACTTTTTAGAGACGTCTGCCTTCAAGGATCAGACTCAGAACGTCCTCCAAGGAAAAAGAAATCACTTTTTAAACGACGGTATTAGGAGAAAAGACCCAAATGAAAAAAGGAAGATGCTCGGTCAACCTAGAACGTTTCAGAAATGTTCTGTTCGGATCCAGATGGAACAGAACGGCTCTCATCAGAACATCTGTCCAGATGTTGGATCCATGTCTGTCTCCTTCTGACCTGGACTGAGACTTCCTGTCATTTTTAGTTCATAATTTGTATCATATAATTTGTTTTCTATTTATAGATTATTCTTTAAATATTTATATGCTATTTTGAGCTTTATTTTCTTTATCAATGTCCTCCATCATGAGAAAAACGCCACAAAAACATGTTAAAAACACCAAAATTTTCATCAGATTTTTTTTCTTTTCCCCGTTTCCTGTAATGGTTTCAACCTTTTCTGGTTTTGTCAGGTACGCCAAACCAAAAAAAGACGGTTCTCGTTTTGGGCTCAGAAACCGGTTTGCGGTGCGGCTTCACCGCAGTGGGGTTTCAAACCAGCCCCTTCTGGTGTAAAGACTTCGCTTCAGTTCAGATGTGTGTTAGACGGATCAGAGGAGCAGCCAGTTTTAGGGCGCCAACTGTTCCCCGCCGTCCTCCGCCGCGCTGCACAGGAAGCGCTCCCTCAGACCGGCTTCCCCACGTTGTGGGGGGGGCAGCGCCTCAGATCAGTGACTCATAGCTGTTGCGGTTTCTGCTGCTGTAGAAAGCGGGGAATTTGGTTTTCTTTCTCTTTAGGGCCTCCGGTTCAAGACCGGACCGTCCTTGAAAGTACCAAACCAAATCCCACCTGGCCCTCTTTTTTGGGCCGCAGACGGCCGTTCAGACGAGCCGCCGCGGCGAGGCTGTGAGGCGCTAAAGCGTGGACGGCTTGTGCTCACGTGAGATGAGTCACTGGATTTCAGGGACTGTTCTCTCACTTTTGGATGAGCTCTGTTGCTTAACTGTAACGCTCTTGGACTTTTTGAGGGTTGCACCCTGACTGTAATCTTCAGATTTACTCTTCCAGGATTTAGCGTGATAATGATGGGTTTTCAGTTCCCAGGGCTCAAAGGCACGTCTCCCTCTTAATTAATGAACGTTTCAGCCTTTCTCGCAGACAAGAGGTGCATAAAAATGAAGATAATCGCTGTGGAGTCACATCATCACAGCTGTGATTGTGTAATAAAGTCTGTTTTCCTGTAGACGACGACCAGCCAGGCCGTTTTCCGCCTGCAGTCAGGAGTCTGCCAGCTCTTCAGGGACACCCTCACCAAGAAGGGCTTCGTGGAGATCCAGACCCCCAAAATCATTTCAGGTGAAACATATCTGTTCATGAAACCACCAAACTACAGATCCCACCTTTTTTTTTTTTTTTTCCGTTCTGTTTTCCCGCCCACCTGTGTTTTCTGACTCGGTGTGAAGGTTGCTGAGCTCACTTCCTCCTCAGGTGGATCTTCTACAAATTCAACCGACTTGAGGGTCGGTTGAAGCTCAGACTTTCAGTGACGGAGGATAAATAGGAAAACGTAGTATTTCACACCAAAACCCTCTTCCAGGGGAAGCTCTTGTTGTCTTTTGGTTTCCATGAAACTCTCAGGGAATGACTGAACTCTCAAACTGATGTTTTCCTGAAGCTGCTGTTTTAAACTGATAAAACTGGCAGTAAATAAAGTATTCATGTTGGTAATAAAAACAAACAGAAATGTATTAAACTGCCTTCAATCATTCTTAATTTATTTATAATTTTAGGAATTTAACCACTGTTATAACTATTCTTGTATTTTGATTCTGGGATTTGTTTTTTTTACCTGTAAGGCGACCTTAGGTACCCAGACAGGCGCCATCAAAATAGTTTGTATCTAGTCCCGGCTGGGGGACCTGAACCAGAACTTCAATGGGGGGCCTTTCTGTGTGGAGTTTGCATGTTCTCCCCGTGCATGAGTGGGTTTTCTCCGGGGACTCCTCCCACCGTCAAAAACATGCTTCATAGGTTCACGGGTCACTCTGAACCCAGACAGACTGCCGGCCTCCGCCTTCGCCCACGGGTGGCGGGAGCGGCCCTGTGACCGGGTTTAGAAGAGGACTGACGTTCTGATGCGCTCTCACTTCCTCTTCTCCTCTGCTCTTAACCGTCGTGACGTCTTTATTCAAAACTGCCGCTCTTTTTTTTTTCTTTTTCCATGGGGCGGTGTGTGTTTCAAACAACACAGTGTGCTTCTTTTGGTGCTAAAACCACATCTTCCTGCATGCCAACACCCAAAGCACAGACGGGGTGCGGCGTGTGAGCCCCCGCCCTGTTTACCGCCGCAGCATCAGCAACAGGAGGCACAGATGCTCTGATCTTCCTTTTCCCTCCAAATCCGCCTCAGTCCCGTCTGTCCTTTGACGGCTGTCTGCAGGTGAACTATGGTCCAACCTGTACAGGCGACTAAATCTGTGCTGGGGGGTCCGTCCGGCAGACGCCTCCCCTGACGGGGACTGATGGGAACTGTCTTCCTCTGTCTTCCAGCTGCCAGTGAGGGGGGTGCAAACGTCTTCACCGTGTCTTACTTTAAAACCAGCGCCTACCTGGCCCAGTCCCCCCAGCTCTACAAGCAGATGTGCATCTGCGCCGACTTCGACAAGGTCTTCTGTGTGGGTCCAGGTAAGCCCCGCCCCCCTCGCCCGCTGCCCGAAAGGTCCTTACAGACCGAACAGCGGAATGGTACGGTTCCCCGATAGTGACAGTGAGGAGAAAAAAACCTCACTGGTGCTCACCAGTTACTACCAGACATTAATACAAATACCAAATATAGTTTATAGTAGCTGCAGCGATGCAGACGTCTGGCTCCTCAGAGTTCAGCGCCTGTGGGTCAAAGAGACGGACATGTCCTTTCACCGGATGGTCTTAATTCCTCCTGAATAAAAGTGGTAACCTGATCTAAACTGGGTGTAACTCCGGCGCCGAAACAAACCACATGACCTTAAAACTCGTTCAAGACGACGTTCAGCGACGATGCCTTTGTGACGGGGAGCGAGCAAAGCTGCAATGTCTTTGTAGACGGAAAGCAAAGTAAAACTCAATTCACTCAGGTGATGCCATTTCAGGTAACTTGTGAAAATGGATCAAACGACCACAAATGACCAGATTTTAACTGGTATCTTGTCTTCACCTGCTACTAACTGGTGTGCACCCTTTGGTTTATCTTTTACTTTGTTGTTTTTCCCTTCAATGTCCCTTTTGGGGCTCCGTAGAACGGGGAGCCAGAGGATGTAAAAGAAATAGGCCCGCCCCCCCCATTAGGAGACTGTTAAAGTTTAATAATGCCGCTCTATTGTGTCACAGATAGGAAGGGACTTGTAAAAGACTTTATTGGTGGATTAACAGGAAGCTCGGCTCTTCAGAAAAGCAAACACGGCCGATTATCTGAGATTTCAGTGTTTGATTAGGGATTATTAATCCACCACAGCAAACAGCCTGAGAGTGGATTCAATACGTTATTGGAGACATCTTTAGGTTTCACAGAGCGTCAGCACTTTTTCTTGTTGTCGTGGCGACTGATTTGGTTCTGGATCAGCTGGGTTAAAATGAGCCCCGGTAGATTCAGCTTGGAGAGGATGCATGTGAAGGGAAGTTTCCCATTCCAGGGAAAAACCTTCCATTCTGCAGAGCTGATTCCCTCGTGGATCTGCAGTTAAACCAAACCTGCAGCTTTGAGCTCCGGAGGGTTTCAGCTGTGATTTTTAGGCAGAGGAGCCGAGCTTCTAGAGCTGCAGAAAACTGGGCTCACCTCAACAGCAGATCTGCTCGTCAGTTTTCAGAGCCGAGGACTCCAACACCCACCGGCACCTGACGGAGTTTGTGGGCCTGGATATCGAGATGGCCTTCAACTACCACTACCACGAGGTGATCGAGTCCATCACCGACACCATGGTGCAGATCTTCAAGGGCTTGAGAGACAAGTAAGAGACATGAAGCTGTGTTTGGTCTGTTCAGACCCTCTCTGTCTGTGGGACGTCCTTGGAGGAGCGTCCCTCCGTCTAAATCAAAGGAATTTTCTGAAATTTCCAGGGAAATCACCTGAGTTTTCACATCAAGGACTGGTTTCCCTTTTATGTCTGTCTTATTCAGAATTAAGTTGTTTTTATATATAAAAAGCATTTGAGGCTTTCAAATCTGCAGAGAAGACTCTGTTTGTGAGGTTTGAGTGGAGGTGAAGCTGCAAAAGAAAAAACCCACACAGTCGTCAAACACTCTTTTTCAGCTTTAATATCCAAGTTTTTTATTTTATTCTGATTTCTTTTGGTAAGTGATGGAGGAGAAGAATTTTTAAAAAATATTTGATGCTTTTCAGGAAAGAGGGATGATCCTGAGATAAATGTGAGGCTGTGGTTGTGATTCTGTCTAAAATATCAAAGTTTTACAGATGTGGTTTTTTCCTTCAGCTGTTTTTCTCCGTCAGTCAAGCGTCTCTGTGATGTGGCTTTACTGCCTCCTAGTGGTGTAAATCTGCACTGCAGGTTTGACTCTCAGCTGTTTTCTGTCCTGTTGTTGAAGCAGCTTGTGACTCTTCTTCCTCTTTTTTTTTTCTTGTTTTGTTCTCATGATTTTCCAGACATTTCCCTCTATGACACATGAAGCTATTTTTGGTGGCGACTGAGGTTCTGCAGCCCGGCTCGGCTTTTGCTGGTGCGGCGCCGGCGGCTTTGATCGCTGGCGGTAACGCGGGTGTCTGTGTTTCTCTCAGCTTCCAGACAGAGATTCAAACGGTCAACAAGCAGTTCCCTAGCGAGCCCTTCAAGTTCCTGGAGCCCACCCTGAGGCTGGAGTACACAGAGGGCGTGGCCATGCTGCGGGAGGCCGGCGTGGAGATGGGCGACGAGGACGACCTCAGGTCAGGTTTGGCGGGTGCTTCAGTTCCACGGAAGCAGAAGTGTTTTCAGGGGAAAGTTCAGCGCGAGGATCAAGCGACCATCAGACATGTTTTACAGCAAACAACTTCAGATGTTTTCAATAACTGACCTCCATAAACGGCTTGTGAATCCATGCTAAGGTTTTTTGGAGCTCTGCCTTGTAGAGGGAGTAGAATAAATGAAAAGGTTGGATCCCTTCAAAAACTCAGTAAAAGCTTTTTTTAAATGCTGTAATTATATTCTAGAATTCCTCTTAGTGGGATGAAAAGTCTAGAATCTGTAAAAAGTTGGACCGCTTTGAACCTGAGTGGCGGTGAAGTGTCAGAAGTTCATGACCCGACTCCTGCAGCCAGGGTTTCTCGCCGCCATGGAGGCTTTTTGCTCCATTTTCTTTTTCCAAATTGATCCAGTTGAGGATTTTGAATTTGATCAAATCTTTCTTAACGTCATGAAACGGCGTCTTCATCACATCAAAGCCTGACTTTTAACCAGACAACAGGCATTTTTGTACGTTACATCAATTTCAGGGGTGAACCTCCTGCTGTGTTTGGATCAATGTTTCCATTTGTAGCATCTTGTCTTAGTTCCCTCACCATCACACTTCTGCCTCCGTGCCTGTCTGGTTCTGGGTTGGTTAGAGTGCAGACGTTTCAGAAAGTTCCTCTTGGGTCTCATCAGAACGTTAGTCCAGAGGTTTTTGTGGATCATCCAGATGTTCCTGTGTGTTGTTGTTGCTCCGCCCCCCTGGACCTGTTCACTTTTGTCCAAAAGTCTCTTCCTGGCTGTTGGACCACGGTTCCGAGCAGAGTCCAGTGAGGTCTGCACTTCTTTTTGGTTTGTTCCTCCTCGTCTTCTCCTTGGACGGCTCTCTAGAGCGCCAAAGAAACCTCGTTTGGACGGAAATGCGTTTTTCCCTGACGGTTTTTATTCTAACACGCGACAGCCGTCCGGTTCTGGTTTGGTTGGTAGCCATCAACTGCCGACATTTTTAAAGATCTGTATAGAAAATGGTATTTAATAGCATAACTGTCCTTGTCCTGCAGTACGCCCAATGAGAAGCTTCTGGGTCGCCTCGTCAAAGAGAAGGTTTGTTCCCACCAGAAGGATCTGCACATGTGAAGATGCGCTTCTCCCTCCTCCTCATGCCAACGCTGCCTTCTCTATTCTAGTACGACACCGACTTCTACGTGCTGGACAAATACCCGCTGGCTGTGCGGCCCTTCTACACCATGCCGGACCCCCACAACCCCGTAAGTTCCCTCCCAGACAGTAAAAGGCCTGGCTGACAGAAGGAATTTATTCCTCATCCCTTCAGCTGCTACATTTTTTGTAGTGGAGTCATGAATAATTTCTGCATCGTTAACAGAGCGAGTCATAAAGTTCAGTGAAAGATGGTTGTAATCTGCCTGGAAGCAGATCTGCATCGCCGTGCGTCTGTTATCATGTCAGATATCAGCCGCTTCGTTTTCCTCCTCGTTGACGACGTTGGTTTATCTCTCCCCCCTGTAGAAGTACTCCAACTCTTACGACATGTTCATGAGGGGGGAGGAGATCCTGTCCGGAGCTCAGAGGGTCCATGACGCTCAGCTGCTCACAGAAAGAGCCCAGCATCACCAGATCGGTAAGATTCTGGGGGTTTGTCTCCCTCTAGTGGTGGCCGCTTGCAGTTACAGCTAAATAACTATTCCCTTTTTTGAACCGGGTGTCGTCTCCTCTGGTCTTTTATTAGATCTGGAGAAAATCAAGTCTTACATCGACTCCTTCCGCTACGGCGCCCCCCCGCACGCCGGTGGAGGCATTGGTGAGGATTCCTTGGAGCCTTGAGTCCCGTCAGAACGGCAGGTTTTGCAGGAAAAGCCTTTTTTTTTGTTTTGTTCCCCACAGGTCTGGAGAGAGTCTGCATGCTGTACCTGGGTCTCCACAACGTGCGTCAGACCTCCATGTTCCCACGTGACCCCAAACGCCTCACGCCTTGATTCCACCCCCACCTGGACTGACACACAGGCTAACTAACCCAGGGCATGACAGCATAGAGCGCCACCGTCTGACGGATAGGTTTGTGGTTTGTCACTAACAGCTGCATTAGACGGAGTACAGGTGTGCAGGTCACCTGCTGCAGAGCAGAGTCCACTTTAAAGTCCTTCCTACTACCAGCATAGATGTCGGACGGATGGTTTTGTGTCAGCTTTTGTAACAAACTTCAACACTGACAATAAAAATAAGAATAATGTCTTCGTGTTTATGATTTTCAAGGATTTTACTCAGAGATGAAGAAGAGAATGAAAAGTTTAGGTTGTTCTGACAAAGTTCTCCAGCTCTATACAATCAGGCAAAGGGAGGTTAACTCGACAGGAGGAGCTTGAAACGCTTTGGACTTTGGCAGACCGGCCGTCCTCGTCGCATCGTCACTCGGTCGCCGATCCGCTGACTTGAAGGATGAAGAGGAAGATGTGAACGATGTCCACGTAGAGGGAAAGGGCTCCGAAGACGTACTCCTCCGGGCTGATGGCCAGCTCCCGGTTCCCGATGAGAAGCTGAGTGTTGTAGACCAGAAACTGAAACGAGGAGAGGAAACGGTAACCCGGCGTGAGCAGCGGTCAGTTTGAGTCCAAGTCCTGCATCTCTCTGTTGCCCGGTGGGTCATAAAGCTCAGACTCCAACGGAAGCTCCGGTTTGTCTTCAACTTCCCTCAAGCTTTGATTCTCTAAAGTCCAAACATTCAGAGCCAATCATTCAGTCTGCATCCCTATAATAACAGAACAGAAATATCTAAATACATCTTGACCCAAAAATACTGTGAACGTCTGAGACCAGAAAGAAAATGAATATGTTTCTTATTCTTCCTGTGAACTTCTGAATGTACCGTAAAGCAAATAGTTGTTATTTTGATCACAGACACAAATGTCTTCTTCTTGTTTGGCCCTGGAGGCTCTGAAGGTCAAGGAGCCAAATGCTGCCACAGGTTTACGACCTAATTTAGCCAAACACAACCAGCAAGTCCTACATACAATTCTTGGAGAAGGCAGGAGGTTACGAATCTATTGTTGAGCCCGTAGAAATTTAAATGCGGGCCCCATTTGGCCCACGGGCCGGACTTTGAACACGCCTGCAGTTTTTTTTTGTGTGGATTTTTTTGCCATGTTTTTCCTTTTTTCTGCGTTTCTACAAGTTCGCTGCAGCACTCTGTGATCAACCGGCTTTTTAAACCCCTTCTGTCTTGTTTTGGATCGTGGCCATACTGGTCCAGACTAACAAGAGAAGCTTTTTTCACTTTTTGGTACTATTTGCTTAAGTTACCGTGAAATTAAACTTTCAACACACGTCTACTCTCGAGGAACTGTTTACTAAAAGCGTCTAGAGTTTTCAGTGCAAATGTGTCCAGTAAAAAGATGGAGTTCGGTCAAATCCGTCCTAGCTGTACTGTCATGGACAGTCCTGGGTTAGTCCTGGTCCTGGTTCAGACCGAGTCATGGAGGGTCAAGTTTGTTCCTTCTGAGAAACCGAGACGGCTCCTGTCTGTCCAACAAAGTTTTCCCAACCTCAGTCTTTGAAATTCAAATCAGCTTTTTAAAAATGTGTCAACTTGGGTTTTCTCCCAAATGCTTCACAGAATCTATCTAAAACATCCAAAATATTTTCAGGATGGATTTACATACAATACTCCTGATTGGAACCTGTGTTTCTTGGAATTGCACTAAACTGCAGGAACGTTGCACAAACGTCTGCAGGAGTTCAACTGGACATGAAAAGGAGGACAAGCGTTTGGACAGATTCTCCAGGGAGTTTGGCAAAATACAAATTAAACAAAAGGAAGTTTAAGATCTCGCTGACTAAACTGCAGCGTTTGTGCTTCCTGCGTGTCAACTCCAGATTTTTCTAGAATTGGGGGTAATAGTTGTTGGTCATTTATGTGTTTTCTCCAGCTAAAGGGATTCATCCTGTAAAATAGGCTCACACCTTCACACCAAACATCACAGGTAACCCACCCGTGATGGGTCCCTGGCTCCTGACAGTCAGATTTACGCTGAGCCTCTGAACCGTGAAGACCCACACTATGAAACTCCTACCACAACAACCGTGAACATGCTGCAGAGTTGCCCACACAGCAGACCTGGTTATACGTCGGTTCTGCTCGGACTCACCAGAGTGTAAACGACAGCTCCGATTGCAGCGTAGAGCATGTGCAGCCAGTGGACCTGTTGAGTGAGAGTGGAGCGACCTGAGCTGCTGCCAAAGAGAACGCGTTACAGGGTCTGACAGACGAGTCCTTACGTATTGGAAGGAGAGCACGACGGCCGTGACGATCCCGATAATCATGAGCAGAACCCCTGCAATGCAGAGGAGTCCACTGCAGGAGGTCAAGTCCACCTGTGAGGAGAAACCAGCTGACTTGCAGGGTTAGAGGGGGGAAAAAATGTCACGTAGGCCCTCCTGGGTTGTGGGATTCACATCTTATCCCAGAATGATTTAAATATTTAAAGGAAGTCAGTGGCCTATTGTAACGCGAGACAAAGGAGTTCTTTTACACCGACAACAAAGACATCCTCTGACAAACCAGAGGCTGCAGGGCTGCAGCGTGCAGCCTCCATCTACCTTGGTTTGGAAGCAGAAGACTGTCACTGCCACACAGACGACCACTGTAATCCCCATGGCAATGAACACCGCTTTTGTCTCATAATAGCTGCACACAAAAACAAAGGCAATGCCTCACAGGACGCGGTTCTCAGGGTGTGTTTGCGTTTCCAAGAATTGGAAAACAAACCTTGAGATGGTTCCAGCCATGTAGGACAAGGCAAGAGTCTGTTGGGATGAAGCAGATCATTTCCTATACACTGTACAGTCCAGACGTACTGATCCATACTCACAAATATTCCCAACAGCAGCAGATTCCATGGAAAACGCCTCCTAAAGCACAATTATCAGATTTGAAAGTGTGTGCAGACCGACCCGTCTGACTGTTCTGAACTGAACCGGGCTCACCTGGGCTCTTTGAGGCAGATGAGAACGCAGTAAACCACGAAATAGACGGCGCTGTGGACAGAGAACAGCATGGATGTTACACCCCCAGCGTGGAGTCGTTCCCGCCGCTGCTGCTTAGAGGGACTCACAGAGATGCCCAGTAGATGCCGGGGTATCTGATGACAAACAGCCTCACTGGGTCCCTGTGGAGGCAGGCACAGACAAGTCGCAGAAAGCTCCCTTCACCACATCAACAACACAGCCAGGTGACGGGGGCCACTTACACAAACGTGAACACGGCAACCACTGTGAAGGTGAAGGCCAGCTGCACCGCCAGGATCAAGTAGACCTGTCAGCAAACGCAGGACTTCAGCACAACTTTCCCTTTTCAAGGGGGGGTGCTCGGAGCCCATACCTTTCTGATGAAGGCGTGCCGCACAGACGTGCTCTCCCACTGGTTTCTGAAGAACGCCTCCATGTCACCTGAATAAACAGCCAAGGCATCTGAGCACAAAGCGGGACGTGGAAAGTGTGCGCGGTCCGAACCCCTGACCTGTGTGGGCCGCAGGCACAGCGGCCGACAGAGTCGGAATGGTCGTCACAGTCGGGGAGAGGCCTGGAGACTCGCTGGTCTGCGGGAAAACGCCCCCCTGGCTCCAGTAACCAGGGGGGCCGGGGTACATGCCAGGGCTGGGGCTGTAGGATGGAGGGGGCTGGTAGGAGCAGTCCTCAGCCTTGGGATGATGCAGAGCCTCTTCATAAGATGGAGGGCTGTTGGCTTTTGAGGTCATTCTCTAAACCGCCCTACACAGAAAATACACATCACACAGGACTGAAGTGAGTGTCGTTTTAGTGGCTGCATACCAGTAAAAATAATCATTTTGGCTCATAAAAAGTGTGTACCTTCTAAATCACAGTTTGAAAAATAAAAGGCTTTATCTTAGCTGAAAATTCCTCCACCACAGCATTCAGAGCTCAGCATTCATTTCTGACAAACACACAACGTAAAACGGGAAGGTCAGAGTTCACGGCGCTGAAGTTCTAAGCAGGATCCACGACGAGTAAAGACGAACATGTTCAAGCGGGATCCTCACCTGGCAGCTGGAGCTGATGAGCGCCGTGCATCTCAGTCCAGTTTCTCCTCAGTCTGCAGCCGCAGGTCATCTTTGAAACCGGATCTGTTCGGTGAAACCCAAACCTCTGCTCCTCAGACAGCCGGGACACCGGGGGTTAAAGGTCCTGCAACACAGTTAAAAGCATGTTTCCAGCATGACAGCAAAGACTTTACAAGAAATTCTGCTATAAACAAACACTGATCTGTTCCCGTTTGCTTATCGGTACTAAGCCTAAAAGTTAAGAAAAAATCAATAAACTACTTATTTAATGCATGTTACACTTTATATTCTTTTATAAAGTTCTAACTATGTGTAAAAGTCCCTTAAATATATTTTCTGTTGTCTTTTCGGTTTATTTTGTTTTCAACACTGGTCTAGAATTTCTAAGAAAAAATCTTTTTATGAAAACCGTTTTTCATTTTGATTTCATGTATTCATAGCAAATGTTTGTCATTTTGTTCTCCTTTTTTCTTTGCTATTGTTTCTTTTAAAAAACAATTAAATTGTCATCAAAGTCAGACTTTAGCTATGGTTTTCTTCTTTTCATGACTCATTTTTTTAAGTTTATCTCTTCTTCTGGCTTTTTGAAAGTAGATTTGTTATTTTACCGAAACACATCAAGTTACTTTTATTATTATTATTATTATTGTTGTTGATGTTGTTGTTTGTTGTTGTTGTTGTTGTTGTTGTTGATGTTGTTGATTTGTCCGATCCCGGAAGATGCCGCGCGACGCCCCCGCGCGGCTCCTTCACGTCCCTCTACGTCATCACGTCGCGCTCATCTGCGATGGAGCTTTCTGAGTGGACGTTAGCGCTCGCGGCCGCCGCGTCCGTCTGCTGTTGTTTGTATTTGTGGGTTCGGTTCCGGCGGTCCGCGCGAGGGTTCGTGAGGAACCTGTGCGCTAAAATAATGGCCCGAACAGAGAAGCCGCTGTTCCGAATCGCGTGAGTTCCGAATAGTTTCAATGGAAACAAATCAGAATAAAAAATGGGGGAAAACCGCGACGATTTAGCATAGCTAGCTTAGCTACAAATTTCACACCAAATAAATGCATTATTACCCTTTTGAATGAGTGGAAAACATTTGTTAATGTCTGCCACGGGATTGTAACAGTTAAAACACTTTTATTAATAACAGCCGAAGTACACAGAGGCGTTCTTGTTGTTTACATGTCAATCTACAGATTGTTTTTAGGTGCCGTTCTTGCTACATTTATGATTTTAGCTTAAATCTTCAGATGTTTCCACTTTCCTGAATGTTTTCCATCAGACCCGTGAGATAAACAACAATAACGCCCCATTGCCTTCCTGTCAGATACACACTGTACACGCAGACCAGACTGGGCTACATGTACTACAAGAGGCAGATGAGGAAGGCCAGGCAGAACTACCCTGCTGGACATTCCTCCGCGTGCCCTGCGGAGTTTAACGGTACGCACGCGCGCCCAGGCACGCGCGGGGCTGCACAGGTTTCACCTAAACCAGGGGAGGGCAAACATTTTGACTCGTGGGTCACAGAGGGTTCTAAAAGTTGACAGAAGGGCTGCACCAGGAGTGTTTATCGTTTAAAACAGAACATTTTGGGTTTTTTTTATTTCATAACTGTGGCTTTTGTTCTGATTTTAGAGGCAATTGCACCGTGGGGTTTATGCCCCTGAGGGAAAATGCAAAATTAGAGGAATGCTGTGTTCATGGGGTGTAGGAATGATTGGAAACGTGACTTTCTGGCCTGGAAAACACGCATGAATTTCAGAAAGACACCAACTCTCCCAACACCAAACGACGAATGCAGGACAAGTTTCTGTGCCTAAACAAAGGTCGATGCATTTATGGGTAGATACCAGAGTTACAGGGAAAATAACACATTTATAAGGATCATCCATATCATTTATTACTGTTTGGCAGGCCTGATTAAAGTGTTTTAAGGGCCGTCGTTTGCCCACCCCTGACCTAAACCCCTCCAAGCACTGTTTGGAAGCGAGCATGTAGATGTGGGGCAACCCTCTTCCAGATGCCAGACCCAACCTCTGGTCTCCACGTGCACAGATGACGTAAATGATGTCATGCATTAATCCCAGCTAAAGTGAAAAGCTGCGATTACTTTCTAAATCTCAACGATTCACTGTTCTTGTGGTTGGCTCTGCAGGTATCAAGATCATTCCTATCCCAGTTCTGTCCGACAACTACAGCTACCTGATAGTGGACACGACCTCCAGCGTTGCAGTTGTTGTGGACCCTGCAGACCCTCAACTTGTCCAGGCGAGTTCCTTGCTCTGTTTTCACCTTTGCATGTTGAAGCTGTGGCAGTGAGTAGATGTGGTTTGGAGGAGCTGCAGAACATGCATCACCTCATCGTAGTATGGACTGTGTCCTGCAGCTGTCTGCTCTGGTGAATGTGTCGTACGGACAGCAACAGCAGCTCCCGCCTGTGTGGTAGCTCTGCAGGTGGTGATTTGATGTGTTGAATGAAACCTGGATTGCATCTTCTCAGGCAGTCCTTGAGGATCAGGGAGCGATGCTGGAGGCTATCTTGTGCACACACAAGCACTGGTGAGTTTCTGCACTGACCTGTGGAAGAGCTCCTAACTGTCTTGGTGAAGACTTGAATATGTGCGGGTGGAGGTTGACGCAGATGATGCTTGCAGGGACCACAGCGGCGGGAACAAGGGGCTGAAGCGGCTCCACAGCGCGTGCCCGGTGTACGGCAGCGCCGTGGACAACATTCCCGGCCTCACCCAGTAGGTCCCGACCGGCCTGCCATCCTGTCTGCGGTGATGGCAGCTTCCCTCCACAACTGAAGAGCTTCTGTTTGACAGATGTGCAGTTATTGCAAAGATTCATTCATGTTTAGATTCTGAAAGAAGCTGTTAGACCGACAGGTTGGCCTGAATTTAATTCTATTGTTTGTTTTTTCAGCCCCCTCTCTGACAAAGACTCGGTAAAAGTCGGTCGGATGCACTTTAAAGCTCTTTCCACTCCGGGTCACACGGTGGGTCACATGATCTACCTCCTGGACGGCCAAGCGATGGGCGCGCCCTCAAGCCTGTTCTCCGGAGACCTGGTCTTCCTCTCTGGATGTGGTGAGCTGCACAGCAGACGACATAAACTCCTGTTGCAACAGCTGTGGCATCTGCGGCTCTTCCAGAGATATCCGTTAAAAAAAACGGGATTAGCGCTGATAAAAAACGTTCCATCCACCCAAAGCTTTGCTTTTGTTTGGTTATCTCATTCCAGTTGTGCAGGGAGATGAGAGTTTCTGTGGGTCTCAGTTCAGTACTGAAAATATAGCTTCTGTGTTTTACTAATATCTTTGCTTTTAACTGACTCGTCACGTCAAACCATGTCAATTTTTTACAGTTTATTATATCCATAGAAAATATATTACATTTAAATAGTTTTCTTAAAATACTGATAGAGCAAAAGCAGCACAATCTTTTTTTAAATGAAAACATTCATTAAGTCAAGTACCCGACTGAGAACAATCCACATGAAACCACTTCAGACTAGAGCTTTATCCATTGGATCCCAACGGATCCCAATGATCCGTCAGCCCACTGGAAAGCTGGGATCTCAGTGGGAAATGGAGAGTGAGCTGACTCTGATTCTGGAAAGATCTTTGTGGCTGTCGCTTTAATTCAGTTTCATTTTATCTGTAGCCCAATATTTCAACAATAGTCGTCTCAACGGGCTTCATAACGGTAATTATTTAAGAACATGAAAGCAGTCGTTAGGGATCTCCACGTGAAGGAGGGATCCTCTCCCAAGACGGACAGGCGCTTGACAGTTTTTCATGAGACATTCTTCTACATTTGGGATTTTATTTAAACCAAAAGGGGGTGTGGCCTGTTTCTGACAGGTGACCTCAGCTACTTTTTGTCCATTTTCTGGAAAGGCTGGAGTTTGGAGTCAAAAAGTGGGCTTTACGTCGGTCTAATCCAGACTTTGAGTCACATGATCAAGTCCATCTGTCTCACTGACGCGGGTTAGAAGGTGGTTTGGTTGGAGGACGGGTCCTGGTTGGTTTGTTTTTTTTTTCTTTTCAAATGAGACGTGAAGGTTTTATTGCTGGATCTGTGCACCAGCGTCTGACCTCCTAGCTGAGTGAAAGTTGTGGAAGCCAGGTCTGGAATCAGATCTGCTGGATGGACCCTTCCTCACCTGGTCGGTCAGACGTGATTGACCGGTTTAAAAATAAACCTGTCTGATTGTATCCACTGGGAGAGGCGGAGCCTGTATGAAAATGAAAATGCAGATGAGCCGTCCAAACCCTGGAGCTGCGTTCGTGCGCTGACTGCTGAACCTGCTGTTGTTAATCTCAGGGAGGATGTTTGAAGGCAGCTCCACCACCATGCTCTCCTCTCTGGACACGGTCGCCTCCTTGAATGATGGCACTCTGCTGTGGCCCGGTAGGACAGTCGTTCCTGTGTTTGACATTGTCTGCACCTCTACACAAGCAAAGAGCCAGGCTGTCTTTCTGTTTGTAATGGGGTGTTGGGACCTCCCACAGGCCATGAGTATGCGGAGGACAACCTGCTGTTTGCTGCGGAGGTCGAGCCTCGGAACTCCACTCGGGAGAACAAGTACCAGTGGGTGCTGCAGCAGCGCAGCCAGAAGCTGAGCACGGTGAGAGCCATCTGTCAGCATTGCTATGCCGCTCCGGCACAGTCCCCCCCCCCCCTGCACCCGGGGAGACGGAGCTTATCGCCCGCGCGCGGCGTACGTGCTGTCGAAGCCCGATGAGCGTGGGCACGCCTCTCTTTCAGGCTCGCCGTCGGGTTTCATCTGCGATACAGTCTGCGGCAGAGCAAAGGTTCGCAGTTCAGTGAAGGGCTTATCCGGAATTTAGATTACTTCTTATCTGGCATCAGCGGAGCGTGACTCCAGAGGCCGCTTCCCGCAGTTTCAGCGGCTGAATTTGTCAAATATTATTCCTCAAACCCGCCGAGTGGTCGATCAAGGTTGTTGTTGTTGTTTTCTGCCGTTAGCATGTTTTCATTAACGCTTCTGTTCAGCCTGAGACGAGCGGTCTGTGTGTACGGCCGCCTTTTCTGAAACGCTGTCGGAGTTTTCCTCTAAATAAATCCTCAGGATCTGTAGAAACGAGAGCATCAGCGATACAAAGACGAGGAAAGTGGAAGGATGCCTCATGTCAGCTTCACGATGATAGGAAGAGCCGACATGAACGTTGGCCGCCAGAAACGCACAACACAACACAGGTTCACTGAACTGAACACTAACAGCTGCGCCTTCCACACGGATCAAGAGGCTCCTGTTACTGTTATTATATTTTATAAAGTGGATGTCATCACAAACTACCGAGGCTGCTGTTTGGATTTTAATGACATCTTTACTTTAGAGTTTTTGTCTTTTGATTTGTTTCTTCTACGTTTTGTATTTTTTAGGGGAAGTAGATTTGGTAGAAAAACGCGTTGTTCTCTTTTGAACACAAACAAAACTATAACTTCTAGAAACATTGTTGGGCACAGTGGTGTAAGAATGATGATATGGGCTGTCCTGCAGCCAAACGAGCTGTTCTGGTTTGGTTTTTGTTCAATTATCAGTGAAAATAAGCTAATATACATTTCAGTTTTTGCCGTGAATGTGGACAGATGTGCTCAGAGGAAAGTCCAGGAACTTCCAGATAACCCTGATAAAAGAGGTTTCAGCTTGAAAAGTCGTATCAAATATAAAGACAATGAAGTGATGCGGCTCTAGTGTGTTTGTTTGTGAATGCACTTCAGTTTTAGGGCTTCAGGAATCCTTCAGAGCAGCTGTGTGAACCATCTCTGCTCACTCTCTTCCACTCCAGTGCCCCTCCACCGTCGGGGAGGAGAAGCAGTACAACCCTTTCCTCCGCAGCCAGTCGGCGGAGCTTCACGTGGCGTTGGGGATCCAGCCGTCCCAGGACGAGGACTGGACTCAGTTCAGGGCGCGGGTGCTGGAAGAGCTGCGCAAGCGGAAAGATCTCTTCAACAGGAGGTCGTGACCCTGCAGCAGGAAGCTCTCACTGGTGCTGTGGACGAATCCAACCTGCCTCCTGAATCCAAAAAGGGGGCATACCCCCCCCCCCCCCCACACACACACACACACACTTACTCATCAATCCCTGTAGATCCTAGTGTTTGTGGTCTAGGTGGGAGCGGCTGGACATTTAGGTCCAGTACAGAATGCAGGTCTACATGAAACGTGTTTGTTTCTCCAACGGAAACTGGCTGTGGTTTCTGGACCACGAGTTCTCCATCCTGCAGAAGATCGATCCCTGAGTGACGTCACCTCTGGACGACTGTGAGAGCCGAGTCTTTGGGAACACAGTGAGAGGATCATCAATGTGAAGGGGCCAGGCTACGGTTCATCCAGACTGTTGGTCTTTAGGAGTTCACAAAAGCTCTCTGTTCACTTTCTTTTTTTAGAAGAGCTTCTTCATTTCTTCTTTGATGGACCTTTTCTCACACACCAAGAATGAGAAGGATGCAGATGTTAGCGCCTCATGAGTCTTTGGGATTTGAATGAATTGTTCTGTGAATGTAAATGTGTGGCTGGAGTCACGGGAGAGGAAAGATTTGACCTTTGACCCGTTACCTGATTGGTGTAAAGGTACGAAGAGTTCACCGACCGACCGACTGACGCTCAGCTAGGTTGTGCTGAATACGACACACTTTTCCCATCAGCACTTTATGAGCTTTGTCGTCTTTTTAGTCTGCTGTGACCTTGGTTTTTGGGGAGCCTTGTTTTTGCACAACGTTTGGACCAAACCAAACTGATTAAAAGTCATTTGTTTTTGGTTCAGATGTGTCTGACTTGTTTATTAAGAAAAACAAAAGTGACGCAGAATTTAAGGCACTTTTGCACGTCTTTGCAATTTCTGATGAGTGTGATCCACGTTAGACCAGAGTCAGGAATCCTCTACCAGCAATGCAAGTTTGTCCCTGTAGAGGACTTCTCCTTGTTCCACAGCAGAACCCACAGTAAGGGAAACCATTTGGATCCTGAAACGGGACAGCAGCCCCATACCATCATATGACCACCATGTTTGACTGCAGGTGGAGCCCAGAAGAAACCCAGATTGTCTCATCAGAACATTTGTCTAAACATTAGATGTTTTTCTGTGTTGTTCCCATGAGCCCCACTCCGTCCTGCACCATCTGGTCGACGGTACGTCTGGATGCCGCACTTCAGTCGGACGCCGAGGCTGTGGTTCCTGCAGCATCGGGATGAGAGAGTGACATAACAAACGCCTCTGTTCTGGGTCTGAAGAACCAGAACGGTGGATGTTTTCCTGTTTGAAACCAGAACAGAGCTGTTTGGAGTTTTCATCAGCTCTTCTTCCTATGGGGCACTTCCAAAAAGTCCATTCTTCTGATGAGTCGGCGCACACAGGAAAACGATATTGAATCGTTAAAAATGTGGCTGGAATTGATCAAAACCATCTACTGGGAACACAGCATAACTTCTTGCCATCTTTCTCTGCCTCTTTGATGACTTATTGGACCAGTTCTTGTTGAGTTCTTGGACTCCTTTTAAGAAGGTTCCCCACTGGCTCCCACTGGAAATCTCTGGGCTATTTTCATCAGTTTTCTGTCAGGTCTGCTGTCAAACCTTTATGATTTCAATCATTCCAGGGCAACAAATGTGCTAAATTACTTTTATAAATTGTCATTTTATGAACATTCCTGGCTTTTATCTCTTTTTCTTCTAAAAAGGAACCAGGTTTGGTTAAAAGAAAATGTTGGTTTGTTTCCATAGATCTTCTGTTAATCAAGATAGACAGTAACTATTGGAGAAGATGAAGAGGAAATGTCTTTTTTTTTTTAAAGAATCATTTTGTCATCTCACATTATCGCAGTAACTTCCCGCTGCATCCGTTTCTGGAGCGGTCCAATGACTCTGTGAGACCAGAGAAACCAGATCAGCAGCTGGAGAGAAGTTTCCTGCGTTTCTGCTGCACAGGCGTCGGCGCCGTGCTGAATAAAATATGATCCGTTTGTGTAAAGCAGCTTCGCTCCTCATTACCATATGTTTGAGTTATGAAGCTGCCGCGCACACGCGACTGTTTCACTTCAGGTCATGTTTTAATGAGGAACTATGAAGACAAACTGTTTTTGGAGGTTTGTTACTTTATGTCTTTATGGATACTTTACTCCGACTCTCAGGGGAATTCTTTGGGTGGTTTTTCCACTTTACTCTCCTCAAGTCTATACTAACTTTATGAAGAAAACAATTGTTTGAAGGAATGCAATAAATGACAATGAATCTGAAAGAACTGAGAAATAAAACGATCAATAGTCCACAATTTCACCCCTGCCTCAGCCTCAAAAAGTTACCAAAATGTGCACACACCTGGTGAAAATTAATGTTGGACATGCAGTGGGGCAAAAAAAGTATGTAGTCAGCCAAAAGTTGTTTAAGATCTCTCACTGAAAAAGATGAGATTTATTTTCATTATAGGTAAAACCTCAACGATGAGAGAAAAAGTTCAGAAAATCACATTGTCTGATTTTTAAACCATTTATTTGCAAATTATGATGGAAAGTAAGGATTTAGATGATATCATCTGTCATAATCATTGGACGGGGAGACCTGAGGAATTTGACGTAAAGTCCACCCCGTTGCGTGATTGCGTCATCACCTCAGAACCCGGAAGTGGGTGCAGATCCAGGTTTCTGCGGACTCAGGTTTTTCCAGCAGCGCTGTTGTGATTCCGAGGACCTCCTGTCAAAAATGTTGAAGGCAGTTATTTTAATCGGAGGACCCCAGAAAGGTGAATATTTCTCTGAACGTCGTCGTTCCTCCAAGTTTGTTGTTCTGCTGTTAAAGTTGAAGCTAGGAGGCTAATGCTAGCAAACAGGCTGAGCTTGTTTACATGACTGACGTGGCGTTTAACGTTAAAGCCAGCTCACCTGAGCAGGTTTATACTACGCTTATTTCTTTATTTAAAGGGTATTAGATGGTTTTTCTGTAACAGTTCACGTCATTTGTCCTATGAAAATAGTTTGACAGTGAGAGTTTCTGTAAATAAAGTCAGCGCGGGGCAGTTCAGAAGAGAACTAATGAAATCAGACTTACAGATCATAGCAGTCACTAATGATGATAATAATTAATATATAAGCAAAGTTTCAGTATTGTTTTGTTGGAAATAATAACTCACTTTAATGTGCGGAACATTTTATTTGGGTTGTTCTGTTCTTGTTCTTATGGTAAAATATGTAAACAAAGAGTTTTTATGTGTTTATTGTGAATAGAAATTACTGCGGATGAAGATATTTTAATTATTTGTGACCGTCTGAGTTCTTCATGGGTCTAACAGCTGATTAGTCTGTGGCATAAATTATGAAAGTATTTAATCAGGAGTGTGGCTTTTAAAAAGTCTTTTTATAATAAACCACCTTTAAAAATGGATTAATGCCTGTAAAAAGGTTGATGTATGGACTCAATTTAGCAAAGATAAAGGCTTCAACATTCATGGAAGCAAAGGACAACATGAAACTTCATTTTGATGGAATAGAAAGTGAACGTGTTTATGATTAATTAGAAACCACATGTTGAATAAAAAAATTCTTGCATATTTTATATTCAACCTTCATTTCTCCATACTTGTAAAATATGGGGAAATATATTCAAAACAAATATTGATCCAATTAGTAAAATTTAGATAAGAGTAACAAATGTGCTGATTATAAAAATGTATGTATGTATAAATATGTATTTGGTCAAATGTTTTTCATTTTTATGTTTGTTGCATATTTGTCAACTTAATGTTAAGTTTTGTAAAGATGTCATATCATCGATCATAATCATTGGACGGGGAGACTTGATGAATTTGATGTAAATGGCTGTGGTGCAGTGTTGGGGGCGGTCGTCCTCTGATCGAAAGATTGCAGGTTTGATTCCTGCCTTGTCCGTCCAAGTGTCCTTGGGCAAGACACTGAACCCCACCTTGCCTCTGGTGGGAGGTTGGCGCCTGTGTTCAGCAGTTTAGGTGTGTGTGTGTGTGGGTGTGGGTGTGTGTGTGTGTGTTACGCCCCATTTGATGTCTAGAGGTATAGAGGATGTTCCTCTTTGTTGCTTTATAGCAGATATTTTCTTTAATGTTTTTAACTAGTGAAAGTTTGATAAAATAACCAAACTAAAGAAAGAAAGGAGAGTGACCGGCTGGCCTTCTCTGCAGGCACCAGGTTCCGGCCGCTGTCCTTCGAGGTGCCCAAACCCCTGTTCCCTGTAGCCGGGGTCCCCATGCTGCAGCACCACATCCAAGCCTGTGTCAAGGTAGGTGCCTGACAAGAACCAAAACCCCGTCAGTGGATCACAGCGAGCCCGTTTACTAAAGTTAAATTCATCGCACAACATGTAGGTCATCAGATTAAGAAAGCAAAACCCAACAAAAGAAAGCTTTCCTGAATTATTCTGTAAACTTCTGTTTTTTAAAGTGCAGAAAGAGATGGAGGGGTTAGGGGCTCGACTCCCGGTTTAATAAAGCAGAGATGAAGTAAAAGAGCTGCCGATGTTCCTTTGAGCCAGTATGTGGAAGCCTTACAGCTGCAGCTAATGTGAACCCAGAGAGGATTTGTTGCTGGTTCTGTAAACGCAGCAGACGGCAAAGATGGACATGTCAAAGGATCATTACCGAATAAATGAGTGGTTTTTCATTCGCTTGCTGTCTCATTTTCAAAATCGTTAGTTTGGAAGATTGTTTGTTGAACATTTTCCTGCGTTTTCTGAAATGTCTTTTTGTTTTTTTTGAGGATTGAAACGTCCAATCCTCATGCAGAGCTCACTTTTTCCAGGTTCCAAATCTGAAGGAGATCCTCCTGATCGGCTTCTATCAGCCAAACGAAGAACTCAACAGGTTCTTGTTCAGTGCGCAGCAGGAATTTAAAATCTCCATCAGGTGAACTGAACAGTGATGCTCGCTGCCTTTAAGAGACATTTCAGCAGAAGAGGCTGTGCATTTATCCTCTTCCGTCTTCATGCTGCAGGTACCTGCAGGAATATGCGGCGCTGGGCACGGGGGGCGGCATCTACCACTTCAGAGACCAGATTGTGTCTGGGAGTCCAGAGGCTTTCTTCGTGCTGAATGCGGACGTCTGCTCGGCGTTTCCCCTCGCAGAGATGCTCCGCTTCCAGAAGGAGCACGGCGAGCCCGGCAGCTCTGTGATCCTCGGAACCACAGTGAGGTTTTAGAGCCGTCGGCTCGGATGTGCGTCCCGGTGATGGAAGCTTGTAAATCCAAACCCACCTTTCCTTCAGGCAAACAGGAAGCAGTCCATGAATTACGGCTGTATCGTGGCAAACGAGGAGACCAGTGAGGTACTCGAGCGCCCTCGCTTTCCGAAGACTTTCCTTCGTCGTGGGTCAAACGTGATGACCTCCTTTCTGCTCTGCAGGTGCTGCATTACGTGGAAAAACCCAGCACATTCGTGAGCGACATCATCAACTGTGGCATTTACCTGTTTCATCCGGAGATCTTCCAGCACATCGGAGCCGTTTTCCAGAAGAACCAGCAGGACATGTTGCTGTGAGTGGCACTGTGGGGGCCCCTCGCTGTCATCGCCATTTTCCCCGTTTCTTTGGTTTTGTTGATTTCTCTCTCCTCCGTTCCATTTGTTTCTGTCTCCTCGCGTGATCATCAGATTTCCATTTGATGGGTAAGTTGCAGTCATGCTGCATGTTGTGGTTCTAGAGCACGTAGCTTCACAGTAGACGTCTGCTCAAAGCTTGACCCTTTTGTTTGCCTGAGATCCGTTTTTCTCTAAGTTTGGATTTATGTGGCGGTGAATCCGCTCAGCGAATATAAAGGTGGATTTATGATCTGCTTTAACATAAAGGCTGGAAAAGAGCAGAGCAGCAGCGCTGAGGATCAACTCGTTGAATTAAAACGCGTTTAATAATCTTCTGACTTTCTGGAGGTGGGTCAGCAGGGCAGCAGTCTAAGCTGAGATGCTCAGACCTCCTCTTCCTCCTCCTCCTCCTCCTCCTCCTCCTCCTGACCTCACTCTACCCGGTCTCTCTTCGTGTGGAGGAGTTGAGGTTCTTCTCCTCATCCCTTTTCTTTGTTTATTTGACATGGACCATGTTCAGGAGCATTAATCAAAATGCTTTGTACTCTAAGACCTGATGGGTGGAATGCTGTAAAGCCTCCAACCCATTGTTTTCTTCAGTTATTTTATCCATTCAACTATTCAGATGTTCAGCTCTTTCAGCTTTTTCCAGCCATGACTTTTGGTCCTTCAAATCCTTGAACTTTCAAGATATTCCAGGATTTCCAGGACTTCTGCCTCCATGGGGAATCCTTGGAGCAGAGTGTATTCAAGCTTCACGCCTGCAAACGCAGACAGCTCGGCGTGAACGTGTTTTTGGATTGATGTGTAGTTCCTGCGTCCTGCAAACGGAGAAACGAGAAACCCAGACCCCAAGACAGCAACTTTGCTGCTGCACACGCGTTCTGAGATGAAGAAAAAAGTGAAGACTGAACAACTTTGGATACAGTCTCCAAACCCCTGACGCTGTTCTTCATTTGTTCTAGATAAAGATGTAAATTGTAATCTTCCTGATAACACACGCTCGGTGGGTTCCTGTGGTCTGCAGTCGTAGCTCTGAGATGTGGGAACCGAGCAGCTGTTTTGGTCGTGATGCTGTTTGTCTCTGCTGTTTTCTGCACGTTTTTGGCAAAGGACTTAATCTCTATATGCGTTTATTTCTGACATTTTTCATGTCTGAACCTTCAGCTGACCAAACAACTAGAACTCCAAGGACACCTCAGAAATGTTACAAAAAGACCCACAAACCCTGCCATGCATTATTCACCTGCTAACATCAATAGCACTTAGAGCGAGCGGCGTGCTGACTCAGCAGAAGTCAGCCGCTCATCGGATGCTTGATAGAAATGAGGAGGGTTTTGCTGCAGTCTCTCAGGGACCGCCTCGCCTGCGAATGAATCCCCCCCGGTCGTGGTAAAGCTTCGATTATGGGCGCGAGCCTTTAAAATATTCCCTTCATCAATATTCAGCGCTCTTTTTCATCTCCAGGCTCCCTACAACACGCGGAGCCAGAGAGCCTGATTAATATGGAACATGTAAACTCGTCCACTTCAGTTTTGGATTGCAACTAAGCAGCGGGCTTTGGTTTCAGCCCATCAAAGTGAAACGGCCTTTTAACTTCTTCTTTCATTCCTGCATGACTAAACATTTCCTCAAAAGACGTGGAAAGGAAGTTTGGAGGAGTCGGAATAACTTTGCTCTCCATGCAAACGGCGATGATTCCAATCAAACAGACACTGACAGGTTTCTAAAAAAAACGCCACTATGTCAGAGTTTGACTTTTTCAGATCCGCCTTTTCGGGGATTTCATTCTAATCTGCTGCTTTTCTAAACCTGGAAGTCGTTTGCGTTCTGGAGTCACATTCCCGCCTTTCTCCAGAGAGGAGCCGACCAACGGCTGGCACCGAGCGGAGGTCATCCGGCTGGAGCAGGACATCTTCACGGCTCTGGCGGGACAGGGCAAACTCTACGTCTACAAAACGCTGGGCTTCTGGAGCCAGATCAAATCTGCAGGGTGAGCGAAGCGTCTTCACGTTCTGCCGGGTGGAAACGCTGCGGCATTTCACCCCTTTTTTTTTTCTCAGGTCTGCTATTTATGCAAGTCGGCTGTACCTGGACCAGTACCACGTCACCCATCCTGAGCGGCTGGCCTCCAACAAGCCGGGAGGACCCAAAATCAGCGGTACCTAAAGAATCGAGCCTCTACCCCCCTCCTCCTTTCAACCTGAGAGTCATCCCTTTGTTCTTTTGCACAGGTAACGTCTACATTCATCCCACGGCCAACATTGATCCCACCGCCGTGGTGAGTCAAAACGTTTTTTGAAACCCAAGTTCAGCTTCTCCTGAACCTGTGGAGCCAAAGTTCTGGTCCAGGAACCAAAAAAAACCTTTTTTTTAATGTGTACTTGGTATTTTTCAGCTTCTTTTTACTTTCTTACACTTTCCGTGGTATTTAAATGGTCCTGCTTGTTTTTGTTCGAGTCTTCCAGATTTCCAGTTCATGACTTTATCTGATAAAGCATAAAAAGAGACTTTTTAAAAACTAAAAGATCTGTTTCCACAGAATTGTTCACCATCGTTAGACTTTGTTTGGGTTCTGTAGCTTTGCACATTCAGCATTTGTAGCAATTCTAAACCTTTGTACTTTACATTTGCTGCTTTGCCAAGGCTTTTGTGTTGTTTTACCAAATGAGGATATAATGTAGTATTTAAAGTTTGTCACTGAACACTTCTTGAACATTTCTCTGCTACGTTCAGCTTCTTCAAAGCACTCAGGACAAGATTTATGTAAAGAGTCCTTAAGAATAATTCAACTTTTTATCAGAACATTACAGCATTTTTCCTTTGAATGAAGCATTTGCACTTTGTGCAGCTGGGACCCAACGTGTCCATCGGTACCGGAGTTAGCATTGGTGCCGGGGTCAGAGTCCGAGAATCCATCATTCTCCACGGTGCAACTCTGCAGGTGAGTGACAAACGAGACGTTTCTGTTCTTCGTTACGTAGATTATTCATTTTTTTGCTAAATATGTAGTTGATAAGTTAATTTATTAGATAATTAACTTGAGTAGTATTTTTATTAGTTAATTATAGTTCAAAGGACATTTTAAACGTGTCCTAATAGTGGCTGAGAGTATAAGTGCACTCCTGAAATCCTTTTGTTGCTCAGTTAGCAGAACTCTTGATTAGTTTGTCTGTATTGATAACTGACTTGTTGGGCTCTTCTATTATCAGACGCGGTTGTGTTTTTTCACACACCTGACATGTTTGACGTGGAAACATGTCAGGTGTGTGAAAAAGCACAACCACAGAATTCTTTGTGTGACGCGGTTCCTCTCCCAGGATCACTGTTGCGTTCTGAACAGCATTGTGGGCTGGGACAGCACCATTGGCAAGTGGTCGCGGGTCGAGGGGTCCCCGAGTGACCCCAACCCTAACGACCCGTTTGCAAAAATGGACAGCGAGACGCTCTTCAGGGACGGAAAGCTCACACCGTCCATCACCATTCTGGGTAAGCCGTCCATCTTTTTGTGTAATCATATGATGTCTGTGTCACGTGACATACACTTAATTTGACTGCATAGTACTGATCCATTTGGCTCTGATGCCGCCACAGGCTGCACGTTCATGCTTTTCACAGTGTGTCTAGTATTTTGTGTTGGTTTTTTGTGTCCCAGCAGCTGTTTTTCGTCTCCTCAGGTTGTAACGTGTCGATTCCCTCCGAGGTGATCATACTGAACTCCATCGTCCTCCCACACAAAGATCTCAACCGCAGCTTCAAGAACCAGATCATCCTCTAGCTCCTCCTCCTCCTCGACGAAGAACGCTGCTGTTCACAGTTTTTGTACATGAGATGAATCTGAAGAGTTTTTGAAGAACTACTTTTAGTTCACAGGTTTTGGGTGTTAACACTGATCACTTTTTATGAACTTCCATGGGTCAAGCACAGGTTGCTGGATTTGTGTTACTGAATGAAGAAGAGATTTTCTTTTTTTCCGAGGATTTTTCGGACGATCCGGACTTTTGCTCAAACTGAAGTCATCAGAAAATAAAAATCACTTCCCACAACTGTGGCTAATTTTTGAAGGTGATGATTGTTGCTGGGCTCTGATTGAAAGCTTTCAGCTGCTTCATTATGGGCCTCAGAGCGGCGCCTGAATGCATCAGCGGGGGGGGGGGTATTTAAACTGCAATCAAGTGACGCTGGCTTTTAAAACGAGCCCCTCGCCAGGATCCACACACTTCATGTTTTTGCGTTTGCAATCACTGCAGACGCTGTTCTTATTTATTAATGCAGCACATTAGGGTTCACTTATTAAAGCCGCAGTCTCTCTCTGTTAATGAAGCGCATGTGGTCTGTGCATCAGCTGTATGTGTTTTAAATGTGTTCTGTTTTTTTGTCTGAAGGAAAGTTCATTCTGCTGATGTATCAAACAAGTTCTCATCTAAAACTCACTTCAGGAAATGCAACATATAAAAACTCTTGAGTTTCCAATGAGTGACATAAGAGAAAGTCTAATATGTTGTTTTTTAAAAGGGAAGCCAAAAATGGGTTAAAATAATCTGTAGAAACTTAAATTCCCCTATTAATATTTGAGAATTTGTAACAGTCCGCGTTGGGAAACCCCCCCCCCCCCCATGGCTTGTTTAGGATCGATCCAAACATGGTTTTAGCTCTGCAGGTTTTTAGAAGAATATGAAGTCAATTTTAATGGTGATGTTGGATTTCTGGTGTGAATTAAAACTCATTTGATTTTGACGGTCGGTTCTTGCTATTTGGTTCTGTCCTGTGGTTCTACCAGTTTACTGTAGATGTCACTTGAAGGCTTGATCAGGTGGTCTATAAACTATATCTGAACTGCATAAAATAACTTCTATCCAGTGTAAGAGTTCTGGTCTGACTTTACTATGAAACCAAGCTTCCAACATGATTTATGGTCTTCATTCCTCTGGTCGTGTCATGGTTAGGTGCTGCTCTGCTTTTTAGTCAAAACTGGGGGGGGGGGGCTGGTTTTCACTATGAATTACTGTAATTAAATTACTGTAATTAATTACTGCTATCTTTTTCACACAAGATAGCACGAGGGATACCTCACTACAAAATCCGAGTCCCTGATTGGTCAAAGTTCGACCTGGTTTAACTTGTAAATGCGTTAAATGGCCACGCGTTTTGTGTTAAAGAATCGTAGAAATTTGCGTAACTGCATGTAGACATGAAGGTTCTGAACGCAGAGGCCTAAAACGAGTTTACATGCACCTTTCACAGGCTCGATCTGACTCACAGCGAACATGCACTTCACATGACCTGCTCTCAGACTGCATATACAACACAAAGAGTATCTGTGTCCATCAAAGAACTCCTACTGGGATATTTGAAGTGTCTTGTTATGAAAAACAAAACGACAGTGTCGAGGCTGTATGGTGGTGTAGCGGTTGGAGGGACTGGGACAGTTAGCATGTCCTCCTCGTTCATGTGTGGGTTTTCTCTGTCTTCCTCTCACAGTCCAGAAGCATGATTCATAGTGATTCTAAGTTGTGAGTGTGTGGCTCACCTGTTGTGTTTAGCTCCAGAATAATATAAGTCAGAGAGAGCTTCTCTGAGGAAGGATGTGATGTGGGCAAAGGATGCAGAGAGGTTTGTGTTCATGCAGAGAACCAGTGGAACGTTTGGACGCAGCAGCAGATCCAGGTGTGTCCAGACTCCAGGCAGGGGCTGATGTCATCCCAACGCTTATTTGTCTTCCATCATGCGGACGCTGACGTGACCGATGATGCTTCTCCCTGTGGGCAGTCGTTAAAGAATAAGCCGTCTTCTGTAAATAAAGCATGACTAAAGCTTAAGTGTCTCCATTAAGGTCTGTCAGGTTTCCAGATCTCGGGGGCTTTATAGGGGGAATCGCAGCGGTGGAGGGATGTGATGATCAGAGGGAAATAAGCAAAGACTCATGGGAATGGAAGTTGCAGACATGATTGTTTGGTGTCTGTCGTTAAACCAGAATGTCAAGGTGCAGCTTTGTCTGCCTCGCTCCGACGAGTTCAGGTTCCGTGTTTCTAGAGAAAGACTTTAGGTTTGTTCATTCAGGTGGGAATAAGTAAAAGCCGTCATGTATCCTAAAATGAAGGAGGAAATCATTGAACATAATCCTTCAACCTGCAGTCCACGCTGAGAGGTCACACCCACGTGGGTCCTGCCTGCGCCGCCGACGCTTAAAGTTTCTGGCCACTGAACAATGTTCAGCAGCTCCATGTTGCCTGTGACTCCTAAAAAAACCCAAGCTGAAGCCTCATCTTCAAAGGCTGTGGCGTTTCCAAAGGCCACGAGTCCGATCAAAGGTCCCTCTGTGCAAATGCCACAGTGAAATGTGTTCAACTTTCCTTTTAGAATCCATTAAGATGTTTGTTTCTAGTTTATCTCCAATTAGACAAATAAACTTCTGTATGGATCTTTTATGTTATGGTGTGCCTCTAGAAAAAGCTGAATCATCATATCATCTGACGGAAGGCAAAGGATCTTCTTACAATACCATCTTTTCATTTTCCGTTTAATTTATTTGTCCATGAATAAGTCGTAATTTTTTTTCTTCCATTTTAAAATGTATAACTACATTTTGGTTGTTGAGATGACCGCCTGATGGGTTTTAATAGAAGGTTTTGCCCATTTTCTATGAGGTTCTGTTGACTGAGGCAGCCAGGTAGATGGAACTTAACGTCTTGATCTGAAATCTATTCTAGCCTCTTTTTGGGATGTTTACATGAGCAAGTGATGGAGCAATTCTTTGGAATGAAAGCATGGTGTGAGTGGAAGGCATGCTAATTTTTAAAGATTTATTTTAGACCAGTGGTTCTGCAACCAAGTGGCTCTTTTAGCCCTCCATTGTTGCCTACCAGGTAAAAGAAAAACAACAATTTTGATTTTAAAAAGTAACTGTAAAGTAAAAATTTACTAGTAAAGTATAAAAAGGAAAGTAAAGTGACTTCCTTCAACTCATTCACAAACAGTAGAAGGACGGTACGTTTCACTTCCTGTCTATGGTAGCTGTAATTCTTCAACTATCCGTCAATCCCTCATAGTCTACCAAAGTCCTACCAAAACACTGTGACAGCTTTTCAAACTCTGTGTAGAACAGAAAATTCATTGGAGGTCATTAAGCGCAGCCAGATTTCATACCTAAGGTGCTTCCGATAAAAATCCTTGAACCAATTTGAGGATTTTGTGGTTTGAAGAATACTGTAAGGATCACTTAATTAGCTCTAATTGAATTTTAGTTGATTGGATTTATGAATTAGTGGGTAATATGCACCAGAAATGGTTTAAAAGCTTTTTTTTATTATTTATAGCTGCATTGACAGGATCCGTTGTGGCACAGGAGATCTTTTATTTTGAAAGGGAGTCATGTAAATCTGTGTCAAAAGTTATAAACTATTTCGTATTATGACTGTTTCTCAGTAGTTCATTTACATTCATTATAATAGGAACAGAATCATAAATACAAATCATTATCTTCTTTTCTTCTTAAGGGTGAAGGAAGACTTTGTGGCTCCTACTGGGTTGTGGTCAGCCAGAAAAGGACCAGAATGAAGGTTTCAGACCTCTGTTATAGGCCTTCTCAAATACTTTAGCAAGTGTCACAGGACCAAAGTTTGACCCGAGACTGCAGAGAAATCCATCATCTAAAGTCTTTACTGTGAGTTAAGAGGGAGAATCCAGGTTTCCACCAATGTCCCATTTGTGGATCGCAGTTCTATTCTATTCTATTCTATTCTATTCTATTCTATTCTATTCTATATCCAATAAAAGATAGTATATCAATAACAGCCAGTTAAAAGGTGACCAATTTAACAACAGCTGCCAGAGTTAACCAATCAGGGAAGACCCTATCATAGCAGGGGGGGGGGGGGGGGCATCAAGAGCCTGAAACAAAGAAAGGAGCTAGAAGGATAAATTATTGACGATCGATTAGCTAAATACGTGGTCTGTTCAAGCTATAGTCGATTAGATTTAGATGCATTGCAAGCAAGATTTTATTTCTTAGAAATCCATCCAAAAAAAACAGAGAAACTGTGTCATTAAAGAGAATTATGCACGTAAGGAACTGATTTCTTCTGAAAATTTGCAATGTCAGCTTGTTTCTGAACAACAACACTACTGCAGGAACTGCGTAATGGCAGCATCTGTTTGAGGCTGGCAGGTGGATGCCGCTCCACACCTTTAATAAGGTGAACCATCGTCTGATCTCAACATGCAGTCACTTTCTGGGTGAACAAGCCTCCAGGCATCTGTGCTGTCTAAAAACAGAAAGATGGAGCTTCAGTGCAGCTTTTGATGCCAAATCGGTCACAGTTCCACAGCTCTTGGAGCTTTTCTGTTTAGAAGTACAAACTGTGACACTTTCTTGTGCAAATGCTTTACCCTTCGGTAAAAGGAAAAATCAACATATTAGATAACAAACGGCATCAACTGTGGGTGAAAAACGGCGCTCAGGATGTTTTCACTTGAGAGGGCAGGTGAAGGGTTTGCATGTCTGGACGCTGCAAGGATGATGACTAACAAAAGCCTGCAGGGCTGACAAATGAGCTGTTAAATAGAAAGTGACATCTCTCATGGCTGGGATGGATCTGGTGCAGAAAAGGAGCGTTTGACTGTCATGCATCACCAGCCAATGCTAATGTTTTGCTAAAATGCTCTGAAGATCAAAGCTTTTCTTCCTTCTGCTGTGCTGAAGGAGTGTGAAGCCGGAGATGTTGCACTGACTGCGACCGACAAGTTCAGACACACAAACCAGGATCTGTTCCTCACAAAACAGCAACCGTCAACACTCTGCTTCTACTTTTTGTGACCCTAACATTAACCTTCCAGAACTGCGAGATGCTCTACTGCCCGATGTGTTTTGTTGGAGTCTAAATGAGCATTTGGATTCAATCTTTTCCTCTAAGTTCCTCTTATTGTTGGTGAGTTTAGAGTAGAGCCGCTGAGCCAAAGCTCAGACCCTGCTTTATAAAACGCTCTTAGTTCCAATGCTCAGCAGACTTCATCTTTGGAAAGTCGACTAGTATCAAATCCCTGATAGAAAGGGATCAAATAAAAACATAATTTGAAAATATATATATTAACACTTTTTATTTGGAAGATATATTAAAGTCAAAAGTAAAGACTCACTCCAATCGTCTTTGTTCCAGTGAATTGTTAATTATGATGTTAATTGGATTTAGCCAAAATCCAAAAAAACGTGTCGTTTTCTAGAACAGTTTCTGCAGAGCGGCTGGAGTTCATTAGAAATTCACCTTTGAGTTGAGGGCAGGGCTGTTGGCGTGGAGTAACCATGACAACCATCTGTCTACACGCTGTAGCCTACATCCCAAAAGGGGTTTATTCAAATATACCTCTGGTGTGTCAGACGATCCAGTAAAATCTGTCCAACACAAGAGACCTTCAGATCTGTCTGCTCAGCTGCTGGACAGGACGAGTTTAAAAAAAAACAAAACAATGACTAGCTCTAGAAGCCCTGACCTCATTCATTTAGTGACCTACTTGAACCAAACAGGCGATTCGGTCAGAACTGAATCTTGCCCCCAGAAAATGTTTCTTTTGTAATCCCTGGTGTTTTTGTCGTTAATTTACTTCATACCATGGTCCAGGTGAATTCTTGATTCTGATTGGCTGCTGGGTGATTATGTGCTCCTAAAAAAAGAAGATCCGGTCACATGGCTTAAATGTTCTGTATCACTGCGCTGGCTTCTTTAAAACAAACTGTTGCTTCATCATCTGGAACTTTGGAAAGGAGAGGAGGGAAGAAGAGAGAGGGATGTTAGAGAGGGGGTGTAAAACAAAGGGGGGGGGGGGTAAATCCATGAAGCAGCATGTTTCTAATCATTACTGTCAGGTTTAGATGTAGAACAGAAACACAAACATACCTGTTGGCTCCAAACATGTCAACATGTACACAATGATGTTCACAGACGCATACCGACGCATGTGAAACATTTCATTCAGTGTCTCATGTTGAGCTTTAAAAGCCGGTGAACTGGGTCATTCTGCTGGTTTGTTCCAAACATGGAACTCATTTTCCTTCACTCACAAGCAAAGCTAAAGAAACTTGAAACAGACTTTTATCTTCTCTTCTGAAGAGCAACAAAACTAGAGTGACAGCGGATTCCTTCTGCCGGTAAACCTTTTGTAATGATTGATAAATTAGGACAAACGGGATCTCCTCCTTGATTTGGGAGCAGAGAAAATGAGGGTTATGCGCAGGAAAGATCCCTTCAGGAAGATTCTTCTGCTTTCTGAAGAGCTCAGTGTTGATCTCCACTGAAAAACTGCTTTAATGAAAAGCTTCCTGATTGATGCAGTTAGGTTCATGTTGGACTGAATACCCCCCCCCCCCCCCCTTAGCAATGGTCATTGGACATGCACGGCTCTGCTTTCTGACTGCAGGATGGAGGCTTTTGTTTTTCCAGAGGGCTTCATCCCTGCAGATGAAAACCTCTGATGGAGATTTTCTGATGAGGGCACCATGGGGGGGGGGGGGGTTGCTCCTTCTCCCCCAGCATCAGCTGTCAGTCGTTTCTCACGTCGTCTCATGTATATTGATGTCTTGTTCAGGGCTCAGCACCGGCTCTTCTGAGCCAGTCGGACGTGAAAACAGCCAGTTTGTGTTTGGATTTTCTCTCACAGCCTCTGTCTGCCCAGTAGGGGGCACTGTGGGTTTTCAGGGGGGGTCTGGTGCCTCTGTGTGTGATCTCAGCCTGATTACAGTGTTTGAACAGTGCTCTGCTGTATTTGTTTGACTCTGTGGCGCTTCTGTAAATAAGCAACAGGATCGTATTTCAGGCAAGTTTGAACGTCTGACGTTGCTTCTTCATCTGGGAAGCCGGAGAGAATCTGGATTATTCCCATTTTAATCTGTGGAATCACATCCAGCGCTAAGAAAAGCATCAACCTCCAAGTTTGGGTTTCTTGAAAAATTCATGTGTGGAAAAGAAAGAGTTGTCTTTTTTTTTCTTTTACTGGGGCGATCAAGGACTAAAAATCCTATTTGAAATCTAATTTAACAGTGAATAATATAGCTTTACCTTCTGTGATGCAGATGAGAGGCGGTTCCTCAGAGATGAGTCTCCACAACCAATTTCCTTATAGAAGCAAATATATTCCGGAACAATGTGGGACACAATCAGATTGATCTATTCTCGCACAGACCCTTTGCTGTTGCTGTTTCTTTTTTACTGCTTTATTTTTTTAATTAATAGCATGTGCAGCCCTTAAGTGATTGCTCAGAATGGAAGTTTGCTGGTTAAAAAACGGCTTGTCGACCCCCCCCCCACACACACACAGGAACAGATTGGAGGGGGCTTAAATAAGTTTAAGCAGCCTGCACAAAACACTGAAATTATCAGCCCTCAGTAATAAGCTGCAGCATTCATTTAAATGAATAGGAGTTTATCTGCACGGAACATTATTTGTGGGAAAACTGACATTACTGTTAATTGTCCTCTACGTTGCAATTACTGTCACTCTGGAGGGAAGAATATTTGCTTTTGCGAGCGGGATTATTCCTCGCGCTAGAAGACAGACGACAAATGGAGGGATATCAAATAATTGGAAAAAAAGGCAAATGATTGTGGCTGAAGTTATTCTGTGTCTGATTTCAACTTTAGGCTTTTATTTGTCATTTCTATTATGAAACATATTTAAATCAATTGTTTATTGTAGGCAACAAGATGTGATAGGCTGAGAGCACGAATGCTCTTAGAACACATTTTTATGCAAGTATAGTATAGTATAGTATAGTATAGTATAGTATAGTATAGTATAGTATAGTGTAGTACAGAATGGTATAGAAGTATTTCTGTCTGCCGAAATAAAACTATATATTTCTTCTTAAAGTCTATATAGCAACAGATGCTATAAATATAATTCAAAGTAAACAATAAGATTTTGTGAATTTAAACACAGTTTAGCCTCAGCAGCTTTTAAAATAATGAATGAGGCGAATTGGCTTGTTTTATAATTGTAATATTTGGATGAAAGTAAAAATGAGTTATTGTCAAATTCTGCTTTTATTCAGAAGAAAGTTATACTCATAATATTTCATAGAAGTTATCCCCAAAATACTATTATATAAATAAATAAGTGAAATGGATGAAAAGGGAGTTCATGAATCCTGAAACATGCCTGCAACATAGTTATTTTAACAGATTGAATTATTTTTTTTGTTATTATTGAATTTATTTGCCCTATATTTTATATACAGTTCAGACCAAAGTTTGGACACAGCTTCCTATTCATTTGAATGAGAAGCTGTGTCCAAACTTTTGGTCTGTACTGTATAGATTTGACCACATGTGCTGTTTTTAATGATCCCATTGTGGATGTAGAAATTTAGGTTTTTAGCAAATAAAAACAAGTAGATTTATATATTTATTTAATAGATTTTTTAAGAGGACTTTAATTCAAAACGTCTATTTCTGAAGGAATATCATGAAGTTATGGAGGTTCGTCCTCTTCTTCCTCTAGTAGTCATTTTCAGCTTTTCGCAGCTGAAGCTAGAAGACGTCCTTCATCATCATCATCATCATCCGTCTGATCAGCTGCAGCACACAACCAAACAATGCAGTGATGGATGCTCTCTGTCGGGTTTCAGCAAAGAAAAAGAAAAGGCCTCTGGGAAAATAGGGACTATTGGAAAACTGTAGTCAAGTCAGAGATATTGCCTTTTAAATGGAGTGTTCGCCTAAAAAGATTCCACCCAATTAATCAGAGGACGTTAAGTAAACCTGAACCAGACACTTTGGACTCAAATGATAAAAACTCAAGTCACCGTTTTACAGCTTGATAATGATGGAAGTTCACATCGTGCTGCAGATTTTCTCAGGAAAATGATGTGTTGTGTGATATATTTAATAGTTAAGTGTGAGGGATTAACTGGTGGTTGAGTTTTGTAACGCGTATTAACCCTGGGACACTTTCGCTATAAAAGTTACACTTTTGCCGGGTAATTTTTACCCGATGTAATAAACCCAACAAAAGTACTTGTCATAAAAAATATATCAAAACGTGACAACACGTTATAAATTAGAGTGGTGTTCTTTTATTTTCAACTGTGGTATGTGTAGCAAAATGAAAAAGAAAAACATAGGAAGTTCCAAAAAAACATGCTCAAAAATGACTGAAAAATTAGGAATTTGAGAACCAAAAAATTCCTGAAAAATAATAAAATGATACTAGAAACTTGGTCTTTGGTCCACCCATTCCTGGAACATGTGAGACTTCCCTGGCGAAGGCACAAGCTCGTTAACACGTGACATATTGAGATTCATGTTAATAGTTTTGCTCGTTTGAAAATCACCCGGCAATAATACTTGAGGGTTATAGAAAGCTGCTGACTGTGGTTAGAAGCTCCGCCTCCAGGAACCTAGAGAGTGTGAATGAAAACCAGCCGAGGTGATCAAACCAGTACCTTCATGTGGTCCTTACAGATTCTTGCTTTTCTGATGTTTCTGGGTATTTTAATCCAACATTTTTTAGTATTTATGTGTCTTGAATCTCAGATTTGTATTATTCATTTTCATCATTCATAGTTTAGATCCACACGTCTTTGATTCCTCACCGAACGGTTTGAGATTCTTCCCACAACATCTGGTTTTGTTTTGCCAAAAGTCTAAATTCTGAATCCATTTCTGTTCATTCTACTGACCTGCCATCCTTTTGACCAGGCAGGTACGCACAGATCCGGTCCAGGTGTGGAGAGGGTCGGAAGGCATCATTCAATTCAATTTGCCCAGTACATGCAGTCAGGACCATAAATATTGGGACAGAGACACATGTTTTCTAATGTAGTTTCTGTACATTACCACAGTGACTTTTAAATAAAACAACTCAGATGCCATTGAAGTGCAGACTTTCAGCTTTATTCCATGGGTTGAACAAAAAGATTGCATAAAAT
Organism: Oryzias sinensis; assembly: GCA_037389245.1. Lineage (NCBI taxonomy): Eukaryota > Metazoa > Chordata > Actinopteri > Beloniformes > Adrianichthyidae > Oryzias > Oryzias sinensis. Next base: position 12,928,521 of record CM074501.1, on the reverse strand, counting down.
GTGAAAAACTAAAGCATTTTTTAAACACAATCCCTTCAATTCATGGTAAGTAATTGGACAATTGACTTCCGTGCTATTGCATGGGCAGGTGTGGGCAAATCCCTTGTTATGTCATTATGAGTGAAGCAGATAAAAGGCCTGGAGTTGATTAGAGGACTCGTGCTGCATTTGGAAGATTCTGCTGTGAACAGACAACATGCGGTCAAAGGAGCTCTCCATGCAGGTGGAAGGAGCCATCATTAAGCTGAGAAAACAGAAAAACTATGGGCCAGAAACTGCTACAGTATTAGGAGTGGCAACATCAACAGTGTGGTTCATCCTGAGAAAGAAAGAAAGCACTGGTGAACTCAGCAACGCAAAAAGACCTGGACATCCACGGAAGACAACAGTGGTGGATGATGGCAGAATCATTTCCATGGTGAAGAGGAACCCGTTCACAACAGACAACCAAGGAACAGCACACTCCAGAGTGTATGGATCATCCAAGTCTACCATAAAAAGACGCATGAAAGTAGATACAGAGGTACACTGCAAGATGCAAGCCACCAGAAGCCTCAAGAATAGGAAGGCAGGTGATTGAATGAAATATTTCACACTAGTTGGTTTGAAGGCATGAGAAAGGTGTGAACAATATCTGTGTTGTGTACTTTTTGACGTGGACATTTTTGCAGCTAACAGGTGTGTATATAACATTTGAGTGTGTGTGGACAGGCCCCGCCCCTTTGAGATTTGTATTACTCTGAACCTTACCGTAATGATAAACATCCAGTAGCTTGTTGCTTTATGCCGCTTCCATGGTTTTACCCCTCCTCCCTTTGATCACCCTGCTATCCCCTCTAACATCCCTCTCTCTTCTTCCCTCCTTTCCTTTTCCGTCCAGTCCAACACAAAAGATTTTCAAATACGATTAAAATGAATAAAGTTTGGCTCATTCATTAATAACCCCTGTTGTTAAAGTAAAATATGTCCAACACAAGAGGCCCTCAGCTCTCATCTGTCTGCCCAGCTGTTGGACAGGACAAGTTTAAAAAAGAAAAATAGAATGTGTCTCTGTTCTAATACAGTATTTATGGTCCTGACTGTAGTTTTCTCAATGGCCTTCTGTACAGAACATTAAATTACTTATAAAATACAATAGCTGATAGCTAAACTTAACAGACTGAACTAAACGCATCTCTCCTTAGATCAGTGTTTTTCAACCTTTTTCAGCTACGGCGCACTTTAACCTTTGACAAAAACCCGCACACCAGCATCCAAAAAAAGGAGAACTCATAGTCTGTATTGGTCTTCTCAGTCCTCTCCGCAATCTCAAGGCGCATTTTTGTGATAATTATTGTGGCAGAAAAGCTGGTGTTGCAGCTAAGCTTTTTCTAAAGTTAAGGTAAGACGAAAAACTGTTGGATGTGTGTTCATTGTGGTTTCATGACGTTTAACAGGGAAAACTCGTTGCAGCGCAGATACACTGTCACTTTAATCCAATGACTCATGGGAGATGCAGTGTGAAAACTGCCGCAAAAGGGCAGAAAGACTCGCGTCTCTGAGCTTCATAATTTTGTTCACTCTGTTCCACGGTTCGATACCGATCTCATGAGCTACAGCCGCTAAAGACGCAGCTTTTAGCTGGTATTTTGTTGGAACTGGAGCTAATTTTATGAGCAGAATCATGAACAAGGAAGTGAAGACTTAACCACTTCTGATTAATAATTGATGACATGTGATTAAGACTCCAAGAATGATTGGTGGAGACAGTTAAAGGGGCGGACTTTTCCTTAAACAGCTGTAGCCACGTAAGCAATCAGCGTAATCGTCATTCTTATCAAAATGTCTTTAATAGAATAATAAAATAAACAGAAAGAAAAAAGTATTTTACGATCTTCCATATTCCTAACTACTCAGTGTTTTATCAGGACCTGTTTGGATGAACACAGAGCTGAAATCCTGGAGATGGAAATGTTTTTACATCAGTTAATGAGGACAATTTCTCACAGCACACTGGTGGAAAAACTGCTTTTCACCCCTCCTTCTCGGTAAAAACAGGTTCCAGGGAAAACGAAGAAACTCTCAGGGTGTCCACACATGAAGGAGGATCCTCCCCAGGACCTGACAGGCGATTACCAGAATCACAGAGAAGAATTAGCTTATCTAAATCTGTCAACTACAGGAACAGGAGCACGGACGAACCAACTGAAGGCTTGTGATCACGTGATAGCAGTACAGTTGATTTAAGGCTCAGTAGATGAATGAAGACATTTTGAAAAGAGGAAGGACACAGACATGCTTCTTCTTCTGTAACTGCTTCAGCAATTTTAAGGACAAATAAATTCCCATCAGAAAAAATTCCTATTTTAACAAATAATGATAATAAATTCAAAGCAGTTTAGTAAAGTCAAAGTAATCAGCATTTCTCTTTTACAGTTTTAGTCTTGTGGTGACTCTTAATTTATTCCATTTGGTGGAGACGGGTTTTTATAGAGAAAATAGTTTTCCTCCCTCTTGAGTTCAGAATAAGAACGTCTTTTTGTGTACGCCGTGTGCTGTAACTCCATTGTATTTTCACGATTTTGTATCTACAGAATGATATGTCTATAGATGCTTTACATACATTTAAAATGCATAAATAGTTTCAGTTTTGTCTCTATTGTTCTTGTTTCATTTCTCCTTTCCAGTTACTAATCTATCTCAATCTAAATCAATCTAATCTAATCTAATCTAATCTAATCTAATCTAATCTAATCTAATCTAATCTAATCTAATCTAATCTTATCTAATCTAATCTAATTTAATCTAGTCTAATAATCTGTTGTCCTTATTCTGAAAATATGTGATGTGTTCCAAAGTCTCCATCAGAAAAGCATCCTGACATGCAGGAAGTCATGTTTTGTCATAACTGGGAGGATTTCTCACGGGTTCAGTGGAATTGATTGAGTAGTTAACCCTTCATGCAACATTCATTCTCAGGAGCCACGCGGCAAAAAGATCAATTGGAACTTGGATCAGTTTCTGGTGAAGCATGTAATTAAATCTGGCTCTGTGACCCAGCCGGGTGGAGGCCTGCTTGATCAGGAGCTGCGTTGCATGACCACCCCCCATGAATGGGTGCCGTTCAGCCCCCCCATGATGTCTCTACGCTATGTAGGTTTCTAGAAAGAAAACTGTTGGTGGAACAGGCGACTTCTACAGGCTGAGACGCTATGCCAGCCTGTTACCATTGTCCAATGTAAAGATGGACGTCATATTGGAGAGGACAGTAAACGATAGACACACAGCAGAGCAGAGACAGTAAAATGACCGTGGCACCATTTAGAAGAAGAAAACTCCCAAAATATTTTGATCTTTTTCTACAACAGACATTTCGAACGTTTCTATCAATAAATACATTATATAAGAAACGCAATGCACATCTGATGCTTGGTTGTGATTATATTTTTTTCACCTTCAAATGGTTCGACTGTTCATAGACTGTACAGTCTAGAACGCCAAATGCATTGTGGTCTATTTTTCTCAATCTAGTGAGTACCAAAAGTGACTCTTTCTCACAGGGATCTGGGAAATTTCTAGTGCACTTGGATTTTGGAATCGTAGATTTGGACGGTGACCTGTAGTGACTAGAAAGAGATTTTAGACACAACCTATATTTTAGAGTCAAACATTTGGAATCTTTAGGAAAATATATAAAAAAAAACTTCTTTAGAGTCAAAAGTTGCCGCTTTGCATCCTTTTTACCTTTTCACACAGACGTGATTGTTTTTGTTTAAACTACAGTGGATCCCTCTGCAGAGGGGATGTCCATATGTTAAGAAACGGCTTGTTTCTCAAGAGGATTCAGGATTGTCCAGAACCATCAGAGTACAGCCCCGGGCATGTCTGCCTGCATTTTTTCTTTTCTTTTTGCAGTGTTTCTGCAGCAGTAGGTCTGACCTTTGAATGACCTTTCCTGGACATCCCCTTAAATTATTGATGTACTTTTAATGTTCAGGCTTCCTCTGAGCAGGAGAGCTTTTCTGATGATTCTTTGAAAGAAGTTCAACGAGCGCCTACCTCGTAACCCCAGGTTCCTCCGGCCTTTTCAAACCTCCTTTCATTTGTGGGAACACTTGGGATTAAAAATGTGTTCTGGATCTCATTTAAGGGACTCTTCCATGGATGTGGTGCTCTGGCTTGGTGAGGATTTTATTCTGCATCTTTTCTGCAGAGATTCTGTAACTTAAAAAGTCACATATCCCACCTTTATATCAATTTAAAGAAAAGTCATTGATTAAATCATTAAAATTGTGTTGTTTTAATTCATATTTCCTTTTTCTCTCTCAAAAACATGTCTGAGGAGGTCTGTTCTTGTTATTATATTTCCTTAAAGCACCAGAAAAACAAGTCCTAGTCCATTTTCTTACTGTTAATTCCAGATTGTTTTAGATTTTTTGGGTGGGGGGGGTTGGTTGATGGTTTCAGTAATGAAGATGGCATGTTTGAGTCTGTACGAGCTCCTTCGACTCCCCCTAAGCCCACACTGACTGTTTGTTCAGCATTAACAAGCAAACAGTAGCAACTGTGACAGACTGTGTTGATGCTGGGGAAGCAGATTTTGAGAGCCTGCCCTGACAGCAACAACACTCAGCAGAGAAAACAGTCTGAAGCACTCAAGCACCTGTGACCGCCTGCAGCGTCTGCACACCTGAGCGCCACGGAGGAAGAAAGGCAGACCCTGGTGGATGTTAATGAGTTCATTAGAGCGGGGACCGCCCACCTGCTGCTTGAGCCCGCACCACGAGGACTTTAATGGAGAGGAGTAACGGATCAGAAGTCCTGGAGGACGGGCGCCATCAAAAGCTCTTCATCAGTTTCGCATAAGAACATTTTCAGGGAATTCGGAACCAACACTTGAGGTTCTTACAGCTCCGCGTTTCTGCTAACGCTCTTTTTCCGTTGGTAAAGCAGTTTCTGATCACCTAATGATCCGTCTCCATGATAAAAAAATAAGTCTTAAAAATGTTTAAATGCCAGCATAAAAAAGTGAACCCTCACTGAGTCAGTTACTGTCTTAGTTTAGGCAGGTTTGCTTCTGGTTAGTTACTGTATTAAATCCAAAAATTACAGTAAATTACAAGAAATAGGATAATGAATTACAAATGTGTGGACGGCTCTGTTTATTGTTTTTACCTTCAATTGTCTGAAAGGAGCTGAGCAGAATTTAAAGATAAATACGGTTTGAAGAAGCGAAATGACATCATTTTGTTTTGCTCTTTTCAAAGCAAAACTGGAGAAAGGACCGGTGTTCATGGCGTCCCTCCTTGGTTAAGTCTTGGTTCAACCGCCCTACAGGTTGAGACTGGCCGTCTGAGGAGAAAAACTGCCCAAACAGTACAAGGCAGGTGACCCGTAGGAAATTTCAAGGTGATAGACCGTTCAGTCTGCCGGTATAGAGAGAAAAGGTTCTAGCACGTTTCTCTACGGTCACGCTGTGGGCGACAGGTCATAGAGAACACTTTCACAAAAACATAAGGGCGAGGTAGGAGAGACGCAGTCGTGTCGTAAAGATTTTTCATTTTTTCAGCCCTGCCAAAATTCTGCAGGAGGAGCCTACGCCCTCCCATTCTCCTGAGTCTCTCCTGAGCACTCAAACCTCACTAACATCCGAACAGGCATCGGCCCAAAGTCCGGCCCGCATTCAAATTTGTTCCGGGCTGAAGGTTCCCGCCGTAAAATCAACAATGGGTTCATTCCAGCACTCTAAAAACCATTTGGACGATTTCTTAATTGAGATTGGCTAAATTCCTGTAGAAGCTGTCGTAAACCTGTGGAAACACTTTAAAGTGTCCCTTCTTTGTGTCTTTTCTAAAATGTTGACTGTAAACAAAATGATAGATTAGTTTCTTTGATCAAAACCCTGATGTTATAGATAAGGTAACTGTTTTATTTTCCTTTTCAGATGTTTATAGTGAACACTAAAGTATGAATAATATGGAAACTTTTTAATGTAAACCCAGATTTCATTTTTAAAAATACTTCACGATCGACTTACCCGACAATGGTCCATTCCATTTCTGTGACATCCCTTAAAGTGGCTGTACGACTTCCCAAACAGCCACAGCCTCCATGCAAGCGCCTGTGACCAAGGCGTTAACCATTTAGAGACTTGTTTAGCCAATCAAATAACTTATTTGTGATTTTTAAAGTGCGTAGAAAATAATGGAGACGATGGCTGTCAGCGGTTTGCTGTGACAGAGACAGACATTCACAGAGTCCTGCTTTGTTTGCCCTCCAGCCTTTAGAAATGCCACTTGAGGCACGCATTAATGTGTGCACGCTTTGAAATTATCCGCCGCGCTGCTACGAAGGGCTCTTTTATTAGCAGAGGAGGCAAAAACATGTACTTAAGGATCCTGCGAGAGCCATTAGCAGCATCACTGATGCAAGAAATGGACTCAGTCTAGAAAATAATATTCAGGAATAATTAACTACACAAGGTTTAAATCAGCAGCAAACTCTGCAGCGACTGCAAAAAAATGGAAATTTCATACTGTAAATGGTCAGAGCTCTTTCCCCTCAGCTTCCTGTCCCTTATCTTATCACGGGGGAGCAACAAAATGCATCCACTGCTGGGCTTTTTCTTTACTGCTGGACTAAGCAATTACGTCTATTTTTAAGCAACGTCAGTATCTGTTACCGATTATTTCTTCTGGACATGTGCCGCTAAATGGAAACAGTTATAACCCCTGCTGGTAAAAAAAGAAAATGTAAGGAATAAAACAAACGCCGACCCCTGGCCTCATAAGCAAACAGACACCTCTTAATTATGTCACTTTACCGTGACAACGCGCCGCACCACCTGATAAATAGTCCGCTTTGTGTGAAAAAAGTGATCCAAACCAATAATAACAAGAATAAAGTACTAAAACTGGTTGAATATATTTCTTTCTTTTGTGAGTGACCATGGTATAAATGGGTACATGGCCGACAAAAGTGGGCATTATAATACACACATAATTAAGGCGTGCGCAGTGCGCTTCCTTTCCTCTGATAAAAGACAGAAGGACAGAACGTTTCCTGGAAGAAGCCGCCCTGCATTCAGGCTGACAGAACAGGAGCTCTTCCATCTGCTGAGTTCAGATGATCACCCCTGGAAAAGTGGGAAGTGACAAACGAATGTCTCCAGCTTTTCCTCACGCGTTTCCTCTGAGAGACAAAAGAAACAACACGGAGCTGACGCCGCTCACCTGTAAACATGTTATTTTAATTTTAGAAAAACAAGAGGCTGCAAAGTCATGTTTATTGGTTGAATGCTATAAAGTATTCAATCATTGTTTTCCTGTTTCTCTTTCTTTATTCTAGGATCTTCCTCCATTTTTTGCCGCTTAACTCCTCCTACAATGTTTCAACTATTTCAACCATTCAAACTCTTTCAGCTTTTTCCAGCTACGACTTTTGGTCCTTTAACTTAAAGTTTTCCAGATTTCCCAGGTTTTCCAGGATTTTTGTCTCCATTGAAACACATGGGGAATCCTTGAAAACTTTTGCTTCTTTCTTTGGTGCAGACGCTCGCTGGTTCGATACCCGGCGCTGGCATTTTTTCACAAGAATATCTTTTTTGTTATTGTGTTGTTTTATTTACAACTTTGGTTAATCATTTCTTTCTTTAATTTATTTTTTGCCAATTCTTACCTTTTAAGTTTCATTTTCATTCAGCAATACAGCATTCAACCTTGTATTTTCTTCTGGAAATGCAGCTCCTTCTGATTTCTTTTTGACATTGATTCTCTTTTGACTTTCTGTTTTTAGTGTTTAAGCTTAAAATTGCATTTCTTCGTATTTCTTTACTTGAATTTTGACTCAGGAGCAGACGAGGAAATGCTATGGGAACTTTCAGCTCTCAGAACAGGGAGGGAATGCACGGTGGCCCTGAGGTTCAAATCACATCAACAAATCACTGACACAAAAAGCATCTTAAATATTACAATTAAAAAAGCAAAGTGATATTTAAAAAACAGCACAACATTTCAGAAAGTAAAACAAAATTTCAGTAACCAAAATAAAATCTGATCAGCAAAGTCCCATAATGCTTAGCTTTTCCGATTTTCTATCTTTTTTATTTTTCAAATATTTCATTTTGGGTTCTGGAAGTTACTTTTGTTCTCCTTAATGTTTTTTACGTTTTGTTTCTGGAATTTTGTTTTGTTTTCTAAAATGTCATGCAGTTTTAAAATATTTGTTTTATTTTTTAATTGTTGTTGTGATATTGAAGATGTCATTATTGCATAGTGGGGTAAGGGTGGGGTTAAAATTGCAACAAAAATCCCGCCCACAACTCAGGCCAATAAACTCCTGCTGCTCTGCTGAAATTATGTCCTAAAAAAATGACTCAGTCTTTTTTTTTTTTTGCTAAAAACAACATCTGTCATGGCTGACAGCGACAAGAACAGACCCAGACGCTGAAACCCGGAAGGATGACACTCCAGAGTTTAGGCAGTGAATGATTTTAATGTTCTTGGCGATGGATGAGCGGATCAGGGTAGGGAAAGTTCTGGAGGAGTCCGTGATGAGTGGAGGTCCAGATGGTAAGTACACCTCCCTTTGACTTGAGATTTTCGTGGCGAGTTGAGTGGGGATCTGGCGGATCACTGACTGAGCGTGGCTTGAGGACGTGGCGTGGCCGGAGGTCTTGATGTTGTGGTGGTTTGAGGAAACTTGAGAGTTGGACCCAGGCTGGCACTTGGTGGATGTAGCTTGTCCTACAGACAGGAAGGGTAACTTGAGTAACGGGTTCAGAGACAACGAGAGTTTCATAAAACAAACGAGGAACACTTGAGACAAGGTACTTCACCACGTGGCAAAACGAACTGGCGATGAATACTGGAAACCGGCCATCTGATATACATCGCGGTTGATGATGGAAGTGCCGGCAGCTGGGTCCAACCAGTGGAAGCGAAGGGAGGGGCGAAGAGGACTCCCGGGGTACCATGACAATATTCTCATCATTAAAAGACCCCTCTGACAATAAAAGATGATCGGTGGGACTTTAAAATAATTCAGGTACAAAGAAGAAGTCTCTGAATGACCGCCTTCAACAGCTTTTTGTTTGTTTTGGAAGAACTTTGAATAGAATCACATTTCTTTTCTTTACAGGCTTCTTGCTCAGTAAGTTCCCTCAGGGTTAATAAAGTACTCAATCCATTCATTTTATAGCAGTTTAGTACATTTCAAATGAATTTTTTTGATGTCACATTTCCAATCTAAGAAAACCAAGGCTTAATTAAGCATCAGACACCGGTGATGTTACAAACTGGACAAGCTCCATGTTGGTGCAGACTCTGTGAAAGATTCACTGTGTGTCAGCAAACCGATGCAATCGCATGTCATGATCCTGAAGCTGCCAAAGTTGTGTCTCTTTCAGACATGAAGGGCATGTTCAGCTATAAAAATGAAAACGTTTCCAAAAGTGATTTTGATCATTGGAGATTTTTCCTGAAAACACTGCAGCGTGTGATGAGCTGCAAACGTAAACTTGAGGAAGCTGCCGCCATGCGCCTCGCAAAAGAGGGGGGAAATCGCTTCATCCCACTCAGAAAGCACCACGTCTCCATCTGTCGACGCATTTCCTGTTCTCTTTAAACTCAAAACCCCTCTGGAAGAGTCCAACAGCCACCGAAACCCAGCTAGTAACTTCCAGCAATAGAGACGGAGCTGTAAAAGAGGCCAAGTGGCCCGCAGCAAAATGTTTCCAACCAGGAGCTCCATCCCATTCTCCATGAAAGAGCCGGCTGTAAAACTCCCACTCAGACTCCAGCAGATGGAGGAATCTGGTCTCATGAACAGACATTCCTTAGTTGAGTCATAAAACCCTAAACAGCACGCTTTATTTTAGAAAAGGTGATGCTTTCTGCAGAAACTCTAAACCTGAAGCCCAGCTAACATAGTAACTATGGAGTTACCGCGCTTATATATTTCCACGTATGAATTTTCTGCCTTTCGGGATACATGCGTGATCTACATCAGCCCATTTTAGATCAGCCCATTAATGAGGCCCTGATGGGGCTTAGGCCGTCACAAGTCCTCCTTCGAGTTCAGTTAACGTCTTTCACAAACATCTCATAAAACTCCTCCATCATGCGGCGAGTGTCACAAATCTTCTGCGGCAGCCGTCTCCATATCTGGACCTGGATGATTTCCTCCACCCCTCCCTTTCATTCACAGACGTGTATACCCTCCAGGTTGTCCTCCACCTGCTCATTACTCTCACCACAGATCACAATGTCATCTATGAACATCACAGTCCACAGAGGGTCCTGCCAAAACTCATCTGTCAGCCCGTCCATCAGCATTGAGAGCCAGAAGAAGCTCACCGCCGATTTCTGATGCAACTCCTTTGTAACATATATACAGCAGCAGCATCCAGGAATGCTGATGTTTGCAGTGAAAAGCACAAGAAACGTATGAAAAGAGGAGAAATTTCAACATTTCCAAACTTTTCATGGGAATGTTGAATCATGTCAGGATGATAGCAAAAAAAGCCATTATTAAAGCGCTGGCACATTGAGTTTGTATACATAGCCAGCTGACAAATATCAGGGTTTGGGTCATTTTTATCATTTAAAAAGGGAGAAAATAGTAAGAAAAAAACAACCATTAAGGCAGAAAGAAGCAACTAAATGTGATTTTAGTTCAATTTATTTATTATTTCATAAAAACAAAAATATAAAAATTAAAAACTAGTTGGTTTGAATGCATAAGTATAAAGTGTGAACATTATCTGTATCGTACATGTTGACATGTGTCATTTTGGTTATATGTTTATAACATTTGAGGTGTGTGTGGACAGGCCCCGCTCCTTATAGACTTGTATTACATCTGAACCGCACTGTAATGATTATAACCATCCAGAGACTTGGTGCCTTATGCTGTTTCATGGTTTTACCCCCCCCCTTTCTATAATCCCCCCAAGATCCTCTCTCTCTTCCTCCCTCCTTTCCTTTTCCGTCCGGTCCAACACAAAAGATTCTTAAATATGACTAAAATGAATAAAGTCTGGCCTCGACATAAAGGGGCTTATTCAGACCCTTACCTCTGGTTTCACTGAAGATTCAGAACCCTGTTGTTAAAGTGAAATATGTCCAAATACAAGAGGCTCCTCAGTTTCTCATCTGCCTGCCCAGCTGTTGGACAGGACAAGTTAAAAAAATAAAATGAATGCTGCACGCCCCTCCCCTCCCCTTCTGCCGCCCTGATCAAAGCTGCACGTGACAAATTCATGAAAAACAAAAACAATAAAAAGCAACTATTTTATGCTTTGGCCGTCTGGGGGGGACAAAGAGTATTATGGAATTTTTAGGAGAAAGTTTTTTGGATTTTCTTTGGAAACAGAGGTTTCTGTTAACCACACCCACATTCCTAATTTGTCCATACACTATGTCATATCCTTTTGTTCTGTGGCGAATTAGGATTCATGCATTATTTTCTACAAGATACCTTTCAAAAAGATGCGGGCAACAGGGGAATTCAGCTTTTCCAAGCACGCCACGCTAACGCGGTTAACATCTAAAAACCAAAACATTTTTGCTCTCGCAACTTCCCACTGATTATCGGGGCGTTAGGAGACAATTGATCTAAAATACCTAGAAGGAGACGAAATTTGTAGAAGGTACTAAATGATTTTCTTTTAATCAAGATGGTGGCCTCTTCAAAGCTCAAAGGTTAAAGGAACTGCTCTGGTTGTAGACTTTACGTTGCGGCGTGTTTGTGATCTGTTTCCATAAGACCACCCGAATAAAAGTTTTAAGAGTTATGGTCTAAAAATTAAAAAAACATCGCCAAATTTCACACTTTGCCACAAAAATGGCCTCCAAGTTGTAGGACCTTTGGCCATCCCATAATAATTTTAAAACTTCCTTTAGATACCCCTGACACGTGTGTTTTGCTTTTATAGAAATATTTTTGAGCACCATAAGAGATTTTGGCCCCATTCATTTTTGTGAGGGTTTCTCCCGCTGTGATGTCATCATTTTTTAGGGGGGGTGGTTCACTATTTCAAATATTCATTTTCCTAGGCGTGTGTAAGTTTGTATTAATGTTTGTTCAAAAGAGGGAATTGCAAAAACAGAATAATAAAATATTTAGAATTATTTTGCTTTTTCTGTGCAGCTTCATTAGACAACCATGAAGTAGCTCGTCCTAAACTCACAGATTCTTTTTCCATCTTCTCAGTACAAGAGGGACTGAGGTGTTGCTCTGCAAAATTAGAAAATGCCCTTTCATGTACGGCCAGGTAAATATCAAGGCAAGGCAGCTTCATTTTATGCGCACCTTTCAGAGGCAACTCAAAGGGCTTTACACGGATGCAGGAGGCTTTGGGCAGCAGTAAAACAATCAAATCCAATCAAACAGACCTCATCTATAAGAAGAGACATGAGCGAGAAGGCAGCAGTGAGGCTGCAGGTGATGCAGCATGTCCAAAAGGGGGAAAGAAGAGTTAAACATGGATGAAGTTGGAGCAGATGAAGCTGCTTCATCTGTGTGCAGAACGGCAGCTAAAACGGGAAAAAACACTTCAGTCACGACTTCATTTAGATTCAACACCTTCCTATTGCCGTGCATACTAACATTGAAAGCATAAAACGGTGGACTCTCCAAACATCATTACTGTTCTGCACAGCTACAGGACCGTGAAAGGATAATTAAATTACATTTAAAGATCCTCAGCCAAACAAAAAAACTAATTTTTTACCAAATATTCCTTCTTTTTCATCCATCTCTTGGTCAATTTACATTTTCCCATTTCCTTCCTAACTGCTAAAGAGAGGGTTGCTTTACGACTGGGTCAAGATGTTTTTCCAGCACAACTCAGAAAAAGATCCTCAGCCTGGAGATTATTCCACTGATGAGGCTAAAAAAAGGAAAATCAGATTCCCTTTGATGTAAAGAGAATTCAAGCTTGATTTCATTTAGGACATTTACTGTGAAATACACCTTAAACAAGGTGTTGCAAACATTTCCAAACCCCTTTCACCTTAAAGATGCAGAGAAAGCCCAGTAAATCCGTTTTTTAACCCATGATTCAAAGGGATATTCAATTGTCACCAATTTACAATTTTATCATACAAATGCATTTTCAAATTACTCAATCAAATTACAAATTAAATTGCCAATAGAGAATTGAGTAAATAAAAAATTCCATAAAATACTGCAACAAATTAAAATGAAGTTACTTTAAAATGATTTTAAAACATTTTTTTCTGAAAATACTGAATTGTAAATTTCGAAAACCTTTTCAAAATGCAGGACCAAATTCAACATTGAGTTGTAAATTGCAAATTGAATTTTTATGTGAATTTTGGTCCCAAAAACACACGACAATTTAAAATACAATGAATTTTGTTTTTATTCATCATTTTATTTTGACCATTGGGAGATTGTATTGTAGTTCTGTTGAAATGTCAATTACAAAATGCTTTTTCAATTTGCCATTTGAACTGTCAATTAAGAATTGAATATCACTTTGAATTATGGGTGAAAAAAACGTCCATAACCAGCATTCATGAAAACAGTGAGAGCGTTAAAGTCCCTCAAATCCCTTTCTGTCCTTATTTTGTTGTTGGTCAGTTCGTCGTCGTTTACTCTACCTGCAGGAGTCATGTGATGTGCAGCTGGGGCAAAATAAAATAGATCTAACAGATTCAGACCTCCATCTGGACTAAAAAAAAAAGATAATTATTTAAATGTAAAACGTTTCAGAGTATTTACTGTTTATTTGAAAAGACTTTTGCAAGAAAAAGAAAATGCACTAAGAGTGTCAGGTTAGTTTACGACAGACTCTTATTTTGAAAGCTTTATCTTCTTTTCTCCATTGTCAGCTTTGAAACAGAGGCTCTCAGAGAGAGAATCCAAAGTATTTGGGAGATTTCTCCATGCGCTATGGTGTGAATGCATATTTCTTGGTTTATTCATATCAGCCAAACAACTGTGAGAGCCTTAAGGCCCAAAACTGCTAAAAGGATTAAGTTCAAAGGCAAGCGAGAAAATGGCTCTCAGACTCGGTCGTCAGCTGTGCAGAGGGTCTTCTTAAAGCTACGAGATCCAGAGTCCCACAGGCGAAGAGCTGAGCGGAACGCAGCTTCCTCTGCTTATGGAGGCTCCGACACTGAGCTTTGGAAACTTCTGCAGCTCATCTCCTACACAGCTTTCTCTGCATGCTGTGCAGACAGGTGTGTGTCAGTGATGTCACAGACAGGTGTGTGTCAGTGATGTCACAGACAGGTGTGTGTCTGTGATGCCACAGACAGGTGTGTGTCAGTGATGTCACAGACAGGTGTGTGTCAGTGATGCCAAGGACAGGTGTGTGTCAGTGATGTCACAGACAGGTGTGTGTCAGTGATGTCACAGACAGGTGTGTGTCAGTGATGTCACAGACAGATGTGTTTCTGCAACTGTTTTTTCTAAAACAGCTGCAACTTGCAGCTTTTTCTGCCACAGTTATCAAAACATGCATGTGAGATTGCAGAGAGGCTGTAGATCAATACAGACTATGAGTTTCTCCTTTTTCTTTTTTTTTTGGGGGATGCTGGTGTGCTGCAGGATTTTTGTCAAGGTTAGTGTGCTGTGGTTCACAAAAGATTGAAAAACACAGATCTAAAGAATGTATATACGGATGTAAAACTGTTACACAATGGACAAGAAGAGAAAAAAATCCTGTGTGAGATCTTCACAAACTCTTACAATTGTGCATACAGTATGTACAAACACAAAGATGCAAACTGCACACACGTTTAAGGGTCGCCTGCACACGGGTTCACTTAGCGGTCTATATTTGGTGCGGGTCACCTGCATTGCCTGCTTTCAGCCCGTAGCAAGAAAAAACCTCAAAAACATACCTGGACATGCTCAAAACACATCTGCAATAATGAAACACAGTTCTGCACATGTCTATGCAGAATTGTACCTTTGACTGTGTAGAACTTTGACATTACGACGGACCTGAAAGTAGTTTCCAGAGCTACTTGAGGGCAGACCCCCCCAGTGAGGGCGTGCATCCGTGATCCTCCTCTGTCCACAGTCCACGCAGATCATGCAGAGGTCCATGCGACGCCATCTGCCTCCTGTCGGAGCGGTGCGGGGTCAGTGTTGTGTCGCTGATAATTGTCTAACATAACTCAAATGGAATCTAGCACTTCTACAAAAAGGAGTGGGTGCAGAGGGAAAGCAGGAGAAGGCATTTCCATCCGAACGTGTTACCCGTATCTATGATAAAACCTTTTTCATCAGCTATCCATCTCACGCAAACAAGCGACCAAGTTCAAGTCTGCACAGCCCATTATAAACAAATAAAAGCAGAGTTCATGCAAAATGGTAGTAAATGTTGCTTCCATTAAAAGCTCTTGTTCTGCTGGAGTGATAGAGAGCGCCTCTTAATGCAACTTGCGCTCTGGGTGCTGATTAAGGGGTGAGATAGAAGTTCATGCAGTTGACAATTAAATTTAATCTTTCTGCCAGAGTGGCAGTATATTTGAGAGGATTCAAAAAAGCACTGGAGCAAAACAAACGTGTGGAAACAATGACGGCTCAGCTCAAGCTGCGAACTCAAGAACGCCAAAATCCATACAACAAATCCTCCAGATCCCGTAAATACGGATCAGATGACTAGTTTTCAAATGTGGGATTCATTTACTTTCCAGTCCTGCAGGTTGGCTGGTAGAGGCAGCACAACATACATTACACTTGATATATGAACATTTTAACAACTGTTAATAAATAGAAAATAGAATCAACTGAAGTTGTTCATAGATTTAGAGGAGATACATTTATTTTTGCACTTAATTATGTTTACAAAGCAACGTCATACATAAATGCAAGAATGTTAACTGACAAACTGATTGAAGAATTGTTAGAAACAGGCATCTTTAATGTAAATTTTTATGTTTAATGTCTGAAAAATGTGACTTCAAATCGTTCAAACAGCTGCAGTCACACCTGTAAATACTATGTTTTAGCAAATACGTGTCTAAAAATCTAAAAAATTAACCTCCAATCTACAAAAACAAACTGAATAGATGTTTTTTTTTTACTTCTGCCTAGCCACACATTTCACTTCTAACTGAAATTTTATTTTAAAGACCTCAGAGTTTTCCTAGGATCCTCTATCCTCTCATCCTTCTGCATCCTAGCATCCTAGGATGAGAGGATGCACCGCACTGTGTTTTCTCTTGCCTGAACATCCCATGAACCCACTGAGAACGCTGGTTTACATCTTTTTATCACTTTGCAGTTTGTCAGCTAGCTTAAGACTTTGGGCACTTTCACACTAAGCTGTTTGGTCTGCAGCAGACTGACTGAAAGACACTGTCAGGATTCACTTTATCCTGATAATCCAGTGTAGTATCAGCCACCCAGGCATCTGACGACAGATGTTGACGTTGTTGGCACAACATTCCTTTTTTTATTATTGTTTAAGTCTGGTTTTATTACATATTATTTTCTATATTTAATTTTGTTTTCCATTTAATGTATTTACGTGCATTTTATGTAAAATTAATTTTAACATGTGTCTTATTGTTATGTTTCCCTTTTGGGGATCCTTTGTGCCAGGAGTTGCCGGTTTGGTCCGGGGTAAACCTCCCAGCTGTGGTTGTTGCCCCTTGCTGGGGCAACTGGAGTTTACCATTGGAACCTCACGGCTGTGGAGTGGATGCCATTGCTGTCCTGATGTCATTGCAGGGGTCAGTATGAAGCGTCACAGAATGATACAGCATGAATACAGTTTGGGCAATGTGCCGAAACGCTTCACGAGGCTTCATCTACCCATCACTAGGAATTACACAATACAATAACACTAATTGCAACACATGTGGGAAAAAAAACATCAGTTTTTCTAACTTTCAGAGTACATTTCCAGATATTGCAATGGCCTTTTTTAATTGAGGTTGCTCCTAAAAATGGCGTTAAGTAGGTTGTGTCTCCATGACCAACCGTGCTAAAATGTTCAACCACTCCCACAAACTCGTATCGGCTCATTGGCAAACATGGCAATCGCTGTCATCAGAAGCAGAGCGGTCACAAACACGGCTCAGCTTTGCTGAGGATTGACATACAGTTTAATTTGCACCGCCTATTGTATAATTCATACAAGCTGAAGCTATCAGTGGTCACGAGCGCACACTGCAGCAGTCTGTCTGACAAGTAAACAACTCCGAGAAAAGTAATCATCTGTAATCTGCTTAGTGACTTTTTATGACTGCTGTATTTGTAAATATAAGGCTCACTGACAATAGATGTTCATTAAACACTGATGACTTTTTTAATCTCACTTGAATTACGGTTTATCCACCACGCTTACAACTCACCCTGTAATGGTAGCTGGAGCTGCACCTTCTAATCCGCAGCGCGGTGGAAAAGAAAACTTGTTCAAATGTGCTTTTTGGTTTTCCAAATGAAAACTTGGAGCTAATGAATTTCTTGCTGTCTGTTCCCAGTGATGGGGATGCGGGTTGGATGAGTCACCCTGCCTTGTGTGGATATTAAAGCACCTCAGGTCAATACAATAAAAGAGATAAAAAAGAAATGGTAAAACAAACATTTCACCAGTTTGAGCTCTTTTTTTATGAGGGCTTTTAAATGAAGTCCTGGTCCATTTGACTGTAAATTGCATTAGGATCGTGCATTTGTGTGGAAGGCAAATTAAGTGCATTTTTTATAATAAAAATAGATGAATCTTTTCAAAACTTCTTATCAATGTACTTCTTTAAATAAGTAAAGAGATTATCATAGCATCTTTGTGTCTTCTTTAAGACATAATCAACATTTTTTGTTTCTTGCATAGAAATGCCACGTAAGAGACTTGAAGCTTTTACATTTACAGCAAAAACTAAAAAATTTAAAAATTCCTCCTGCGTATAGTTTAGTTGGGTATTATTGTGATTTTGGTTTATTGAAAAGGAACCAAATTTTATTTTTTAAAGAAGACCTACATGCTGTGGAGTAATGTTCCTCCAGAACTGCACATGAAATCAAACCTAAACAGTTTTTGGATGCGTTCAGACTGGGAACATTCCGTTTGAACCAGAAACAAGATGATCTGGAACAAAATTTCATTCTGAATCCACCCAAGTGGAGAATGGTCCAGGACCAGGAAGTGCTCTCAGACCCATCCTCTGAGGTCGTCTCGGTTCGTTTCCAATCGTACTGAGCTTCGGTTCGCTCTGAAATTCCTCAGTCAGAAAAGGTTCTGTTCTCTGAGCGGAACAACTGGACCAAAATGGCCACTTGGTAACCGCCTTGCAGCGTGATGCAATCAACTGACGTTTAAAATGGTTTGATGGACGTATATCAATGACAATAAAGATCTGTCTGTCTGTCTGTCTGTCTGTGGTGAACTATTGCGACAAGGATTGTAAAGGGCAGGACTTCCATTATTGTTTCCCCAGTTGCTTCGCCCCGCCCTCGTAATTCCTGGCCAATGAGTGAAGACATCTCACGTGGATTTGTTTACCAGCTTTGATTCAAAACAGAAAGTTCGGGATTCGATCCAGGCTAAATTAAGCGGATTTAGTCTGGACCAATGGGTTTTTCCAGTATACACCCTTAAACAATCTGAAGACTGGAATTTCTTCTTTAGGCGGCAAGTCGCTCAGTCGGTGGAGCAGGTCGTCCAATAACCGGAGGGTTGGTGGTTAGATCCCCGCTCTCCCCAGCCAGCTGTTGCCCCCCGAGCGCGGCTCGTCCGCAGTTCACCGCTCCCCCTAGGGATGGGTCAAAATGTGGAGAAGAATTTCCCCATAGTGGGATAAATAAAGTCTTTTTTTTAACATTAAGAAATTGGTGGCATCTACAACGGAGTATTAGGGCCACCAAAAAAAAAAAAAAAAGTAAAATTTCAAGTTTTTATCTCGTTAATTAAGGAGATAAAAACTCGCAAATTTATAAGAAAAAACTCATAAATTTACGATATTAAGTGGAAGTGAGCATGCAGAGCAGCAGGTGAACGCCGCGCAGAAACAGAGCAGACCGACTAAACTCAGTTGAACAGTTGAGCTGAATGAGCTTGAACGTTCCCAATATCTGGAAGCTCATTTGTTTGATTTACAATTTATTAAAGTTTTATTTATTGATGGTTGGTTTGCAGGATCCCTGCAGCCCAATGAAGACACCGGTGTCCCTGCAGCTTTCCACTTCAATCCTTTCTTCCTCCACCAAAAACAAGATCTCTACGTTTGTGTGACGCTTCCGTCTGAGGAGGAGGATCACCTTTTTGGCATTTTCAACGTTCTAATGCTAATATAACAGACTATTTTCATTCATCTTTGTTGTTTAATGATATAACGGGATGTTTACTTCCGCATTGGTGTTCGGATCTGATGACAAGTTCATGACGTAAGGTGACAGATGAACTTCAGGGTTTGTAAATGAAAAGGAGAATAAAAGCTGCAGCGATCCTCTGCACCCAAACGTGTCTCTGAGCTCCTTATTTTACAAATGAAACTCCGCTTTACTGACACTGAACCCCGGAAAGGCGCCTCCACTGACAATAATCTGATTTTGAGTCGCCAAAAGGTTCAGAATCTCTTTGTTTTAAACCTATAATAATCCGGAAATAAAGCTTCACAAAAGGCTCCACATCTTTTATCTTCAAGCGACGCTCCGATAAACGGACAACTTCGGTCTTTTCTCCTTGTTAATCTATGAGTTTTCTCTCCTAAAATTTACGAGATAAAATGTCGTAATGTTACTTTTTTTTTTTGGTGGCCCTAAAACTCCGTCGTAGGCATCTGATTTTTTTATACTAATATTCTTTAAGTCGTATCAGTATATTATATATTTGATTGCATTTAGTAAATTTTATGCTGTTGTTGTTTACATTTGATCTTTTTTTTACTTTAGCACCTTAAAGGTGCTAGAAATAAATTCATTCATTCATTCATCATCCATCCCTCCCTCCCTCCCTCCCTCCCTCTATCCATCCACCATTTCTCCATCCATCCCTCCATCCATCATCCATCCATCCATCCATCCATCCATCCATCCATCCATCCATCCATCTATTATCCATTTATCCATCCATCCATCCATCCATCCATCCATCCATCCATCCATCCATCCATCCATCCATTTTACTTATTAAAGTTGATTTCCTTCTGCAGACCCTTTGACTAAAATGCTGACATAAACATTATAAAGCCCACATACAGTTACACAAACTAAAGTTTCATTGTAATGGTATAATTATTCTAACAAATTTTGGTCTATTGAATAATACTTCTTTTGTTTGTCCTCTGTAGTTTTTTTTTTAACTTGCATGAAATAAAGCATTCCAAGAAAAAAGAAACTTAAAAATCCTTTTGATTTGAATCATTTCCTTCAAATGTGAATAAAAAAAAAACCCTAAGAGAGGCAAACAAACATGTTTTCAAACCAGTCTGTCGTCATTTAGTCTGATAAACACACATCTCATTGGTATCATGCCGTGACCCTTTTTGACCTCATTTAAATCTCATTCTGTCTGTGTCTTCTCAGACCATTTCTTCTCCTGAACGTCAGAATAAGAGTCTGGGAAGCTGAGAGCCTGTGGAGCTCTGTCAGGTCCACTGACTGTACATCAGCCTCCATTAGCTGTGTCAGCCTGTCCCTGTCTGATCACAGCTTGGCACACATGGATGAGCTCCAGCACACGCGCTCGCAGCTGCAGGTTGCAGATGGGCAGTGTCATGTAGCTTTGCTTTGCAAACAAGCCGGGGAGGATGAGATCATGCAGCAGCACCTCGCTAAACGCCATGAGGCTGTCATGTCATCAAAGGAAAGGCCTTCTCCGCTCTTTTTCTCTGCACACTGCTTTAGGGGAAAATAGGACGGTCACTTGAATGAGTGAATCTCTCTGGAAGTCCTCCACGGAGTCAATTAGAGGGTAAACGTGTTTTCTCTCAGCAGGATTATGATCCAACTGAGCGTGAGGGAAAGCACCTTCACTGAGGGGTCAACCCGCCTGCCAATCACAGAAACACGCCCCGAGTTATGCACACATTTTAGGGTTATTAACTCTAAGACAGCTGAGTACACACAAACAAACACACAACTCTCATGGATAAAAACAACACATTTAAAATCACTTTATTACTGTAAATCTGGCTTTAACATGCAGCTGACGGCTGTGAAACGTTATTTAGCTGACAACCCGATTCGATTCTTGAACCAAGATCAAACCACGATTCTGACTGTTTCATCCAAATATGTGTGAATGCATCTTTGGCATTTTACTTAATGTATGAAAAATAAAAAACGATGTATTTGATCAGCCTCCTTTAAACCTCAGACACAAGCTCAGAGTCAACATGACAGATAAAAACACAAAGATTTATTTAGAAAGAGATGTCACAGATCACTTTAAACAATGGAACCTCTTCTGTCAACTTCCGGGTTGACTTCAGCAGGAAACAAAACATCGCTGCTGTTTTGGATTATTTAACAACAAATCCTGAAAAAGTTGTCCACAGGTTTCCCATCCTCAAAGTTTTTCTTCTAACTACAGTTCTAGTAGATTGATGACAGAAATACAGAAAATGAATACGGAGCAACATCTGCATAGAACTAGAACAACTAGAAAACGCTCAGAGTCCTTTCATCTCAACTGACAACAGAGTTTCCAACAGAAAACACGTTTTAGATGAAATTGATCACAAGATTTTTACAATTTTTCTAATCAAAATTTTTGTTCTATTTTTCATTCTAATCTAAAAACAAAATCCCTTTTTCTTTTTCAGTAAAATAAACGTTTATCTCTTTCTTTTCCATCTAAAAACTTTTACTTTAAAAACGAAAAGCTTCACCGACACTTTACTTTGGCGGTTCATTTACTTCCTGTGTCAGTTCATCAGTGGGTTTCTTTTATAATTACATCGCCTAAAGTGTATTTTTACTACACTCCATTTGATTTATAAAGATCGTGAATCAGGGATCTTGAACGTTGCAAATATTCAAACTCGTATTTTGGGGAACAAATCTCGAATATCTGAGTATTCGGAAACTCAAATGGGGGTTAACAAGAAATTATTCACTTTTAAAACCTGCCTCTGGTGGTCATTTGAGGAACTGCAGTAATGTGTAAACCACTGAAATTACAGAATGGAAAGTAAGGGGTTTGGACAAAAACATGAATTATATAGAGGGCATGAGGAGAAAAGAAGTGCACTAGAAGGAAAAGCTCTTTCATTTGTTAGGAGTTTACATTTTATTTCAATCATTCATCCACTTAGCAATGAAAAGAGTCCAAGGGGACTGATTTGTTGATATTTTTAATTTATAAAATAAAAAAGCAGCAGTTGAATAAACCCAAACCCTTGAACTGTTTCCCTTCATTGATGTGACGAAGCAGCATTTTTGTTCAAACCCACAGAAAGCAAAGCCTCTTAGTGCATTAAAAGGGGTAGAAATGACGGTTGGTGGCCTCCAGAAAGAGAAAAGGCTGATCTGAAGAGTGCAGGACAAACAGCCACTACCACCAGGGCATTTTTTCATCCAAAAAATGAAGGATTACATTATTTTTTGTGCATGTTCAGGAGCGTTCTGCTGCTCGTTTGTGAGCTTCGGTGGACGAAACGTCTCTAACGTTCTTTTTTTTTTTTGTGTTGTCTCCTTCGCCCCCATCTGGCTTTTAGCAACACTCCATTTGTCCCCAGGTGCCGAGGTCAGGATGGAAGTGTTTTCACCTCGCCTGTCTGTCCGACCTCACCTGCAGCTTTTTCTTTCCACGCTACAGTGTGTTTCAGGCGGGAAGAGGAAGCGATTTTACCTTGACACATCTAAAAATACACTCATTGAGTACGACATTCAAACTGTGTGTGGCAAAACTGCACATATATGAAATGTAAGTTTGAACGTTTAGTGCAAATTATATTTTATAATTGAGCAACAAAGCAGAACATTTCAATTCATCTTTACTAATAGTTTGGTAATTTGAGTTGTAAAAATGTAGGAAAGGCTGCAAAAGAGAAAACCTTGATCTAAACGGATGTGAATGTCCAAAGCAGACTACAGCTTAAGCGGAAACTAAAGAGATGATTAATAGGCCTCAAATGCTTTTGTAAAGGTCAATTTGGTAAAAATATGCATTGGTTTGAAACAATTACCAGCAGTGATGGGGCTCCACCTGCAAAATTATTGTCACCATGGATACTTGATGAGAAGGAAATTGAGCCGCTTGCCCTGCATGACAACATTTAGAATAAATTCATTACCTGATGCATTTTTTTTTCTTAGAAAAATGTTCAGCAGAAAAAAATATTCATCAGAATTTTATTTCTGGATTGAGTTGATTCCACTCACTGCGCAGAACAAACTGAGATAAGAGGAGCTTCAGCGAATGTAGAACCTGAAGAGGACAATGACTAATGTGTCATCGTTATGCAGCTGATTTCCCATTATCTACTACTTTATTTGCTGGGAACGTTTTTCAGCGGAGCTGCAGGCTTATCCGCTTCAAGCCCTGAACTTCTCATCTTACTTTTCTGAAGCTGGAGTTAAACATAACTGTTTTTCCTTCAGTAAGTTCTGAGTGGCTCTTTGAGCTGTGGAAGTTCTAAACCCTTTAATTCCAGAGATGAGAACACACGCTCTTTAAACTGCTGCAACTCTTCATAACTCTAACGGATTCTGATTTGGAGCGAAGCGGCTCTGCGCCGTCATTCCACACCTTACTAACACTAGATATGTAAAGTGTTGCACATCGGTGCACAGATATAGCCCAAGTGTCAGAATCCAGTTTTTGAGCCAGTGTCCAACAGGTTTTCCTACCAACCTGCCATTGAAGCTCTTATTGGCTAAACACACCTGATCCAGGTAATCAGCAGCAAAGAAGGCAGGAGTTCTGAAAAAAAAAACAGCAGGAGGCCGGCCCTCCAGGCCTGGAGTTTGACATCCAGCGTTGCATATCAGAATCAGCTGGTTTAACGTTGAGTGCATAAGCACTATACTACTGTAAAGTGTTGCATGACAGCGCAAAGCTGCTTTTCTCTGATTTAAAGTCCTCCTAGGACCATTTAAAATACATACATGCTCCCAGTGGTATTTTATTTAATGATTATGAAGTTTTGAACCCAGATCCCACAACCCAAATGTCTTAAAAAGCTAGATTTCCAGAATCTCCTGCTGTGTAGCCCCGCCCCTAAATCCTGCTTTTCAGCGGATGATAGCCATGTTTTGCAGAAGTGAACAGTTTGTCACAAACGACTCTGACTGACGGTTTCTATTCTCCAAAGTTTCTCTTCAGCGATAAAGAGACAATGACATATTTTTTATTCCTAATCGACACTTTTTGAACAATGTGATGAAGGTTTATGTAGACAGAATTGATTCTGTTGGCCGCCTTTTTAACAACTGTAACAACAGCAGGTTTAAAAAACATACAAAGTGAAAACTTCTGAACACATCTGTTAGAAAAGGAGAAAGTTAACTTTTTTGCAGACAGAAAAAAAAATATTGGACTTTTCCTTCAGGTGATTCAATCACAGCTTCAGCAAGTGCATCGGTTCGCAGCAGGCATGAAAATGCTCCTCCGCATGTGACTTGTTACTCGATCAGCCAAGCCCACGTTCAGAGCAACAGTTACCCATGATGGATGAGGAGAGCCGATGCTGGAAAGCACATGGAGAAAAGTTATGTTCAAGCTCAGAGTTAAGATGGAGGTAGAGCGTGTCATACCAATGACCCAACGGCCTTTGGAGAGTCAAGACTTCATCCGTGCACGATTTGATCAGTTGTCCAGTTTTTACTGCCTACAGCAGTAAAAGGCATAAGACATGAAAGAGACAGCGCTTCCTGACTAAAGGTTGAATCCCGTTCTGGTGAAAACAGATGAATTAATTGAAACAAATATTTTCAGCGGGTTTAGCAAAGCAGATGCAGCGTAAATCTGCATCTTGACAGTCGTTTTTATGGGAAAACGAGCATGTGAACAAAAGTGATCATTAAAAAGAAGCCCAGAAGGGGAGGGGGGAAGAGGATCCATCCCAAACCTGCTCAGGAATGCATGACTGAGTGTTTGTGCGTGTCTGCCAAGTGAATGAAAACATTATACATCATTAATACAGCCGGGCTGGATTACTTTATTCTTGTTATTTATTGTTGCATTGGAAGAAATTGGAAAAATTGAAGGAATAGGCAGCGTGCTGAATAATGCACGCAGGTATTTGCATGTGTCAAGGTTGGATCGTTCATCTTGAATTTAATGGGAGTTACAGCATCTGCGGATGTCTGACGCCTGTCCTTTTATATATTTTTAATATAAACGTGTAGCTGAAGCAGAAAATGGAGAGATTTGAGATTTCTGGATTAGCATATATTTAAAAGGAAATAGTTGTTTGCTCAACAAATCTGCATCTGTTAAAATTCAAGTTAAAGAATAAAATTAGTGTCAAGTTTGATTGTGTGATAGGGTCTGAACAGCTTCTCCTGGTCTTCCGGTTCCTGATCTGCTAGTTTTTTTACCCTCTGATGCTCAAACACCAGCATGAGACCTGAGTGAAGACTTTGTTGGGTCACTGAGACATATATAGATTTAAAGCTCAGTAGATTTTAAGCTCACTTCTATGTACAATGGTTAGTTTGTCTGATCAGTATTCCATGTAATGAAGTAAATTCAACATATCGAAGCCTCTGCACACCTGAGCAGGTCATTCAGAGAGGATTGGACTCCTCAGTCGAATGAAATGTGAAGAGCTGCAGACAGACAGAGGAAGTTGAGTGTTGCCAGATAAAGTCGTGGTTTTCCAGCCTGAAAGCAATCGAAACAAAAAGTGATTAATTAGCAGTAATTAATCCTCCATTATTTCTTACTTTTTAATTTAATGATAAGTCCAACTTTAACACATTTTTAATTATATTCACCATTATTGCAGTCAGTCAGAGAAAAACATGAAATAATGGACTCTTATTGGACTTTACTAGCAATCACTAAAAAAAAGGATCAAATATTTGAACACTTTGGGAGTTGTAGTTTAACTTATTAGCCCGTCATTATTTTTTGCCCGCATTATTTTTACTTTCCATGAATTTAGGTGAGATAAAATACAAGCAAATGTCCTTGTGAAACATAAGGAAGAGGGATTTGATTTTCAAAAAAATATATAAAATTTCCAAGTTTTATATAAAACATTAAGAATTAAATCAACTATGACCCCCCCTAAGATGACCCCAAAAAGTATTTGGTGTTTTCTAATTGTGCATTTATAGGAATTTTGTGCGACACCAATGTTAAAAATACTCCCAAAAACTTACATATGTTTTCATAAAACTGTCTATTGTTTATATTAATATCACAATAAGCTCAGTTAGTTTCACTCAAGGAGCTTCAGGCTGAATCGATGTCATTGGGAGATGCAACTCCAAAAAAAACATAATAAAAAAGAGAAAAATCAAATCTAATTCTGTTTGTCGTGTCGTTTACTTAGTCTAGCATACCTAAACGTTACGGAAAGCCCCCCGCCTCACTGATCCAGAGACACAGAGTGAACTCTGAAATTCTAATAATCTCTCATTGCGTAATCTGCATTGTAGTTAAATGGAATAACTGCACAAAGGAGAAGCCTAATGAGGTTTGCATGACTTACTGTCCATCCTGCCGGCAGCTTCGTTTATAGCCATGCTAAATTGATTTGGAAAATATTATTAAACTTCCTGAACCGTCCTCCGTCTAATTATTACTGGGTAACATCAGCATTTATAGTACTATATATGCACGCAGCCGAGCTGTTTCATTCCGTAAACTCAAAGTAAACCTTCTGATCCCTTTGCTGTCATCTCTCTGCTGCTGCTCCGTGCTCTGAATATTAAGATGCTCAAGAACACATCCCACCCCCCCACCCCCCCCGCTCCCATTTTTTAAACTGCACTGACTAATACTCACAGTTAGCACTTTATTGTAGACAGCTTTACATGTTTTTGTTCATCTGTGTTCACGTCTGCCAAATGAAAATATTATCTGCATTGATCTGTCTGTACGGATCAAACCCCAGTGGAAATCACTCCAGCTTGGGGTGTAAGACGTGAAGGTGAAGGGAACGCGCTCAGCAAACTGCAATGCAAACTGATCAAAGAAAAATAAACACATTTTCACTTGGAATCAGACTAAATTGGACTGTTCAGCACAGTCGCCTGGGACTCACTTATGTCGTGGAGCATTCCCGTTTCCAGAATATCAAAACCTCGCTTTTGTCTCCACAAAAGTTGCTAATCCCTCATGAAGCCGTCTCATATTGCTCCATTGAACCACAAAACTGAATTGAGATGTTCCAGGTACCTACGAGGAGTCTGCGACCATTTTTGCAAAGACTTTTTTTGTCAGATTTTTTTTAAAACATGTTTCATCTTCACGGCCATGAGGACTCATGCAGCAGAGGCGTCCAGTTTCAATGTTTGGTCAATGTACAGACGGAATCTGAGGTCCTATTTGAGCGTCGGGTGCAGTTGAGCAAGCAGTGCCATCGTGCGTCCAAAATAAAAGAATGGTCAACCAATCAGGACCTCTGCTTTTGCCTGTGATGTGTTCAATAATGTGATCAGCGGATGGAGTCCAAAACCAACATGGGGAGAATCTCATCGTTCTCCTCCAAGACTTTATGATATTTTTTATCATTTTCATTGAAACAATAATCATGAAATTGTCCTTCTCAGACTAATGCGAGACAGCAACTCATCAAACTTGGTCAATGTACAGACGCACACAGAGACAGAAGTCTCTCTGTGACCCAGAAGTACCGCTGAAGTACCGCTCAAAGTGGAAGTACCGCTGAAAGCGCCGTCATTCTGTCGCACATCCTGGAGTCGATAATCTGATAATGCACTAATTATAAGATTACATTATTTATTTAGTATGCACTTTACAGTTTGAGAAAAAAACTCTAAGTGCTACAATATAAAACAGGAATAATAATAGTTATAAAACACGAAGGAATAAAAAAACAACAACAAATGTACTAAAATCATTATTAAAAAGGAATGTCTTTTGGCCTTTTTTAAAGGTGTCAAGGATTTGTGGGGCTCTGAGGGACTCTGGGAGGTTGTTCCAGAGTCGACGGGCAGCAGCCTGACAGGCTGATTAGCCTGGTTCTTGGTTGGTGAAGGCAATGAGTGAAATTTGAGCGGAGTAGTCGTGAAGTGGCGTCCGGGGAAAGGAGCTCACTATGGTAGGCAAGACAGTTCCATGGACGCATTGGTAGGTGAGGAGACAGAGTTTGTAATGAGTTGTGGAACGAATGGGTAACCAGTGAAGTGACTGAAGAACAGGAGTGATGAGGTCAAGTTTGCGTCTCCTCGTCAGGACCCTAGCAGCACAGCTTTGGATGTGCTGAAGCTTTTCCAGGCTCCTGCCAGGAAGCCCAACAAGGAGAACATTGCAGTAATCAAGTCTGGAGGAGATAAAGGCACGGATCAGTTTTTCTGCATCAGACTGGGTGGGTGAGCAGCGGAGCTTTGCAATATTTTTAAGATGGAAAAAGACACTTTGGAGAGGTGACGTGTGTGATGATCAAATGTGAGATTAGAGTCGATTTTGACACCAAGATTTATCACAGGTGAAGAAAGTGGAATGTTGTGACCGGAAACCAGAAATTATTTTGATGGAGGCTAAGCTCTAAGGCTATTGGAAGCCTTGGATGCTGTTATTTTGCGTCCTTATACCATGGTCCGGGTGAATTCTCGATTCTGATTGGCTGCTGGGTGTGCATTAAAAAGTGCACACCCAATGACAACCGCACGCTGAGCCGGCGCTGAGCCGGCGCTGGTGCAGCGTGTGTCACAGTAAGGTGACAACGGGGCGTACCACGTAGCAAATAGCCCGCTTTTTGTGAAAAAAGCGATCCAAACAGAAAAAAATACAAAGAATAAAGTACTAAAAACTTGGTTGAATGTTTCTTTTGTAAGTGACCATGGTATAAGCAGTTCATTTCTGTGCGTTCATTTCTGATAATGCACACTTCTAAGTCCATTAACCTTTTCTTAAGCCACACTCTAGTCATTTCTAAAGTGCGAGTACTGGTTCCTTGGGGACTGTGCATGAATGCTGCATGCACGGAGTGTGCACGTGATATGTAAGTTCCCATCGGGTGTCCACAAAAGCTGCACTCTGTCTAATGTCCTCATTTCTAACAGTCAGGCTGCAGCAGAGAGCGTGCACGTATCACATGAACAACATCTTTGTGAAGTCTGCGGGATTTGGTAGGATCAGAAAAATGAAAA
The DNA here is from genome assembly GCA_037389245.1 of Oryzias sinensis. NCBI lineage: Eukaryota > Metazoa > Chordata > Actinopteri > Beloniformes > Adrianichthyidae > Oryzias > Oryzias sinensis. Next base: position 12,899,325 of record CM074501.1, on the reverse strand, counting down.
ATCCGTCTGACATGCGTCCCAACTACTTCGTGTGAACTACGACCTGTCGCCCGGAGTGTGCCCGTAGAAAAAGAAAAAAAACATGCATGAACATTTTCACTGAAGGGGATCACAGAGCGATCTACAACCTTGATATTTCCTGCGGGTCACATGCATGCACCGTACAGATTTGACCATTTTCCACCTCCGGATGGCCTGTATCCACCCTTAAGGACAGTTGGGACTAAGACTTTAGTAGGTGTCACCGGTACAGATGTGCAACTTTGGAGTTTTAAAGGCAACGGCAATGTTGGTTTGACTTTTGTCATCAGTTTGCAGAAAAACAAGTGTTTGATCAGCAGTGAATTCAGACTCTAGGCTTTAGGGTTGCTCTTCTTATCGTCTTGGATCCCTCTGCATGTGTTATTTGAGGATTATTGGGGGTGCAGCCTGGCTCGGTTATTCGGGAGGATGAGCATTAAATTACACTGAAAGACCAACTATGATTTGTTCCTTTTTTCATCCAGAGGGCTGTCTGTACAGCCAACCCTTAATCGGCGCTGCTGCCATCATTACTGCTGCTGAGGAGACAGGAGGGCGGACAAGGTCTCGTCCAAATCCATAAGCAAGTCTGACTTATTCAGACCTACCCTGCTCTGGGCAGGTTCAAGAGTAGAGTTCATACTGAGAGAGGGCCGGGGAGGGGGGGGCTGCTAAATCATTCTACATCAAATAGTGGCTTTAGAAAATCAATGCTTCCTCCTTTTCATTCCCGCGGAGGTGCAGCAGGTTCAAGAGGGGAGGATGCCGGGTGAAGAGGAAATAGCGTCTGGTTGTGAGAAGTGGATATCCTCCTCAGGATAATGAAGAAGTCAACGAAGCTGCAAAGGCAAGTGGGGGCGCCTTATAGGTACCCAAGGCTGCTTAGCTTGGAGCTTGGATGAAGAAAGTTTAAATTAAGAGGACACACGGATCAGACATCCCACCCAACATCGCTCTTTATGAAGCAACTTCAGCGCAGTTCCAGTTACATGACTGAGATCACGCTGAGCCGCGTCTGAACCGTGACCACGAAGCCCTTCCAAAACCAGAGCAGCCATCTCTGGAGTTTCCAACATCCATCCGTGTGCATCATTAACCAGCTGTCAGAACAACACTGAGGCCAATTCAGAGCTTCAGCAGCAGAGGAATTAACCCAAACGAAGACATCCACAAATATCCAAACACGCTGTCCTCCTGTGCACGGCAGCGATGGCGTTTGACAAATGAAGCAGCAGCAGCAGCACACAGAGGATGGGAGCCTGTCTCCACTGTCTCGTCATCTCAAAACTGCCTGTGTGGAACTCCAAAGAGGTTGCGTTATTCGAAAACCATAAAACATCTGTCAGCTGTCAGCGACGGAGGAGCTGTGGGAAGGGTCAGGCTCTTCCCAAACAGCCGAAATGGATGAGTGCTTTGGGTTCTGTAATTGGAGGGACGAGACTTTTGGTTGTACTGTCTGGAATGTCACAAAGCAGTGAAGAGGAGAGAGCACGGTCCAACAACATGACAATTTAGAAGTAACTGTCAGGTGGACTTTGAGAACTTTTCTGTGAGGAGTTTTTTTCTGTCATATTCTCTATCCCTCTGAATGTTTTTATTTAACCAGAAAGCAGGTATACTCTCTTTAGAGATACAGAAATGCTCTGCTAAATGTTATTTAGTCTTTCCGACTTCCCTAAGGGGAGTGCTTCCCAATTATTTTTTGCAAGGCCCCCCCAGGAAAAAGAAAATGTTTTGCCCCCCCACAAACACGCGCCGAGATGGCTATATATTTGGTTAGTATCTATAAAAATTGTGTAAATATATCTAAAATTGTATCTTTTAACATTAACAAAAGAAAACATCAATATAAATCCACTTTCAACAAATATTAAATGTATTTAGCCACAGAAGCCCTGTTAGTCTAAAACAGAATAGAAGCTTAAAGTGCCTGAAATAAAAAATCTGTCAGTCCTTATTTAAACTAGAAACATTTTTGACCAACTGAACCATTTGATGCAGAGAAAAATAATTCAATCAATAAATAATATTAAATGTAAATTGATCTGAAGCATGAACACAGCAGCACCAATATATTTAATGTTTTTAGTCTGAAGAAATAGATAAAAACATTGTTCTGATTTTTTTTCTAAATGATGATTTTTTTAACTATGATCTCATAAAGTGCAGCTTTTTTCCTGCATTACCTGCTGTCTTTAGGTCAAATACTGACACCAACTAAACCACAGGCAGACAAAGATACATTGATGGAAAATAAAGTCAAATCATAAAATGTCTACAAATAGTTATTAAAGGATGACATTATTAGTATGAGCTGAGTCATCTAAAGCAGTGTTTTTCAACCAGTGTGCCGCAGCACACCAGTGTGCCGTGGGAATTTGCCCTCATTAACTGATCTAAAAACATTTACCATCTCCTGGATATCAGCTCTGTGTTCATCCAAACAGGTCCTGATAAAACACTGAGTAGTTAGGAATTTGAAAGATAGTAAAATACTTTTTTCCTTTCTGTTTATTTTATTAAATTGTAGACATTTTGAAAAGAATGACGGTACCACGATTTTGCTGCAGCTACAGCTGTTTTATGAAAAGTCTCGCCCCTTTTAACTGTCTCCACCAATCAGTCTTGGAGGCTTAATCACACGTCATCAGTCGACCAATCAGAAGTGGTTAAAGTCTTCACTTCCTTGTTCTGATTCTGCTCATAAAGTCGCTCAGTTCTAACAAAAATACCAGCTAAAGCTCGTCTTTGTCACGGTGCAAGGTGGCTCGAGAGCCGGTTGGACCCAGATGCAGAGGCAGGAGGCACAAAGTTCCGGGGCAAGGGGTTTAATTACAAAAACAAACAAAAAGCGCTGCAGAGCAGGATGACAAACCAAAAAACAAAAACTCACTGTGACGTGGCATGAGACAAGGAACGAGGAACATGGCATGAACACCAGACAGGAATAACTAATGGACCAACACAGGAGGAGGGCAGAGACAAGACTTAAATACAGACAGGGCAGACAAGACACAGGTGGACACGATCAGGGCTGATGGGGACCAAGGGAAACTCAAGAAAACAGACAAGACAGGAGACTTTCAAAATAAAACAGGAAACAGAAACAAGACAGAACGCAAAAACCAATACAAAAGAAACTCAAACCATGACAGTACCCCCCCCTCAAGGAACCGCTCCGAGGTTCCCAAAGTCAACTGAGGGGGGGGCCCCGGAGGACAAACCTCGACGGGCATTAGAGTTCAAGGAGTCTGGAGGACGGCCGGGGGGCCGAGCGGTCCGGCGAGGCAGGTCCGGAGGACGGCCGGGGGGCCGAGCGGTCCGGCGAGGCAGGTCCGGAGGACGGCCGGGGGGCCGAGCGGTCCGGCGAGGCAGGTCCGGAGGACGGCCGGGGGGCCGAGCGGTCCGGCGAGGCAGGTCCGGA